>PVJL010000697.1:0-356849 GCA_004026885.1 Lyroderma lyra | reverse complement strand
AAAAAAAAAAAAAAAAAAAAAAAAAAAAAAAAAAAAAAAAAAAAAAAAAAAAAAAAAAAAAAAAAAAAAAAAAAAAAAAAAAAAAAAAAAAAAAAAAAAAAAAAAAAAAAAAAAAAAAAAAAAAAAAAAAAAAAAAAAAAAAGGAAAAACTGTACAACTTACCTGTAGTGAAGTAATTGGATTAAGCTGGTTCTTTGGTTGCTTGGAAGGATCAGGCATTAAGGGGTCAGGAACTGCAAAACTAAACGTTTTTTTAAAAGTGTTATATAAGCAAGTAATCTCCCACAAGTTATTAAATATATGACAAGCATTTAGCATTTTCTACTTAACCTCTATGCCTTTGCTCTTGCTGTTCCTTCTACATGGAATGCCCTTCTCTCTCCCCATTTCTTTGAGAATCTGATCTATCCATCATCCAAGGTATATCTCAAATGCCTCTTCCTCTAAAAAGCCCATCCTTTTACCCCAACATAACCTAATTTCTCCCTCCTTTGAGCCATTATAACATTTGGCATGACCCTTTCTTAAGTAAATTACGAGTATTTTACCATAAATTATACAGTTTTAAAAATACATGTAATTTGTCCATCCCTCACATACCCCTGTACATACTGTAAAATCCTCAATGGTTGGGCCTATATATCACTTACCTTCATAAGCCTTGTAGGGTTTTTTTATATAATAGGTGCTCAGTAAAATGTATTTAACTAAATAAAGCATACTATTGTTACAACTACACAAATTTGGAAGACTAACGATTAGCCAGGAAATGCAGCCTGGGAATAAGAATAGAGATCATAAATGTAGCTTTATTAAGACAATTAATGGAAGAATTATCTGTCTATCAAGCTATCTATCTTTGATTTATCATCTATTCTATGATAGGATAATCCTCCTAAAATGTATATGCTTCCTGCATAAAATGGGTGGCCTGCATGAATCTGGTTTCAGCTTCTAGAGACTGTGATTACAGAAAAAGAGAACAGTCTCTTCTAAGTAGTTTGAAATATTAGTTACCTGGGTGATGGGAGCCTAACATTGGATAAGCTACATTCCAAGGTTACTTATACTAGCCCTAGGCAACTGAAGAGTCATCTCTTCCAAGACAAATGAAGTTTATTATTGCCACTTCCTCAAGTTTCTAACTACCAGGATTTCAAGCTTTACATAGGCTGATGAGATATAAATATTCTCTTAGAACGCTGCATGGTTAAGCTACCCAAATAATTGGGATGGAGAAGGGAGAAAGTCTCTCTATTTTATCAGGCCACTTTAGGCCTCACTGTAGCTTAGTAATTCTCATTTTATCTGTAACGAAGCACAAATATATAGTAAGTATGTTGCCTTTTTACTGACAAAGTAAAGTGCCCATGTGCAGGAATAACACTCCATGTGTTCATTTCTACAAATATACTTAACACTGGGTTGACCTTTCGGCTGCACAGAAATAGCATGGCCATCACCAGTGAAAAGACCCAATAATACCTGTCATGCCATCTGGCATATCTAGAAAGCTAGCATAAATCAATTATAATGTATGACCCTAGAGAATTAAGCCTCATTTTGTCAGATCCAGGGCTTACACTGGTTGGTTCTATCCAAGTGGTTAGAATAACTTAGAAAAGAGGAGGAACACTGCATGAGAACCTAAATATATCTTTAAGTCAAGTTTTTCTATGGCTGGAAAGCAAAAAACCCCTTCCTAAATTTCCATGGGCCTTTGCCATCAGCTATGAGCAGATGTACCAGATTGTACTCCAAGTATATCTGAGTGCACATAAAGAGAAGTAACTGAAGGCACACAATGCTCCACGGTATGCCCCTTAGAAACCAAAGGATACTACTTTATGATACATGAGATGCTCCAGGACCAATACCTTTCTACAAGTAATTAAAGTACTAACAAAACTTATTTTGGGAAGATATGTCAAGAATTAACATCCCACTTAACATCCTCTTGTATTTGATAGATATGTTATAATAAAAGGAAATCTTTTTGTCTCCTTCCAAATTAGAATTCCTAACAGGGTACTTTTACTGCTGATCTTTTTCCACCTCATACCTTGCTTTCCTGAGTATAGAAATAAAATCTTAATAAGATATTTGCCAGAAAAACTCTGCTTTTCTCCTGTTGCACCCCATGTGAAAAAAAAAAGCTAGTTCAAGAGAACCTTCATTTAATAATAATTGTTGTATTTAATTTCTTAAGGATAAAATTGTCTTTAATGGAAAATAGGTTCTCACAAGAACGTAGAATATTAGAGGTAGATACTAACAACTGTTCACTCTGTTGCATTTGTGAGCATGTTTAAACTTTTAATCTTACCTCAGCCATGTTATTTTTGAGCTGCAGAATACAAAGAAATTTAGCTCACCAAATACTTGCGTTGGCTTTCAAAATGTTTATGGCAGCCTCTGCAGCTCTATGTTTCGCCAGCTTCTTACTTGTACCTTCACCTGAATTAAGGTTAACAAAAAAAGAAGTATATTCTATGAAAATGTGATGTTTGTATAGATGTTTTTATAATATAAAAAGTCACTATAGGTTTTATATATACACAGTAGGTAATAAAAATATACACTACAGAGTTATACACTGTAATAAAATATTAAGCACAAGAAATACATTAAAAAACTGTGATTTTTCAAGATCTAAATATTTAATTCTACATGTACCTGTATTAAAAATTTCCTATTATGTCTACATTATGTATATTATATAAAATGGTAATAAAGTAGACCATGTCACACCTACTCAAGACATGCAATTTAGCATTTTACTCTTCCCCTATTTATAGGATAAAATGCTTCTGTAGCAAGAAGTTTCCTTTAAGGGAACCACACTGAAAGGTCCACAGTTTTATTCTAATAGCCTGTCCTGTACTGGATTAAACCCTTCAATTGGATAAGCAGTCATGGCTACATGTCAGATTGAGCAGGAAGGTTTATGTAGTGAAGAAAGTGAGAATTTATGTTACATGTCTTCTATACAATCTGTGTCTCTTCCATGGGTAGCTAAGGGAGTGGAAGGGGATAGGCCCGACTAATCCCTGAGACTGATGCCTAATTTCAATAAGTAATCACACTTAGTAAATGATAAATTCAATCTTTTTCCTTCTGTGCTCAAACTATTCATCAAGAACCTTCAAAAGTGGTATCAAAATGTTCATGTCTGTTCCTCGTGTGGTGAAACGAAAGGGGACATGGAATAAATTACAAGTGTGACCCTCAAGTGTTGAAAAACATACAAACCATACTCATTTACTCACTAACACAGTATTAGGAATACAGTGGAAAATAAAACAGAGTCCCTGACCTTAAAGAGCACAGTGCAGGATTTGGTCTATGAATAGACATTTGAAATAAGGTTTAAGTGCGGCCTGTGGGGGAGTACACAAATGGGGCAGCTTGTCTACTCTTGGTAAGGACTCAGGAAGGTTTCATGAAGGAAGAGATAACTAAATGAAGACTAACTGATTAGTAAAAGCTAGTAATATGAAGAAAGCTGGGGTTTAGAAAGAACATTCTTGGCAGAGGGCAGAGAGCCATCAAAGGCTTGAAGGAACACACAGCATGGTGGCTCTCAAGGGTCCCAAGTAGCTGAGGACTGCAAGAACTTGAGGGACAGAATTTTGAGATAAAAGGCTACAGAGATAGAGGATAGGGAGAGAAGTAAAAAAAAAATAGCCTCCTAAATTTGCGTTTCTCAAACTTTTAATGTGCCTAGGAGTTGCCTGGGAGTGTTGTTAAAATGCACATTCTGATCCAGTAGGTCTAGCACAGGGCCTGATATTCTGCATTTCCATCAAGTGTCCAGGTGATAGCAATGCTGCTGTTGATCACATTTTGGGAAGCAGGCTCTAAGTCATGTTAAGAAATCTGTATTTATCCCGAGGGTTATGGGAAAATGACTGAATGAATTTTAAGAAGAGGAAGGACATGAACAGATATGAATGCCAGAAAGAACACTCCGGTGGTCTTAGAGAGAATGAACATCACAAAACTAGAAGCTGAAAGAACAACTGTTAAGACCATAATCCAAGTGGGAGATGATAGTAGCCTGAACAGTAGCAATGGGAAGACAAGAGCAGCAGACAGATTCAGGAGATATTCAAGAAGAGGTGGTGACAGACTGGAAAAGGGGATGAGTCCAGAAGATGAGACCCAAATTTCTACTATGAGCAAATGAATAATGGTGGTGCCTTTCCTGAGCTAGGGAAAGCAGGGGCAATGGATATGAGAGAGAAAATGGATAGTTTGAGTCAATGAGAGACTAAGGAACCTGTGGGTCACTCAAGCAAAGATGTCCATCAAACACAGGCTGCTACACTATTCTGCAACTGGGCCTGGGCTGAAGATAGAGATTTCAGAATTATCAGCCTTTAGATAGTGTTTGAAGCTGTGGAGGCAGGTAAGCTTGTACAGATCAGACAGTGAGAAAACACTAGGGGGCCTAGGCAGAATGGTTGCCACAGGTTGTTAATCTCTCCTCTGTAAAACACTGAAAGGAAAAAGGCTACTTTTTCTTGAATTTTCACTGAATATTTAAAAACTGACCAGCTAAAGCAGTAATGCAATGTTGAATTTATGGTTCATATAGGACATCTTCCAGCTAGCACCTCCAATCCACCAGCCTCACATAGAGACAAAAAAAACCTTCAAAATTTTCTTAAAATGGCTTCAATGAAAATCACAGATTCCAGGTTTTCAGGGACTTAAACAACTGCCTTCAGATTAACAGATGGTGGAAATTTTCACCGTTCTTACTGAATTTTTCTGAATCTTCCAAATTAAATTTAGCATCCAATATTTTTGTGTGCAATTACATACATAAGAAAATGTCGGGGAGTTCCCTGATGGTGTAGTGGCTTAAGGCTTCGGCGCTGGCGCTGTCAGTGCTGCGGCCTGGGTTCGATTCCCAGCCAGGGAGCTACCCACATACCAAAAAGCAAAAAAAAAAAAAAAAAAAAAAAAAAAAAAAAAAAAAAAAAAAAAAAAAAAAAAAAAAAAAAAAAAAAAAAAAAAAAAAAAAAATAAAATGTCTACACTTACAAATGAGCAACTTCAATAATCATTTGCTCAAACTCATAGACCATGAATCTGAACTCTGAAACGTCATCACTATGTGACCCTAGACATGCTATTTTTAATCTCTCTGAACCTCTATTGTCATATATAAAAAGGAGATAATGGCTTACTAAAATACCTGTATAGTGTCAGGAACTAGAAGCTGCTATCCAATATGATGTATTTGAGCCTTTTGCCTCATTTTGCATGGATATAGAATTGGATATGGTGCAGTGGGTCCAAAGTGCCAAATTAGTTCGTACAGAAAAAGGGAGAGGCTCAGAAAATTCTGGGGTCATGCCTTCTGGCATCTACTGTGATCTATGAAACTGTAACTTGACAGTACCTACTGAGCCAGCTATGGCTGCTTCAAGAACCTTTCCTGCTTCTCCCTAATTCTTGGAAGAACCCTAGGAGGATGCTATCATGTTTCTGAGCTTCTCTTGGTATCTGGGAATGAGAAAATTAGGGAGAGAATCAGAAGTTGGAAAAGTCCCAATGACCTGAGATGAGAGGTCTCTGTTTCAAGAACCTGCTCCTCATAGCTGCCTGTAGGAAAAAGGGCTCTTTTGTAAACTGAGAAACAATACCAAGTCTTGACTGCCAACTCGCATGGCCGTAGACGTTAACTGTGCATACAGACCTGTGCAGGTTACGTCACCAACAGTTACTCTGAAGGTGAAAGTGGGCGCGTGTATTTGCACATCGGATCTTTCACATTCATAAACCGGGATGTTCTTAGTCTTCATGCCGTATTCGTGTAATACCTGAATCGGTGTTTTCCCTGGCTTAGCTGTAATCATCTTCCCCAAACTGTAAAAAGCAGAAAAAGGTGAGCTTTGCTGCGAAAGCAGGGAGGGAAGCAGAAGTATACAGAGGCTAGTTCTGACCATCAGTAACCGTGACGCGAAAGGCACCGAAGCTCCTCGGCGGCCAGGGCCAGAGCTGACGAGGGGTACCATCTCCCGGAACCGCAGCGGCCCGCATCAGGCAAGGGCGGGCAGAGCGAGGGCGGTCTTTAAGGAGATAACGTGAATGCAGGTAGGACGGATTTGTAGAGAAATAGACGTCTGCAAGCTCTCAGGGCTAAGCCCACAAATCCCATTGCCCAGGAGGCCGCATATCATTCCGCCCACTCCACCCGCCATCCCAGGCCGCAAGAGGGGCGGGGCCAGGCCACAGACACCAGCCTGAGAGCCGCGGGTCCGCCCGCAGCCTCCGCCGCGAAGGCACTAGAAAGGGGGATTACCCAGAATGCCCCTCGAGCGCCGCTCCCTCGCCCCCGCCTCTCTTGCTCACCACTCCGGCCCTGCTCGGCTCCGCCCGGAATCCTCTGGCACTGACCTGAAGGTCCCACTATCCTCGCGCTCCAGCGGCGGGGCCGCGGCCCGCTGCCTGCTCTGGGACATGTTGAGGAGGGATGGCCCGACGTCGGAAGAAAAGTAGTGCGGAGCGACGTCCTTGCTCCTCGTGTCGGCCGGTCCCCGAGAGGAGCACTCCAGTGCCGCCGCCACCTCCTCCTCCCTTCCTCCGAGTCTTCCTCTGCTCCCCCTCTGTGGCTCCCCCTCTCCTTGCTTGCGTCCCTTTGGCGAAGGGGACTGGTGAGGTAGAGGCGGAGCCTCGGTGCGGCAGCTCGCCGGGGCTCCGGGCCACGCCCCCTCGCTGCCCTGGCTCCGGGCCCATCTCCTTTCCCGGTCCCGCCCACTGGCTCCGGGCGTCCTCCGCCCCTCTCCCTCTAGAGCCATCCTATCCCAGCCCTGACATTCCTCAACTCCAGACGGTGCCCCGGCCACAAGGATGCCATAATTCTGTGTCTTCAAAAGGAGGGCGTTTCCTGCCTGGAGAGGAGGCTTAGTGCGGGCAAGCCTCGCCTAGTCTGTAGGTCCTGAAGCTCAGTCTGATTTTTTGGTAGCGGGGAAGGATGAGGGCTGTGTCCCTTTAAAAAAATATTTAAAAATTCCAAGTGCAAAATTTTAGAGAGCATCCCAGGCCTGGCCCGGAAGCTTGAGATTAGCCTTGTATCAGCTCCTGAGGACTGCGGCGGGCTCCTTCGGCCTCCGCGCCCTGCCTTTAGGAGCTTGCTGGGACGTCCGGCGACTCCCCCCCTTCTCCTGCCGGGTGGTCTCCTTTGTCTTCTAGGCTTTCATCACTAGGTGAATGCTGGATTCGCCGATCCCAGCAAAGCCTGTTAGATATAAATGAAAGCTTTTATGTGGACCGAATTCCAATTCAATTCTGTTGCTGCACACCTGTGGTGTTAGTTGTAATGGGATTTGCTTGGGCCGCACCACCTTTGGTAGCGGGTCGGTCAGCAACGTTAGATGACGAATCGCTTCTCTAGGGGTTCCCTAGCCCGTTGCAGAAATGACTCGGTGTGCTTTCTCGGTGTTCTGGAAGATTGCTTTGCATAATACAATTCGCACGGAGGGACATTATTAAAACCTATGCTTTGGCGTTACAGCGAGCCTCGGATATTTGGAAGCAGATTTTAAAAATGTCTAGAATCTAATTACATTGAATTATATTATTTGAGGCTTGAATTAAACCTATTCTTTCTTCCCCTACCCCCTCTATGTATGTGTGTATCAATTGCTATTCACTAATGTTAGTTATGTTTTAATGAGTATCCTGTGAGCACCACAGTCATTATTTCAAACTATAACATCCACATAACTATGGCAATACAATAATTTCAGCACTCAGATTTGTTTGTAAAATGTATTTTTAGCATAGAATTATTATTTTTTTTTTTTTGCTTTTTGGTATGTGGGTAGCTCCCTGACTGGGAATCGAACCCAGGCCGCAGCGCTGACAGCGCCAATGCCGAACCCTTAAGCCTCTACACCATCAGGGAACTCCCTAGAATTCCTTTAAAATAAGCCAAAATCTTATGTAGCTCTATTTAAAGGTTGAGTAATGGGGATAAGAATAATGAAACAGAGAAAATAAATGCCAAAGAACCCCCTTTCAACGAGATGTCTATGTGCCCCCTTTAGAGAAAGAAATCCATACGTCAAAGTTATATAGTAATTTATACATATGTAGTTTTCATTTAGTATTTTATAAAGATCTGCATACAATTGTTTCCTTATGTGGATTTACTTTTGGTATTAATCACTTAGTTTCGTAAGCATGCAAGGAAAATGAAATGCTCAAATAAAAAATATATAAGGATTCAAAGCAACACTTTTCTGTTGTCAAAATTGGCATGATAAATTTAAGGAATTCCTTTTGGACTAGGTCCCCTTGTCCACAGCTAATTTTAGTGCCTAAATTTCCTTGTTTTCCACATAAGGCTGTATATAGCCTTCAAAACTGGCAATTATTAACCTTGACCCTCATTAAGGACATTGGTAGTATTTTTAAATTATTATAGTTTATATATTTTATAGCTATATTTTTGTGCTATAGATTGCAATTCCAAATTAGACTGACTTTTAGTATATCATTTTACACTGTTTATCTATAATTCATCACCTGAGCTCACCAAGAGAGGCAGTGTTGTGAACTGTACACTATAAACTACTTGGTGAAACCATGCTTTGTATTTTTAACATACATAATTCTATTTAAAATCAAGCAAGGCTTGTTTTGTGCCTCATTTTCTTTGAAAATATGGATTTTTTATCTGAGGGCTGCAGTTGATGAACTTTTGATACCATATTAATATGTTTGCTGCTGCTACCAAGAGCTTTGTCAAGCAAGTTGGGGATGGAGGGAGATTAGTTCCTGTTCCAAGTCTCAGTGAGGCTGACAAATACCAACCTCTATGTCTGGTGGTAAAAAAGAAGCGATGCTTTCTGTTTCCTAGATACAAATTTACATCAACACCTTTTACATTGAAAGATATTCTTCTAGGAGACAGAGAAATTTCAGCTGGTAAGTTTAAATGTCTGTTTGGGAGTGTCTGCTCATTCAGCTATATTATTGGTAATCTAAACATAGGTCATATATACTGCTTATATTCATAATATTTACACATTTTCATTCATAAAAGCAACTTTTATTACTATGTCGATAATAATACTGTGATTAGCAGTACCTATAGTTAATAATACCATCAAATCTCTTATTGTTTAAATAATTCTCCAGCCTATTTTATAAGGTTAGTGTATAACTTTCAGTTATTTTTATAAATTTCTTTTTACCAACTTAGAATATGATATGATAATATATTTCTTTGTCTATAAAATGGTTAATATTTAGTTTTACCTATCTCCTATGGTCAAATGAGATGAGTTATTTCTACTTTTTATGCTTCAGTTTCTATAGTTGGTAAACTGAAATTTATTACAGGCCAGATTAGAAAATGAATTGACATTTTGACAATTTACTCCTTATAAACACTTGTTTTTCTTTCACCTACCCGGTGGACCTTGTTACTTAAGAAATTCTGTTGAATTTGAGTTCATTTTAAGTATTTTGACTATTTCTTCTTATTTTCTAATTAATTAAATGGCTATTTTTGATGTTGGTTTGAAATACTGCCTCTCTCAATATTTGGGTAATTGAGCTTTAAATAGTAAATTAATGTGGTACTGTATGTAAACTACATTAGAAGAATTCAAGACATTTGAAAAATATCAATTTTCCTTTATTAAAGGTATTTCATCTTATCAGTTACTGAATTATGAAGATGAATCAGATGTTTCACTCTATGGAAGGCGAGGCAACCATATTGTGAATGATGTTGGGATTAACGTTACTGGATCAGATTCCGTCGCAGTAAAAGCTTCATTTGGTGTAGTAACCAAACATGAAGTGGAAGTATCAACATTACTTAAAGAAATTACCACACGGTCAGTATAATAATCCTTACTACAGTGATTTCATTAAATATTTTAATTATATAAACTTCATTATAAAGAATGATTAGAACATTCAGGTTATATTTTACTTATGTTATTTCTTTTTTTGATTTGTTTGAAATGCAAATTAGTAATATACCCAAACTTTGGATAAGGGTAGATATCCACAATCATTTGTTTCAAACAATTTTTAATTATTCCACAAAATTGTTTTGGATCTACACATATTTGCTAAAGTATTAAATTAAAAGACTACAGGAATCTGCTTGCAACAAATATGCTAAGGAGAGTCTCTGCAGTAGACTCCTATAATAAGCATGTTGTAAAAAAAATAGAAAGAGGGGGCATTCCCTGGTGGTCTAGTGGCTAAGTTTTGGTGCTCTCACTGCTGTAGCCTGACTTCGTTTCCTGGTCAGGGAACCAACCAGAAAAAAAAAAAAAAGGAAATAGAAAGATGCAGATGATTAAATTTCTTTTGAGTATACTTTCTGACTTGTATTAAGCCTGCCTTGATTTACTTTTAATTAAGGTGGACCACGGATGAGTAACACATGATAACAGAAGTATATTGGATTGTATGTAATCAGATGGTACAGATTCTTATAAATGTCTCTCTTGTTTATTTTAGAAAAATTAATTTTGACCACAGCTTGGTACGTCAATCAAGGAGCAGCAGAAAGGCAGTATTGTGCGTGGTCATGGAAAGCATTCGAACCACACGGCAGTGCTCACTGTCTGTGCATGCTGGAATTCGTGGGGAATCCATGAGGGTAAAGCCATACTCTTTAGGCTTCTCTTACTAAAAAGCTGCAATGGGAATGACAAAAAATACTCAATTTCTAATTAGACTTGTGCATTTTGTCAAATGTTGAAATTAAAGAGCTTCAATGATATATAGGATTTTGCACAGTAATCGTTTTGTTTTAGAATATGAAAAAAAATCCAAGAAAATTTTGGTTCTAAACATGTGTAATACAATGCAGACAAAACACTAATCCTTGTGAAATAATGTGCATGTTGGATTGGAGTCCATCCTATTACTCTTTAAATGCTGTTTAAGAATAAAAATTAGGGGAGTTCCCTGGTGGTGTAGTAGCTTAGGCTTTGGCACTGTCAATGCTGCAGCCTGGGTTCGATTCCCAGCCAGGGAACTACCCACGTTAAAAAAAGAAGAAAAAAGAAGAAAAATTAGATGCTTATGTTGAATTATTTGATATTATTTTTATGTAGCTGATACTTGAATTTTTAAAAGCTAACTTTATTTTTATATTAAATTAATTTTCCTAAAATAATATTGTCAGTGGCTAAACATGCTTCATTCAATGTTAAATCCTTTAAAAACATCTTGAAAGTAATTTAATTATGAGCTCAATTATGATATTTGTCCTATTCATTCACATAATAATGACAATATAATAATGATTTGATTGGTTTTATTAAAACCAATTGTTAGAGAGATAAGTTTCAACGATAATCTTTTCAAGTCTTCACACCAAATTAACATTGGATCATTTTGGTGTGACCCTGAAACATTGACTTGTTGGTGATTGCTTTGGAAAATTGCGGAAAGCTCTGGAGGCTTTGCAACAGTAGATAGGGTAGGCTAACAAAGCTGTAGCACTTAAACAGAGTTGGTTTGCAGTTGAAAGAAAAAGGCTTCTATGTCAGAGGGCATTACTGTTGTGGTAGTACTAATCATTGGCTCCAATACCAAAGCAAGTGAGAAAGTGGTGAGCAGTATTTCCCTAATATAGATCATAAGTTGCCATTGGACCTTTTGGACCTCTGCTATAACGTTATTTCAAGTAGCATAATTCTTTACTTGGAGAGGTGTTTTTTTGTTGTTGGTTTTCTTTTAGGATTGTAGGATGTTTTGTTTCTCCAAAAAGTTATCATTATATGTTATGATACTTACTAATGTTATTTAATTTATTTATTTAATATAGTTTCATTTTATGGATGAACAGAACCCAAAGGGAAGGGATAAAGCTATTGTTTTTCCGGCACACACAACCATAGCTTTCAGTGTTTTTGAACTCTTCATTTACTTGGATGGTGCCTTTGGTGAGTGAATGATTTTCATACAACACCGATTATATTTTAAGAAGAATTTAATAGGAATCTCTCTTTCTCTCTCTCTCCCTCTCTCTCTTTTTCATTATAGAAGAAAGATGCTTTCAGCACTGTTAATCTTATGCTTGGGTAAAGTAGCTGGGAAAGACCCTCTAGTCCCTACTTACTTATTTCCTGCAATTAGCTCTAGTCTAAATGTAGCCCAAAGGACTAGGCAAGCAAGCCCTCTAGCCATGTTGATTAATAAACATATTTAGACCTGTTTTTGTTTGTTTCTGCAGTTCTGTGGTCAGAAGAAATAGGGAGTCTAGAAACAAAACAAAACATGCAAATTAAATTCTATTTGGGATACTTCAGGTGTAGGTTTTTACAATTATATTGATTATTAGGAGTATAAACTGGTAGAACTGATGTATCCACCAGTATTTGAAATTTGCATACTTTAGCCTTACTTATATTTTTAGGAATTTATCCTACAGATATACTTACATGTGAAATGGTAATGGGTATAAGGATATTCAGTTCGTAATAGCAAAAGATTGGAAATAGCTTTAAGGTCTATTATCAGCAACAAGTTAAATAATGGTGCATCCCCACAACATAATACTATGAAGCCATTAAGGAGAATGAGGTAACACTATACATCCTGACATGAAATATTGTCTCTTCAAAGATATTTGAAAGAAATATGTGTAGTATATAACTTTTTGAGCCTAAAGAATTTTATATACATGCATATTACTGTATATTTGTAAAATATGTAGAGTATTTCTGAAAGTATACACTAGAAAGATTACCTCTTGGGTGGAAAACTGGCATGGGGTCAGGGCAGACTACAGACTTGTCACTTTTTGTATTCTTTGAATTTTGTACATTATGAATGTTACCTTTCCTAAAAATATATAAAATTTAAATACAAAGTCAAGTACCAGAATTCATCAACCAAAGTCACACCAACTACAAAAATATTAATTGTTCAAGTTATAACATCTTCTAAATTTTTTTATAGACCTTTGTGTCACTTCAGTGTCAAAAGGAGGATTTGAAAGGGAAGACACAGCAACGTTTGCACTGCTCTACAGATTGAGAAATATACTATTTGAAAGAAGTATGTTCATTGAAGAGTATTTCAAATGTATTTTTTTTCTTCTTGGATTAACAACTGAGGTTGTCTATTTGGTAATCTGGTCTGTTCAAGAATAATTTAAATTTGGAAGCCAAATCACTTCATGATTGATGGTTTGCATTCATGTATTTATAAACGGTTTCGTTTTGTGTTTTTTGTCTGTCTTCTGAACACATCTCTGTTTTTGTCCTTTTTAGATAGAAGAGTGATGGATGCCATTTCTCGTTCACAGCTTTACTTAGATGATCTTTTTTCTGACTACTATGACAAACCTTTCAGCATGACTGATATTTCGCTCAAAGAAGGGACTCATATCCGAGTTAACTTACTCAATCACAACATTCCAAAAGGACCTTGCATACTCTGTGGAATGGGGAACTTAAAAAGGGAGACAGTTTATGGGTGCTTTCAGTGCTCTGTCGATGGGCAGAAGTACGTGAGACTTCATGCAGTTCCTTGTTTTGATATTTGGCACAAGAGAATGAAATAAAATGAAAAAATAAATGTACCTTGCTGGTGTTTTAGGTGCAACAGTGCCACATCCCTTTCCAAAATTATCGAGGTTCATTTTGATGAATGGAGGCAAATGAAAGAGGGAGAGGAAAGAGAAATTAACCTGTCTGGGTATAATGTTCCCTGTCTATAAAGTGGAGATGATAATAGTGTCTACCTCATAAATTGTCATGAAGATTAATCCTTTTATATTAAAAAGGTTTAAATATAAAATTCAGAATATTCATGTTCCTTCATAAAATCTGCCAGTTGCTTTTGAAGTATTTTGGGGATATAGTCTATCATTTTAGATAATGGTTTTACATAGAGATTTATCTAAATATCAATTTTATCTTTAATGGGCTTTTAATTCAACATTTAACGATGAAAAGTGTGCACAAGTAGCATCTTTATGGTGCTTTAACTATTGCCCTAGGTCTGGTAAAATGAGAAAAATGTGTTAATAATTTAATGTAACCCTAAATGTTTAATTGCAGTATCAAATTAAAAGCACACAGAGCTGTGTGTGGGGTTTTCAGTTCACAGGGCGACTGATGGTAATAGGCTGCCATTCTGTGATATACATTTGCTCACTAGTTTTGGCTCTATAAAACTCACTACTGTCATTTTAAAGTTAAAGCAGCTAGGGCATGTTTATTTCTTTTCTCCTTTGAAAATGTTTAAAACATTTAACATATTTAGTTCTGAGAGATCTTTTCATCTATTTTGTAAGACATCTGAAATTTTTCATACACAACCTAAATTATTAACTAATTATATACCTGTATTAAAATAATTGCAAAAATAATATGTTCAAATTCTAGAACTCAAAGTATATAATTATAGCATTCATTACAGGTATATGCCTATGAAGGCATAACACAATTGAGTAAATACTAAATACTTGTATACTATATGCATGTAGAATGATTAAAATTTTATTTAACTATTTAAATGTGATTAGAGCGTTAGAATAAATCTCCATATTCATTTAACATCTTCTATTTTTTTTTAAAACACAAGTTTAAAACCACTTTTTATGAAAACAATGGGACAGGAAGGTTAGAATGATAAAATTTGTATTATCTGATGATTTCCATATATATCTTCTCTGTCACTGTATTTTTGTTTTGAGCAGAGTGTATGTTCAAATGCAAATCAAAAAAGGGTCTAGTGAAATTTTTATATAAAGAAAATGGGAGCACTTTCCAAACCAAAACATAATATTGAGTTATCAATTTGCTTCAACTGAGCAGATTTTTCTTTTTCTTTTTTTTTTTTCTTTTTGGTATGTAGGTAGCTCCCTGACTGGGAATCGAACCCAGGCCGCAGCGCTGACAGCGCCAACGCCGAAGCCTTAAGCCACTACACCATCAGGGAACTCCCTGAGCAGATTTTTCTGAGAAAAGGGATAAAATAGTTGAGAAACTGAGAAGTTATAAAATTGGGTATAGGAATGTAGAGATACTGAGAAGAAAAGAAAGTAAAAGTTTTTATGAAGTGTCAAACTCTGTGCTATGCTTATGTGATATCCACTAAGCTGGTGGTTTTTGTTATTTTTAAACAACAGAATTTCTGGCAATGTATCTAAAGAGGTAAAATGAACAATGATCAATGGTTTGGAAAGAGCAAGTTTCAGAAAAGGGGAAAAAGCTTTGTTTTGAACTCACTTGTTTTGAATAGAGCTACTTGATGCCTGACTGTATTTTCCTACATACCAATTAGGCAAAACCTTACATGTTCCAATAAACACGTGTCCTTTCTTTGGCACCAATGTAATCTCCTACCTCATATTCTCAACCAGTTATACCACGGCATGTGACTGTAACACAAAATTGCCATAGCACCATATATACCCTCATTTGTATCCTCATGTGTAAAATAATTTCTAAGTGCACATTTATCAAAAAGTTGATGGCATACCAGTTGTATAATGCACTTCCATATTAATAAAAGAACTTGTGGAACAAAGTGACATAGGCTATCAATACTCAGAGAAAGGAACTGGAAACTAATGAATACCAAGGTATCAATTTAAAATCAAGACAAAAAATTGGGGATGGTGGTGAAGGAAGGCCTCTGAAGAGGAGGCAAGGTGGCACATTTATAATGTCTGTGGGAGTACAGTACAAGGTTCTGAGCAGCATAGACTGCATTATGCCTGCTTCAAGATAAGAGGCACAAAGTCTTCAAGTATCTTTAAGCATTCCCAGGGGAACAAATACCTAAGACCAGAAGCTTGAACCAAAAAGTACAGACACCGTGTTGTGGCTCTATGGGACAGAGTTATTCAACTTACATTTTCCTGCATGCCTACCAGAAAAAGTCCTATGATTTTTATATCCTACTATTTATCCATAATGCTCTGAAATGTATAAACATTGAAACATTAATTCCTGGGTTCCTATTGAATACTTTTAAAATATAGGGCATTTTAACATTTAAAATATTAAAAAATGGATATTTAGATATTTCCACCTGTTAAGGTTAGAGTTGGAAAAAGCTTGCAGATTTTCACATAGATGTCCTCCTATTTCCTTTTTTTTTTAATTGGGGTGACATCTGTTAGCAAGGATTACATAGGTTTCAGGTATACAATTCTACAGTGCATTGTCAACTTCTTGTATAATAAGTTCACCACCTAATGTGACTTCTCTTTCCATCACCTTATATTTAGCTTCCCCCCCTCCTCTCCCACTTGTACAGAGACTGATTTTCATGGTGCTGCAATGCATGTTCAGAGAATAAAGCAATAGGAAAATAATCATACCTTTTCCTAAAAATGAAATATGCAAACCAGCTTCACATTTATTCCAAAATTGCATGTATTGAGAAGATCAAAATACGTTCTCATGGGAGAAAAATAGAAAATACAACTTGGAGAAAAGTGATTTTGTTTTATATACAAAGTAAGGTAAGTAAGAAAATATAAGAATAAAAACATGCTATAGTTCATCATGTTGATACACATTGTATTCCTTGGAAGAAATAAAACCATCACCGTCATGGTCGTTCTTCTTAAAAATATCTTCTAAAACTGCGTTCTGATATGATTTGTCATGTGGCTTCTCATCTTTTTCAAATTCCCTTTTCAGGTAATGATCTATCTAGAGGGCCAAAATAGTATTTCATTAATAAAAAGATATCACAATAAATTTCTAGTAACTAGAAATTAATATCTAAGACTGCTTAGAGTAAGTAATACAAAGTTTTTTGTTTGTTTGTTTTGTTTTGTATGTGGGTAGCTCCCTGGCTGGGAATCGAACCCAGGCTGCAGCGTTGACAACGCTGAAGCCTAGCCACTACACCACCAGGGAACTCCAATAAGTGATTCAAAATTTTTAAAAGCTATTTGATGTTTTATTTTTTGCAGCAATTTTCTTAAGAGAAACATCTTCAAATTAGCTTCCCCTGAGGTTTTAGTGGTGCATACTTAAAGATTAACATCTGAACTGAATTTTGTTGAAACTAAACGCTTTCCAATAACCTACACTGTCCACATTATCAGAGGAAATTCACTCAATGATTCCATTAGTGAATAAAATCCAAATTGGCGTTTCTCTAATCTTTAAAATTAGTAAGTATGTTGTATAATCAATAAAACCCAGTCACAGATTTTGAAATAAAATTTAATTTTCTTAATTTTTCTCTGCTTCTATAGGTCTCCCCAAAATCTACAAATGATGACAATCTTTAATAATAATGTTAAATAAAAAACAGGTATTCTGAAGTATTCCCTTTTCTCTATATAATATGGCATTTCTCTAAGCAAAGATACAATTATAAATACTTTCTAATATGGTAGCTACTAGCCATAGGTGACTACTAGGACTTGAAATGTGGTTAGATATGTTATAGTAAGGGTACAAATTTTTAAGACAACAAAAAATATCTTGTTGGCAATTTTTACATTGATTTAATGTTGAAATGGTAATATTTTAAATATACTGAGTTAAAACATAGCATTAAAATTAATTTCACCTGTTTCTTTTTACTTTCTAAGATAAATTTCTAAAAATTTTAAAATTATATATGTCACTCAATTATATTTCCATTGGAAGGTGCTAATAAATATAATAACTAAATAAATCAATGCATAATAATCTGGAGATAATGTTCAGCAAGTCTGGGCATTTTAGAGGCAAGAGTATTTTTGAAGGCTAAAGCTGAACCCTGAGAGGTTCTTAGAAATATCTCAAACTCAATCCATTGCTAGAAGATTTTATAATGATCAATGCATTTTAATGAAGATATATCAAGTATTCTCAAATGAGACTTCAATCCTATGTGAGAGAGAGGCATTTTTTTCTTCCAGTTGAGCCTTGGCAATCCTATCTAAGTGTAAAGAATTTTAAATAGCCTCAAATATTCATCAGTTTCTAAGTAAGCAAATATTTTCATAATACAATTATTGCTGACTCTCAAAATTTACTTTTCTAGCATACTATAGTGGGGGGAGTACAAAAAGGTAGTGGGTAAGAGCATGACTTTAATTTTGCTGGCAATGGGTTCCACACTATTTCTACTTTGTAATTTAATAAAAATACTGTATTCTCCTTCTCCTCCCTCAACTCTTATTTATACTTAAGAAATCACTGACTAAATCTCTCTGATGATGAAGAAAGGTAGTTTTGTTTAGATCATGTTTCAAATCCAGGCTTTGCCATATATTGGGTGTGTGGTCTTGGACAAATAATTTAACCTTTTTGAACCTCAGTTTTATCATCTGTGAAAGGAAGGAAACAGAATCTATATTGTAGGATTGGTGTGAGGATTAGTTATATTCATGGGTGTCAATAAAAGATAGCTTTGTTATTCAAGAATATGAAAATCACTTTCATAAATGTAGTGGTAATTCAGTTGATACCTGAGAAACATCTGAGCAAATCGTAGCTTATCAGATCTCTATTTTGGACTTTCTCTTTTTATTTTCCAGAAAATAACTGAAGATCCCCTAAGGTCTACTGAAGAGAGTACTCATTCTGCAAAGCACGACTGTGGGTATGCAAGTGACACTGAATGGTTTGTGTGCACAGGCTGAGCTCGAGTGAATTTATCTGCAGCTGCTGTTCATTCTTTAAAAAGGGTGGTAAGGCATCAACGGAAAATACGTACTGGGAACAGTTTGCCACTCATGTAATTGCTGCTCTTAAGGAACAGGGGATGTTCCCCTTCTCTTATCCCTCTTCCCTCATTGACCAAAAAAGAGCTTCAGAGGAACATCCTTACTAATATCTTGGAGGAGGACATGGAGTAATTAGCATGGGGAAAAGCTTGGAGAGGGAGAAAAAGAAACAGAAAAGGGTCTTTTATCACTTGAATCAATGATCTAGTTGCCTTTCGTTGCTTACATGGTAAGAATTATGCTTGTTAAACTGCCTCCAAAAAGGAGGGGAAACAACTGGGTTACTCAAGCAAAAACAGTAATAGCCAGGGGGACTAAGTAAGGAACCAAACTTCTATAAAACAAACATAAACATTCATGATGCAAATTCCCTTAAAAGAGGCAGGGTAGATTCATAGTTAAGAGCACAGTAGTGGAGCCAGACTGTCCAGGTGGCAATCTGGTTTTGCCACTTCAAGCTATGTGACCTTTAGCTAGTTACTTAACCTGTCTGGGTGTGATTTGCCCCCTCTATAAAATGGAGATGATGACAATAGTGTCTAACTCATAAACTGTCAAGGAGATTAAGTGAGATCACACGCTAATGGATTTATAATTGTACCTGGTACTGAGAAAGTATGAAAAAACTTACCTATTATTATTATTATTCCAAGATCTTTATTAATCCCTCAATTCCTATCTAAGACTAACTGGGATACAGAAGCTACTTAGCTGATCCCTGCTACTGTTTACCAACTTTCCAGTCTACACAATTTAAATTCCTGATACTTTCTGCATAATCTCACATAATCCTCACAATCCTATGAGGTGGGTATTGTTTGCCCTGTTACAAATTCCCCTACATTACTGCTTGAAAGAGATCTGTTCCTGTAGTCTAGATGCTGGAAATGGCCCCTAGAGTTTGGTATTTTAACAACCCTCTTGCAGAGAGAAAGGAAATAGAACTCTGTTACAAGTTTTATATTGAAAAAGCACATTTTCTTTTTGAAGCTTAGATTTTCTTGTATCCAGATCTATAAAAGCAAAGTCATCAGCCCATACTAGGTAGAAATAAAAAATAATAGTTGTAACACACATGTATTTAAATTGAGATAAAAATTAGATTGTATACATGAAATCTGAATTACCTCGGTTCTAGAGAGTTGCCTGTCATTGTCTGTGTCTATCTGTTTAAATGTTTCAATGCTTCGTGGTCCTTTGGTCACAGCATAAAGTTCAATCTCAAAAATCAGTGTTGCATCAGGTGGAATCTTGCCTTCTGCTAAAGGTATAAATTTAATAGTTCAACTTACATGAAAATAATGTTCAAATATTTATTAACAAATAACAATTATAGCATAATTATATTATTTCCTATTGGTAAAAACTGCTTTCTAAATACTTTTTAGGAAATATTTTTCCGTATGTATGTATGTATATATTTATTAGAGGTGAAACCAAGAAGTAGTGTATTAAAAGGAAAATAAGGTGAAACAAAGGGATAGTTTATTAAAAGAGGGAGTACACACCAAAGAGGGAGGAGCGGGCTCGATCAGATAAATGTCTCAAGAGCCTCATATGTTTTTAAATCAAGCCAGTTCTAAGAACCCAGAGGACCATTATTTCCTGATTTAGTTAAAATAAATATAAATCATGTCATTTTTGTTGCTATACCCCATCATTATATAGAAGAGAGCTGGTTCAGAGAAGAAATGCATGGGCAGAAACATTTCAAAAAACAGATAAGTAATCTTTTAGAAAATGATTTTTTATAGTTATTTGGAAGCATAAATAAAACAAATTTATATTGGTCAAATTCAATTCTTTATAGATATTAAAATATACATGTAATTAACAGAATAAACCAGTAACAATTTTATGAAGAAATTTCTAAACACAAAAAATTTTAAGTATTAAGTTGAATAGTTCTCCTTAATAATATTAACTTATTAACTGATGTCACAGAGGATTTTAGCAAAGCTGTAGGCTACTTCAGATGACCATTTCATAAAAATGTCCTATAGAAATGACTTGCTACGAGGCAGTGTGTGGCTTCTGTTACTGGTATGTTCCCAGAGTCTCACAGAGTGCCTGATCTAGTCACTCAAATATTTGTTGAATGAATGACCCCATCACTTATTTTAAAAATGGCTGAGCTTGTTCTTTGAACGAACCAGTAATTTCTTTAATGAAAAAATAGAGAATTTTTGCTAAAATGCTTCCATAATCCAAAGAGGAAAAAGTGTGAAGGTTATAGCAAAAAGAAGTGGATCGGTCATCTCCAAAGCCAGGAAACAGTAAAATAGCTACCCATGTATCACATGATTAATGTGACCATCCCAACCAAAGTACCACATATTACCTCACTTTAGAGTAAAAGAGCTAAAGATTGATTCAATAGTCATTTTTACAGAATTCCTATTCTGTCCATTTATGACCTTATCACAGAAAAATAACTTCTTTTGACAGTAATTGAAAATAAATTCCAAACCAAATTCAACTTTCTTAAGAAAAAATATTACAAGTCAGTTTCTGAACAATTCTACTGTAAACATAGAAAATATTGCCAGTTATGTTTTTCCTTGCCAAAAAATGATAAAGAAAAGAAAAATATGCATTTGCTATAGAATTACATGTATTTAGAAAAGCAGATCAAAGACTTAGGAGTTAATATAGAGAATCTATACATACCACATGAACTGTTAATTAAAGCACTATAAGTCACATGCATTTCAAGACATGCAGGGTTGGTCTGTGACATGAGGCAAGGGCATTGTGCAGAGGAAAGACTTCTTCAAGTACTACCTAAAATAAAGTTATAGTTAATGTTAACTCTTAATAACAACTTATTTTAAACAGTTTATTTGATCAAACAAGTTGTTAAGTAGTGACTTATGGTCTACACTGCAACTTGTAAAATGATCTAATCCAAGCTATTGTAATGCAGGTAAACCAGCTGTTAACTAAATTCTAAAGAACACACTTTTGTTTGGGCTTCAGCTTCCTTACAAGTAAAAACAAGGCATTGCCGGTGTTACTAATGAGATTCATTATTTTTATGTTTATTGGAGACATTTCAAGTTGAACATGAACCAACTTCCAGTCAAATTTCTACATTTCTGCAGCAAGGGTCTGGTTTATTAACAGTTTAGGTATCCTGGGTAGTCATTCACATCCAAGCATAATTAGTTTACACAAAGGATAAATTAAGTAGTCATTTGCCTTAAGGTAATGGGACCTCGGATGAGCCCCTATTAATGAAGGATGTGGGTGTTCTAGGCTGACAGGGGAGCGGGTACTCTGGTAGTAGGCAGAACGTGGAGGTATCTGATGAGACCACGCAAGAGAGTAGGAAAACTCTGCAAATAAGATTAAAGAGACAGAAAGACAAACTTTGCCTGTATCATTTTGCCTAGAATTGACCTCAACCTATGACAACATTTTAAGGATAAGTACTGCATTCAATTTAATTGATCTTGAAATCATTGATTCTCATTTTCTCTCCCTTCCTCCCTTTTTCTCTCTCTCTCTGCACCGCCCCCCCCCCCCCGCCCCTTTCCTTTGGCTTCAACTAAAAATAGGATATAAGAATTATGGTTCCGTGGGAGCTATTTTGATGGGACCAAAAGATTGGCAAAAAGCACTGAAAATGAAGCTGTAGTTGTCTGAGTTTTAAATCTGATAGGGTCTGACTTGCACCACTAACCTGCCTCCATTTCAATGTCTTCCCCAGCTCTTGGAGGGAGGAAGAGATGTGTGAATCACTACTCTTAAGGACTAAATCCAACAGTTTCAAAGACAGCATGACATGTCAATGAAATATTTGGGAGTTACTATCCCATCATTGGGAGACAATATCTCATTGTAGAAAATTAATCTTTAATGACTTTAATTATATACTAAATATTTCAAATAGGTGGCGTTAGCAAGGGCTCTAGATAGGATGAGGTAAAGATTCTTTTTTTTTTTAATAGTCATTTTTATTGTTAGACTTATTGGGGTGACATCTGTTAGCAAGGATTACATAGGTTTCAGGCATACAAAGATTCTTTATCATCTTTGCAAAGCAATAGGAAGCAAGGACCTAATTGAGAATGTAAGATGGAAACTGTCCCTCTGACAGACTGCCCATTTTTCCCCCTTTTAAAGAAGTTCACTATTCTGCTCGACTCCTAATTCTAGTGGTTTAAAAATTTTGATTTTGGAAAAATTAATACATGCATATGGTAAAAAATAAACAGTACTAAATATTAGAGTGATTGATAAAAAAAAAACCTCCTATCCCTTGACCCTGGGGACTCCTTCTTACTTAATGACTACTTAATGTCATTGGATGACTATATCTTTCCAGGTAGAGTCTATGTACATACATGATGCATATGTGAGTTTCCCCCTCACATTAACTCATTCAAAGATAGGGAAATTTTTCTGCTTTGTGTATACTGCTCTATGCTCAGTGCCTAGAACATAGCCTGGCACTGATGCTCAATATTCTTTGCATGAATATGTTTCTATACTATGTAAACTAGTTTACAAAAAGGATAAATTAAGTAGTCATTTGCCTTAAGGTAATGAGACCCAGGATGCGCCCCTATTGATGAAGGATGTGGGTGTTCTAGGTTGACAGGGGAGCAGATACATCTATTTAATGTATTAATAGATATGGTTTTACTTCATTCTTTTTACTGACTGCACAATAATCCATTGTGTAGATATACCATTATTTATTTAACTGATTCCTATTGATGGATATTCAGGTAGTTTCAAGTCTTTTGCTACCCAAAAGTCTGCAATGAGTTTGCCTTTACATATAGCTCTGAGCATTTTCCTAGAAATGGAGCTGCTGGGTCAGAGGT
This sequence comes from Lyroderma lyra, assembly GCA_004026885.1. Taxonomy (NCBI): domain Eukaryota; kingdom Metazoa; phylum Chordata; class Mammalia; order Chiroptera; family Megadermatidae; genus Lyroderma; species Lyroderma lyra. Next base: position 333,323 of record PVJL010000697.1, on the reverse strand, counting down.
TATGTGCATTCTAAATTTGATAGAAATTGCTAGAGAGGTTGCATTATTTATATCCCTAGCAATAATGCATGAGACTTCTGTTTTTTCCATATCTTTGCCATCTTTTATGTCTTTGCTAATCTGATGGGTAAAAATGGTGTATCATTTTTGTTTTAATTTCTCTTTTATATGAATAAAATTAATTTTTTTTTTTTTTTTTTGCTTTTTGGTATGTGGGTAGCTCCCTGACTGGGAATCAAACCCAGGCCGCAGCACTGACAGCGCCAACGCCGAAGCCTTAAGCCACTACACCATCAGGGAACTCCCAAAATTAAATATTTTTAAACATTTAAAGGACATTTGTATTTTTTTTTGTTATTGGGCCGCTTGCTCATAAACTTGCCCATTTCTAAGGTAGCTCGTTTTTATTGTTATGAGTGTCTTTGTCTGTGTTGCAAACATTTTCCCTATTTATCTGCTTTACCTAGGTTTGCAAATCTCACTTCTAGAATTTTAAAAATAGGTAAGATATTGAAAGAAGCAGTTCAATTCTTCCACATTACAAAGCTTCTCCTGAACTTGGGTACTAGTGATGACGGCTATTTCAGATGTTCTTTTTACAACAAGTTTATTCATATATTCTAGTTTCCTGAATTTTATGAATTGACTTTTGTACTGCTTACCCAAGGTAATGTGATATAGACATTTATGTTAAAACAAGTACTATGCTAAAAACAAAAATGACTAAGGTAGAACTTATAGAATGTACACATTCATTATAAGTGTTGTCAATAAGTGGGAGAACGAGCTCTGGCCAGAGATTTGTATTCTAAAAATGTCTTATTACTATTATTATTATTTTTTTTATGTAAGAAAAGGGGACTGGGATGGACTGGATTAGATACAGCTAAAGTTTATTATACTTTATAGTTCTGTAATTTTATTTTACCTTTTTTTTAAGAGACTCAAAAAAAATGTTTTTTTGGTTGGTTCCGAGTGGGGATCAAACCCAGGCCGCGGCGGTGAGAGCGCTGAAGCCCAGCCACTGCACCACCAGGGAGCTCCCTTCAAAAATTTTTAATTGTGGGAAAATACATGTAATATAAAATTTACCACAAAAATAACCATTTTAAGTGTACAGTCAGCAGTGTTAAGTATATTCACATTGTTGTGCAACCTATCTCCAGACCTATTTCATCTTGCAAAACTGAAACTCTATACCCATTAAACAACAATTTCCCATTCCACCTTCTCCCCGGATTCTTGCAACCATCCTTTCTGTCTCAATGAATTTGGCTATTCTAGATACCTCATGTAAGAGGAATCATATAGTATTTTCTTTTTTTGTGATTAGTTTATTTCACTTAGCATAAGGTATTCAAGGTTAATCCATGTCATAGCATGTGTCAGAATTTCCTTCCTTTTCAAGGCTGAAATAATATTCCATTGTATGTAAATACCACATTTTGTTTCTCCATTCATCTGTAAATGAACGTGCGTTATTTCCACTTTTTGGCTCTTGTGAATAGTGCTGCTATGAACATGGGTGTACAAGCATCTCTTTGAGACCCTGCTTTCAATTCTTTTGTATACTCATATACCCAGAAGTCTATTATTTATTTATATTTTTAAATATAATGTAGAGAAGTAAGTATTAAAACCCCTTACCATAGCCTTCCTTTCCATATGCAAACGAAGGGGGTATGAGCACTTTTCGCTTCTCTCCAGGGCACATATCCATCATAGCAATGTCTAGGCCTTTTATGACTTGCCCAACACCAAGAACAAACCATTTTGGGTGGCCTTCATTTTCTGTTCGGCTATAATAAAAAGCAAAACTTAGGTAAGCCGATTTCAAGAAAAATGAAATCAGACTTTAAAATACAGCTAGGCACTTAGTTATATTAAAATTGGAATCCTCTTTAACCCTCTCTTTTGCCATACCAGCACTCATTCTGAACCCCCTGGTGGGGTGTTGGGCTCAAATTTACCTCATAATAGCCTGAGAGAGGTATGATTTGTCCAAAACTAATCATTTGGAGTCACCTCATTTTCTTTTTGTTATCTTTACAAAACTATTCAACAGTTAACAGTCTCCTGCCCCTATCTAGCTGCATGACTTGTCCAATCCATTTAACCTCTGGATTTACTCTAAAAAGTGATGGTACAGGTTTAGCCTTAAAGAGTGATTTGAAAGGTATTTAAAAATTGTCACTTTTCCTCTCATTAAACTTCCCTATTTTCTTCTAAATGGAAAGAACTAACTTTCCCCAATCCTATCTTTATAGGGTTATAGCACAGATGAAGATAAGGCTTCTTGCTCTGGGTTATATTAATAGGCCATCAATTAAACCAGAGTAGATAGTGGTGGAATGGGGTCAGGTGGGAGGACACAGAAGTCACCAGGGAAAGTCACTGTTGTAGTGCTTAGTGATGCCCTTGGAAAGTGGCCAGCCTGCAAATATGGTGCTTCTGAAAGTCAGATAAAAATCCCTTAAGTTACCCTACATAATGCTGTTAAAGAGACTCCAATCCACAGTAAAGGAAATGGGTGAGCATCCTTACAGACAGCACCTCTATTTATTTCTATCGGTCCCAAGGGCAGGGGTGATGGTCAAGAGTGTGAGTGGACATAATGTAATTTTGGTAATTTCTTGGGTCAACTTTTTCAATAATTTAAGAAGTAATATTCAGTTCAATAGAGAACTACTGCATCTAACCTGATTCACCTCCCCCATAGTAATAAGAGCCTAACTCTTCCTGATAAAAAACAAGAACCAATCAACCAACCAATTAAGTTTCTGTTTGTTGAAGAGGGGCTAGATTTCGTGCATCAACTGTACGTGCGAGCTGTTCACAGTATTTCCTACCTGCAGTAGAATTTAGAGCCGTCTTTAGCCAAGTAGCCGTCGTAATGGGCATTTAACAGGTCTCCCTTCTTGCTTGTCTTAGAACAGTTTTCTGGACGATGCAAAACTTCTATTTTCACTTCCTCTGTGCTCTCTTCTTCCTTTTGTCCCCGAGCAGTAAAAATGCCCCACACATAAAAGAAAACGATTAATCTGAGTAAAAAATGCATGATTCCTGGAGTCTACCCCAGAGGACCGTGGGTTTCTCTCTCGCGTGTGACTCGCGCCGGGTGGCAGCCCAGGAAGCTGAGTTCCGACGCGTGGCAGGCATTATCTTACGTCACAAAGGGCCGGAGGCGGGGCAGCGTTGGGCTCCGCCCCTTCCCCGGCAAGCTCAGCCAGGGAATTTTGCCATCTGGCCTGGGTGGTGTCCTTTTGGTACCAGGCTCTTTGGCTGGCTGTCATCAGTCGCTAAAGGCAACACTGCACACTTTCACCGCTTCTCCTCACTTAAATCCGCATATTTTACAACCGGTTTCCTTAAGGTTCAGTAGTAACGCTCGCATTTCCTAAAAAGAAACTGGCAAAAGACAGCTTAGGGTGGGAGGTAGTCAGAGAAAGAGGTTGTCATTTCCGGGCGTAAAAGGGTTCTCCTCAGACCCGTAGAGAACTAGCGGGCATGGGAGGTGGGGAAGAGGTGCATTCGGGGTGTTCTTGAAGCGCCTTCTCCGGGTTGGAGTCATGTACTTAGAGGTTCCAGGCTAAGCCATACACAACCTGATGGCACCCACGTCGGGAGTAAACAGAGGTGCGGCTGTTTACCGCTGTTAAAGAAGTCTCCCACAAGCCAACTCCAGAGATTCAGAACCGAGGGCTGCTTTGCATTTCTTTCCCCCACCACTAGGGACCGCCCTTGATTTAAGGGCGTATAGAAATGCAGGGACTGGGGGGAGAGAGCTCTTGACAGCGTCGCTTCTCTAACTCTAAAGGAATGGTAATTATCCACAATGCACGGAAGAAATAACGAGGTACAGTAGTCCCTCTTTATCTTTGTATCCCTTTATTCGTGGGGGGATATGATCCAAAACAGCCCCCACTCCAAGTGGATGCGAGGAAACCAGGATGGTACTGAATCCTATATATACACATTTTTTTCTATATGTGCATACCTATGATAAAGTTTAATTTATAAATTAGGCATAGTAAGAGATTAAAAATAATAACTAATAATAAGAGAATAATTCTAACAATAGACTTATAATGAAAGTTATGTGAATGTGATCTCTCTCAAAATATCTTGTTGTATTGTATCACAGCATGAATACTCTGGACAAAGATGATTCACCCTTTGGCAGAAGGGAGCAAAACAGCAGGAGATCTCATTAGGCTACTCAGAATCAGGCACAGTTTAAAACTTTTGAATTGTTTATTTCTGGAATTTTCCATTTAATATTTTCAGACATTGTTGCCCACAGATAACCAAAAATGCAGAAAGCGTAGACTAAACTACTGAAAAGCAAAGGAGAGACTACTGTAATTTGAGAATTGGGTATTTTGTTCCAATCTCACAGCCAATACACAGCAGGGATTTGAAGAAGTCCGACACAAAGCCAGCTTTAACCCTCAACATTTTAGAATGAAAAACTTTCAAACATACAGAAAAATTGAATTTTACTACCCCATCATCATGGCTTTATATCTACCAGTTGGATCCTGTCAACATTTAACTACATTTGCTTTATTACATATCCATCTATCCATTGATATTACATATCAATCTATCAATTCACCTTATTTTCAAGTGACTACCCAAAGACTTCCTACCCAAACCAGAAAGGCTGAAGGCCTTGGAAGAGATGTTATTCTACCTCATTGATGCTAAGAAAAGCCACAGCACTGAGCCTGCTGCTAATATCTGCTTTGCTTAAGCTTGTAAAATTCCATAAATCTGAAAATTGTCAACTTTGTAAGATGATTGTTTCCAAACAGGATTATTAAAAATCATAAAAGCTAGAGAAAAGCCCTCATTTTTAGAATAAAATTAATTCCAAAGTTTGATTTCATGTTTTATATTCTAAATGCAGTTGTGACTATCTAAGGTTGTTTGTTACACTGATGACAATTCCTTGGGGGCCCTACTCGGTCCTGGCTGGAGCAATCTCAGTGACACATTAAGATAGTGGCTCCGATGAGATACTTTCTCGGATCCCTCAATGGGAAGAGGATACAAACAAAGGAACAAAAAAAGAAACTTTTATTTTCTTGGGGGCGGTGGGGGGGGCGGAGAAAAAAAATAAAAACAACACCGGGAGGAATATGAGGCTCAGTTACAGGAAAACCTGAGAGGCCTAGGTCACTGCCCCCAGGACAAGTGCGCAAGGAGATGGTCCTCGGGTGGGCCCAGGGGCTACGCGCACGACGGGGTCCGAGTCCACTGGTTCTGGACCCGGAAGCTTCAGGGCCGGGGGAGAGTTTGGTGGGGCGGAGGGGCGGTGCGGGCCTCCGCCGCTGGGGGTTGAATGGGAAGTCCGGGACCGACCGCCGAGGGTCTGGGGGAGGGTGAGAGAAGTCCGGCGCCCAAATTGGGAGGCCGAGTGTGCGCTGGGCGGCACGCCCTCCTCGCTCAGCCTCCCGCAACGCGGCCCGGCTCCTTCAGCCGCGCAGCCGGGGAGGGGTTTCCCGGGACGAGCCGGCCCCTTTCATCCAGGAAGTGAAAGCGACGTCGGGGTCAATGAAAACAAACCGGGAACCCGGGGGGAAGGAAGGCGGGCGAGTGGGAGGGAGCTCCGGGGCGCGGGAGCGAGCTGCGGGGCCGCGGAAGCGCGAGCGGGAGGCCGGCTGTGGTTACAGTTTTGTTGCCCCCGCCTCTTGTCCCGGGATGTCTGAGCCTGCGCCTAGTGGTCCTCGAGCTCCACGCGGCGGCCGCCGTCCCGGCCTCTAAGGGCCGCCACGTACCAGCGGCGCGCGCGGGCTGAGGGCGACTTGGTGCCGGCTGGGGTCGCCTGGGGACGGGCTCGGCGGTCCGGGCGGGGCCGCCCAGGCTCCGCGTTTTCCCCATCACCGCGGCCGGCACCGGGCCAGGAGGATGTGCGGCGCCGGGCTCTGAAGCATGGAGGGGGTTCTGTATAAGTGGACCAACTATCTCACAGGTATGAGGGAAGGTTTGGGTGCCCTGGGGGCGGGGGCGGGCAGCGGGGATAGGGCTCGGGCGGGGGAGGCTGCGGAGAAGGCAGGTTAGGGGCTTCCCCTCCCTTGCTTGGACCGCGATGACCGTTACAGCGAATTGTCGCTATTTGGTTCCCGGGCTTAATCCATTTCTCTGTCCCTCGTTAGAGCCCATCCGGCTTCTGCAGGTGACAGTTCAAGATTGCGCACCTTCCTGAAGGTGGGAAGTGCACCTGACCACTTCTTTGCCCCTGCAACAATGCTTCTGTTTCCCCTTATAGCTACTCGAACAGTTCCCAGTCACTCTACATGTGTTCTCTCTGTCCTTATTCACGCTTAATTCAACATTTTGTTAATAGCAGTTGTCGGGGTGTAGAACTGGAACGGAACCTTTAAAGTCGAAATTTGATTTTAAGAAATATTTTTTACATTTCTTTTAATTTCCTTTGCAACACAGTTTATTTTAACAGTTCTCTTGTTGAAATTGTTCCCAGATAATATTCTCTTAGTGGTTGATTGTTACTCAGGTAGCCAGCCATGTTTTGGTATTCAGGTGTGTGAGAAATAGTGCAAGAAAGTGCAATACACAGAATTGGAGTAGGCAAGTCAGTTTCAACCATGAAGTGGACTGGAAGGCAGAACTCCAAAGAGCTAGGTGTTTTGTAGAAATGAGACCAGCAGGGAAGGGCCCTTTTCCATGCTACAAACAACCGGGCTTATTAAAAGTCTTAAATCTCAGTTCTAGTCCCATCTCTGCCATCAACCAACAGTAAGGACAAGTCACTAATTTTCTCAGGATCTCAATCTGATAAAACCAGAGTGATTAACTAGTTTGACTTGGAGGTGCCTTTCAATCCAGGATTCTATGATCTCACCAAATTAGAGGAAGGAGAATGGTTTAAATTAAGATTAAATAGCAGATTTCTTGGTCCAGTATAATAGGCAAATCTTGACTTGCTACCCACTTGTACACTGCCAAAAATACTGAACTCCTTAATTGTATGGGTCACTCAACTTGTGTACACCGACCATGCACAAAATCTGCTACAGTTGCCTCTGTTTTTTTGATTAATTACGACACTAAAGCCAGATTTATAACAGCATATGCTTTAACATTTATGATACACAGATGCTTTATTTTACTGGCACTTACATGTCAAACAATTTGTTCTTATAAATGATATGTTTTAACAGGAAACGTTTAAAAAATGAGGCAGTTTGGTGTGGTAGCTAGGCTTCAGCGCTCTCAACGCTGTCGCCTGGGTTCGATTCCCAGCCAAGGGAACCACCAGAAAAAAAAAAAGGTAGTTTGTTATTAAGCATTTTTATTTGGGCAATTATGAGAACAGTTATACTGTTTAGTTGAGATACTGTATTAACCTTAAGACAATGATTTCTATGCTTTGAGATGCAAATATTTATAAGCACAGTGTCTTGGAAGGTCTTTTGGAACTACTTATGCATAGCCCAGAGCAATGGGAAATTACTGAGATGACTCATAATTTATGCGTGGATCGAAATATGGTCTTGGTGTCTGTCTTTCTCATCTCCTGTGGCACTGAGTATGAGGTGGTTGAACTTTTTTTTTTTTAATTAATTAATTAATTTATTTTTAAATTATTATTATTATTTTTTTTAGCTTTTTGGTATGTGGGTAGCTCCCTGACTGGGAATCGAACCCAGGCCGCAGCGCTGATAGTGCCAGCGCTGAAGCCTTAAGCCACTACACCATCAGGGAACTCCCCTGGTTGAACTTTTAACCAAATATGCTTACGGTTTTAGTCTTTGCAGAGCCTAAATTTAAGTTAACTGCTAGTATAATGTAGAAGCTTGAGGAAATCTTTTCTTTGGAAGAATTCAATTTTTAAAATTTAAATTTGGCTCAGTGGCATGCTGATTAATAATTTTAGTTCATCTTAGGTCAAAACAATGAGCAGCTGTTCGTACTAAGTGATCTTTAAGGAACCTTACAATTTGATGACAGAGTTCTTTGAGAATCCTTTGTAGAGAATAAGGATTTCAATAACATTCAGTAACTTGAGATAAAAATGTGTTTTCTTAAAAATAATTTAAAAAAGGGAAAACCTATGAATCTTTTTCACAGGTATAGCCTTCTGTTTTATAGATGTGTGAATCGATTAGGGATTGTTTTATTAAATATTTCTTCAAAAAGGTGTGTAAGAGGTAATTAACAGTCTTAATTAGATTAATTAACCATGGTCACCTTTCAGGTTTCTACAAATACTAAATGAATCATTTGGCTCAAAATTTCCTTTAAAGAGATACTGACTCACAGTAATGCAGGCTTAAAAATTTTAAACTGGACCTAGAGTGGAGGAGTGTATTTTCCACATTCTACTTATAATTTGTTTGCCAAGGTGAATTAGTGTTTGGTAAGGTAATGTTTTCATCATTTTTATGCATATTCAATACAGTATACTCTCATGGATATACTGCATATCTATACTCTCATGGATAACATGCAGTATCTCACTTTTCTGGTATTTAATTATTTATTCATTAAGTCACTTGAGAATTACATTTTTTTAGCACTTGTGTGCCATGCATCATTCTAGGTGCTGAGAATGCAGTGATAAATAAGATAAAGTTCATGTACCAAAATAATTTACCTTCAAATTTGATAGGCCTCATTAGGAAATATAGTGTTTCATAAAAAGAATTTTCCAAGTGTCTGAAACTTGGTTTGGATATCCATCTCACTGAACCGTATTATGACATTCCTGCTATGAAAATTAACCTTTTTATGATGACTCAGCATTGTCATTTCAAAAGTGTTACAGGGAGAGGCTTTCAGATAGGTAAACCTTGGGTCTGGGTCAGGATATAAGAATGATTCCCCTGTCTGTCACTATCTTGGTACTATTTGGACCTGGAAAAATGGAACTGATTAATCATAAAGCAGGCTATGTCCAAAAAGGCCAGGCTGAATTGTGATTTATGCCACAGAAAGAACAGGGGTAGTTACACAGCCTCCAGCATGGTCACTGTTAATCAGTGGGCTGTAGTAAATTAGTAACATGCTCAGGAAGATTTCAGAGTTTGGCTTTAAGAGTGGGAACTGAGCTTTCAGGAAACCCATCTTCCTCATCCTCAGCTTTGCCTGAGAGCCAGGTCTTGATAGTTATTTGCTCTAGTCACTGAATAAAATACTAATTAAGTGATGATTGCAGTTTCTAGCATTTCTGCCTGAGCCATGCAGCAGCAGAGCAAGGAGAGAGGGATGGTAGAGAATCCATGCTCTCACCACAGACATGCAACTTCTGTGTAAGAGACTGGAGTTGGTTCATTCAGCACTCACTGCGTGCAAGGAAGTTTACTTAGGAAACATACTTTATAAGAGAAGGGAAGGTCACATTGCAGAATTATATGGCCAGCTGCTACCTGAGAGTCATCTTGTTCAATCCACTCATTTAGGAGACAGCATATTTTTTTTTGTATTTTTGGTGTTTTTTTTTTTTTTTTTTTTTTTGGTAGTTCCCTGACTGGGAATCAAACCCAGGGTGCGGCGTTGAGAGCTCCGAAGCCTAGCCACTACATCACCAGGGAACCCCGAGACAGCATTTTTGATATTTGTTGAAATGAAAAGGTTTGTCCTAGGTTATGCTACTAAAGAATGGTAGTAGAACTGGGGCTAGAATCCGTGTCTTCTGTTGCATCATGACCCAGCTCTGTTCCCTTTTAGAAAAGGGGGGCAGTTATGTTGCACCCTGTGTGGGGCTGTTACTGAGGATGGGTTTTATGGGTTGTTAATGAAAATGTTGTGAGCCAGAGTAAAGGTATTACTCTCCATACTTATGCTGATCTAGCGATTTCCCCCAGAAAAGTTCTCTTAACAAAGTGGAAAGTAATGCAAGAACATTTTGGGCAAGCCTTGACAATTAAAAAATTTATTGTCAGAATGTTATTTTAGAGCCAAGAAAGAACATGGATGGTAAATTTTGAGTTTACTGTGTGATGAAAGTAATTTCTTACTAATTTTTGTATTTATGATCTTTGTAGGTTGGCAGCCTCGATGGTTTGTTTTAGATAATGGAATCTTGTCCTACTATGATTCACAAGATGATGTTTGCAAAGGGAGCAAAGGAAGTATAAAGATGGCAGTTTGTGAAATTAAAGGTAAGTGACTATACAGAATTAGAGGAATTTGAAATTAGGTTAAGTAAAAGGGTTCTTCAGCATACCCTGAAAAGAGGGAGGAAAATTCTAAGCAAGTAGGGGTTTTCTAATACCATACCATTTATTTCCTCAGCATCCAGGAGTGTCACATAGCATAGTTAAGCACTGTTTTTGCTATCTCTCTCTCTCTCAAACATACTTTGAATTGAATTTCAAAGTGCTAGTCTTCCAATTTGGCCTTGAAAAAAATTTCTGTGGATGTCACTTAAGTGTTCATGCTGAGTCTATAAGTGTTCTCTTTCATTCTCAGGAAGATTCTGCAAAGGTTGGGAGCCGAACTCTAAGACGCTCTGTAGGTTTTTCATAAATAGAAAGTCAGAGTCATGAACTCTGGTTCTTTGCTGAATCGGAGGTTAAGATTGTCTGGGTGATGAGGTGTTTTCTTTCTTTTTGGATGATCTTGAAAGTTTTGAGGAGTACTGGTCAGGAATGTTGTAGGAAGCCCCTGTATTGGATTTTGTCTGATGTTCTTCTCATGATTAGACTGGGGTTAGGGGTTTTGGTGGGGAAGATCACAAAGTCCCATTTTCATCACATCACATCAAGAGTACATACTAACAGCATGACAGACTACTCTTGATGTTAACCTTGACCACCTGGCTGAGGCAGTGTTTGTCAGATTTCTATACTGTAAAGTCACCCTCGCTTCTCTCCCTTTCTGTACTCTGCTTTTCCAGAAGGAGAGAAGTAAAGCTGTAAGTCATGTTGTAATTTTCATGAAGGAAGGTTTCATGGACCATTGATTCATTTGTATGTGTGGTTGGGGTGGAGGTAGGTAGATAGGAGATATCAGGAAAAATGGTAAGGGAAAGTCTTGAATTATTCAAAAAGAATTGAAGGAAAAATTAAAGCTGTAGAGGAATGAATGTTAAACCCCTACTGGGAGTCATGGCTATATAAGATATAGAAAGCCTGGTGTATTGTTACTTGCCTGTTCCCTGAAATATATGGGGCTATTTTTATAAATCACATAAGCACATTCAAAGTATGAGTTTTAATTTGTTAAAAAAGTGATGGTTTTATCTCATCCAATTCCCCAGATTTGATTCCAAATGAGATTTGATGAAATCAGAAATCAGACTACATTCAGAAGTTCAAAATCTGCCAACCTTTCAGATTTTAAGACTGTTAGTGACAGAATTATAAGGCATTTCCAAACATTTTAAAGCCATAGCAGCATTTTTGTTGTTTTTTCTTTAAAGTAGTCATTTTATTAAAGAATAACATACTCATAAAAAAAAGGGGAAAAATCTAAATATTCACTTTGAAGAATGTTTATAAGTGAGCACACTTACATAATCACCACCCAGATCAAGACTTTTAAGATATTATCAGCATCCTACATGTTGGGATATTGCGTCCCCTCAGTCACTAATCCTCTAAAAGGTAACCATTAGTCTGACTTTTATCACCATATTGTATTGTCAGCTTTTGAACATTTTATAAATGGAATAAATCAGATAAATCAGAATTTCCTTTTGTGTCTGGCTTCTTTCACTCATCATTATGCTTGTGGAATTCATCCATGTTTTTCTGTGTAATAGTAGTTCAGTCATTCTTACCGTTGTGTGGTATTTTCATTCTGTGACTATTTCACAATTTGTCCGTTCTAGTGTTGATTGATGTTTTTTTCCCCACTTGGGGACTATAATAAATAAAGCTGCCATAAACATTCTTATATATATTTTTGTTGAACATAAGTATGAATTTTTGTTCAGTATATTCCCAGAGCTAGAGTGGAATCACTGAATCAGCTTTAATAAATATTAAAGAAAAAATAATTCTTGATACTTGTTAAAACTTTATGCAAGTCTACTGTGATACGTATAGGTACTACTACAAGGGGGTTTTGCAGTAGGAGAGAGAAATTGGGCTCAACTGTGAATACAACAAGGAAAAGTGGGAATTTATAGTCAGGGAGCAGAGTTGGGAAGTAGGTGGATTGAAAAGGAAACTTCAGGGATTAAAGGGGGATTCTGGTCAAACTGACCTAACAGGATTCTTGTTAAAGGCAGGTCAGGGTGATCAGATGCTGTCTGGGGAATGGTAGAGAAAAGGAATTTGGTCAGATATCCAGGGTGATCAGATACTGAGAGTGGGAGAGTCTGCCTAACCTGACTTGGCAGGATTCTTGCTATATTTGGACTCTACAAGGACAGAGATAGAAGTCTGGGCCTAGTCAGGCATAGGGCTCAGTGGAGCCTGAGTGAAGATTGATCAAGGAGAATCATTGTTACAGATAATGCCAAACTGTTTACCAAAGCAGTTGTACCAATTTATTTTTCAACTAGCAGAGTATGAGACTTCCAGTTGGTTTACACCCTTATCAAAACTTGGTATCAGCTATGATTTTGAATATTTCTAGAGTACAGTGGTATTTCATGATGGTTTTAACTTGCATTTCTTTAATAACTAATGATGTTGAAGTGTTTTTTTTTTTCAGATATTAATTACCCATTTGAACGTCTTTTGAAGTATCCTTTCAATTCTTTGGCCCAATTTCTAAATTGGGCTATCTTTCACATTGATTTGCAAGAGTTCTTTACATAATCTGAATGATTTTTTTGTATTGCGAAGGTATTCTCCCACTCTGTAGTTCACAGTTTTATTCTGTTTAATGGTATCTTTTGATGAACACAGTCCTTAATTTCAGTAAAATCCAGTGTGTCAATTTTTTATTAGAACTTTTTATATCACGCTTAAGAATCTATTCCCTTCTTGAAGGTTTATTGATTTACCTTTTTTTTTTTTGGGTAGTTCCCTGGCTAGGAATCAAACCCAAGTTGCAGGGTTGAGAGTGCCGAAGCCTAGCCACTACACCACCAGGGAACCCCAGTTTACTTTTTATATTTAGGTCTATATTAGGTCTCTGATTGGCTTAAAATTTACTTTTTTATATGGTCTCAAGTACAGATCAAATTAATTTTTTTCCCACATGGATATCCAGTTGACTGAGCACTACTTATTGAAAAGAGCAAGCAACCTTTAACCCACTGCACTCACTGTAGTGACATATTTGTCACAAAGCTAGTGACCATGTATATGAGGGTCTTTTTCTAGACTGTCTTGGTCTCTCGACTTGTTTAATCTTTTGCCAGTAGCACACTGTCTTAATTTCTTTAGCTTTATAATTTTTGGTATCACATAGTCTTAAGTCTTCTAATTTTGTTTTAGGATTGTCTTGGCTGTTACTGGCCTTTGCATTTCCTTGTACATTTTAGAACATGCTTATAAGTTTCCATAGATATTTGCTAGCATTTTGATTGGAATTGCATTGAATCTGTACATCAATTTGGGGAGGATTGTATTCTTGACAGTATTGAGTCTTCTGATCTACAGTGTGATATATTTCTATATTTAATTAGGTTTTAAAATTTCTCTCTGTAATGTTTTACAGTTTTATGTATAGAGGTCTTGTCCATTTTTCCTAGGAATTTGGTGTTTTGAAAACATTCTTAAGTTTGTTGCTTTCTCAGGTGACTACTTTGGAGGGGACAACCCTTGACTGATTATATATATATATATATTCTGATATGTTTTAAAAATGAGTCATCTTATTTTTGTTTCAACAAAGCATTATTGAGCATTGTTTTCTTTTAAGGTAGCTGTTGGTGCTTTCACTAGTATTAGCAGGTAGCAAAAAATGTTACTCTTTGAGCTGTAGGATTTCAGCAGTTTTACCTTAGCCTAGAAACCTTTTGTACCCATCATTGGTCATTTGTCCATTCATGAATATTATTATTTTGTTATACAACACAATTCCCATCTTCTGAAATCTTCATTACATATTATTTTCTCATGTAAAACTTTTCTCTTGTAGAACTTTTCTCATGCAGAGTTTCTGTTTCAGAGTTAACCAAATCCTCCTGTCATGAAATCCCTCATGAAGCCTTTTTTATTTTCTGACTCTTCTTACCTTTCTCTCATTATAATTACACATGAAGGCTCTGTACAAAGAGTTTAGATGTTTTGATTTTTAGTGTATCAGTTTGTTTCCTAGGTTAGATTCTCATCTCTGTTAGAGCAGACTCCTTTTTTTCCTGCTTTATTTTTACCTCTTTCATCACTGCTCTGAATTGAGTAAATACTTGTTAATTAATGACTGTAACACAAATGTAGTCTCACAACAAAAATTTAGGATTGGTTCAGCATAATTCTTTAGTTCTCTTTTGTTAGAGTTTCAAGAGGTGGATGGAAGGAAGGAAGGAAGGAAGGAAGGAAGGAAGGAAGGAAGGAAGGAGGAAGATGGAAGGGAAGAGGGAAGGTCTCGAAAATACTCATGCTTTCCAGGTGATTCTGATATGCACATTAGTTGAGGACTATTGTTCCAATGAAAGGTGGCCATAGTTACCATTTATTATTCTTTATCTATATGCCAGGCACTATCTTAGGCTTGAGTGGTACTAAAACAAAATCTGCTTTTGAAGAAAACTATAAGCTGCGTGATAAGTGTAATCGTGTTTATTTAAGGTGGTACGGTTGGCCTCAAAGGAGGGAGTTCTTAGTTCTCACTTCTTGGTAGTTAATTTGTAGCTGCTTTCTCTTTCATATACCACCCCCACTTGGGCACTACTGCCAGTCAGGGTAGATGTGAGAATGGTGGCTTCGAGGGTACCGCTAGATAGCCCTTGGGGAGTAGCACTGCTGACGTCTTGAATCATAGTTTGTTGTTTTTAGTGTGTGAAACATCTAATACTACGTAAGAGTGATGATTTGATTCTCCCCAACTTAACTCAAATCCGTGACTGTCTTTCCCCTTTGTTTATCATCATAGTCCACTCAGCAGACAACACAAGAATGGAATTAATCATTCCAGGAGAGCAGCATTTCTACATGAAGGCTGTGAATGCAGCTGAAAGACAGAGGTGGCTGGTGGCTCTTGGGAGCTCCAAAGCCTGTTTAACTGATACCAGAACTAAAAAGGAAAAAGGTAACTACAGATTTTTCCCTTGTGGTGAGAATGTTTTCTTAAAAATAAATGTTAATTGTCATGTTCACTTATACTAATCTATCCCAAAGAAATAATCAGAAATATAGAAGAAGATTATGTACATAGGTGTTTATCACAGTAAAAAAATTGTAAACAATGCAAAGGTCTAAATTTAGGGGAATGGTTCAGTAAACCATATAGTGCTTCCATAGAGTGATGTATTATGTAGTCAGTAAAATGTTTACAAGGAATTTTAATGATGGGAGAAAATCAAGGTTAAATAATTGAAAAAAGGATTCGAACTTAGTATATCTATTTATTGGACAGCTCAGGAAAGAGAGACAAGAATTGGTCAGTTGGGTTACTTTGGAAAGGGACTTTGTGGGAAGCAGACTCACTATTCACTGTATACCCTTTGACTGTACTTTTAGACTTACCAATTCAAAAGGATGAAATTAATAAAAAAATAAAGCAAATAATTTATGATATTAATTATATGCAGATATAATATGAAAATAACAGTATTTATATCTTGGTAGTGAGATTGCGGTTGATTTTTCTTTTCTATATATTTTTCATTTTCCAAAACTTTTCATTGATCTTGTATTACTTTTATAATTAAAAACAATAGAACTTGAGGGTTCCCTGGTGGTCTAGTGGCTAGGCTTCAGCGCTCTCACTGCCATGGCCTGGGTTCGATTCCCACTCAGGGAACCAACAAAAACAAAACAATAGAACTTATCTAAATAAGCGAAAGCAGCTAATTATGGGTAGTGAAAAATGAAGGCTAAGGGTTGAATTTGTAATAATTTTCAAATATATGAAAGAATATGGATAGAGAATGGCTAAGGGTAGGATAAGAAGGACTAGATACTCACTACAACCCAAATGTGTATAGACAGATGAATGGATAAACATAGTACAATATATACATAAAATGGAATATTATTCAGCCTTAAAAAGAAGGAGTCTGACATATGCTAGAGCATGGATGAATCTTGGAGATATAATGCTAAGTGGAATAAGCCAGTCACAAAAGGACGACTATTATATGATTCTACTTAATGTGGGGTATCTGGGGTAGTCAGATTCATAGAAATAGAAAGTAGAATGGTGATTTCAAGTGGGTAGGGGAGGGGAGAATGAGGAGTTAGTATTTAATGTGTGCAGAGTTTTAGTTGTAGATGATAAAACATTTCTGGAAATGTATAGTAGTAATAATGGTTATATGATAACATGAATGCACTTAATACCACTAAATTGTATCCTTCAAAATGTTTAAAATGGTAATACATTTTAGTACAGTTAACAAGAAGGAATGGACTAAAATTTGGTTAGAAATTAATTTTGGTTAGGTTAAATGGGCAGAGAGAGTGCTTTGGTACACTCTGGCTAGGGAAGATGGAGGAAACACAAGAATCTGTGATGTGTTATCTTTCTCTCCTTCCTCTCCTGCTTACACCTCTAGTTTAGAAGGTATTGGTAAGTGAGTGGCTGAGATTATGGCTGGGTGTTTAGTCTGTCTGGAGATATTAAAGAAAAGAAAGTAAGCTTTTAATTTAAAAATTCTGAAAATAATGTGAAAATGAAGCTATGAAAGGAGCAGAAGAAAATAAATGAGTATTTCTATATAATAGTTTTAAACACATATAAATTAAAAACTTCTGTATGCCAAAATATACAGCAAAGAAAACTGAAAGAGAGCTGACAGATCTTGAAGTAGATTTGTAGTGTGTAGAACAGATGAAAGATTGCTAAGTTTAAAGAACTTACGTAAATTACAATTTACATATTATTAAGAGAAAACCCAAACATCAGAACTGGAAAATGTGTTAAAGACAAGAAAGTCCAATTCACAAAAGATGAAATACAAATGCTTTTGAAATGAAAAATGAGTAATGGAATGGAAGCATCTCTAGTCATCACCCTGTCTCTGGAAATTAAGCTATCTAAACTTCATGTCAGATATATGACTCTGCCAGTTTTCTTCCATTTATCTAAAGATAAGGTATTTCCTCAGGGCCCTTGTATCCCTATTTTCAAGGTCTCACACCTCTTAAACCATAGGTATGTATACTGTCTTATTTTTTATTTATTCCATTTATTGTTTTGCCCCCAAATATGGAAATGATCTAATTGAATGTTTATTATGTTCATTTCAGAAATAAGTGAAACCAGTGAATCTCTGAAAACCAAAATGTCTGAACTTCGCCTCTACTGTGACCTTCTAATGCAGCAAGTTCATACAATCCAAGAATTTGTTCACCATGATGAGAATCATTCATCTCCCAGCATAGAGGTATAACAAAGAGGACCCTTTCATGTCTGGTTATGCTTTGCTATAGTACACTAGTGGGTGAGGTTCTTCCCATAAGATGATAGATGGAGTTCCCTGATGGTGTAGTGGCTTAAGGCTTTGGTGCTGGCACTGTCAACGCTGTGGCCTGGGTTCGATTCCCAGCCAGGGAACTACCCACATACCAAAAAAAAAAAAAAAAAAAAAAAAAAAAAAAAGATGATAGAGAAGTATTTTCACAATGAGTTATTGTCAGCTATTTTGAGTTCTCCCTCCTGTGGACTATCCGGAAATCTGTGGGATCTTCTAGCTTATGTCTGTGCAAGAAGAGTAAAGCAGGAAGCTGTACATTTCTCCAGGGAGTCAAGTCCTGTCTTTGCAGCCAATTGATAATTAGGTGGTTGGAGCAGTGGGGTAGCCAGGGTAGAAGGAGACTTTCTAAACTGGGTGTCCTTGACTTTTATCATGGAACAAAAATCCCAGAAACTCCTCAGCAGACTTCTCATCATCATTTTTGTCTGGGTCAATGGAAAATAGGAAAAATGAATGTTTGATAAAGGATAATGGAATAGCCATGACTGGCTTAAATCAGTCTGTATTTATCCTCCAATGTCCAGTGCTTTGCTGTCATTAAAAAAAAAAAAAAAAAAAAAAAAAAAAAAAAAAAAAAAAAAAAAAAAAAAGAGTTCTTTTACCAAGGAAGAAATGGGAGAATGGGTCTGGGGTAGACATATAAATCATGCCTGCTACTAAGTAACACTATAGGTGTTCCACTACTGTGATCATCTTTGGAATTCTGATAAATCGAAAACTACCATTTATGTTAGGTTTGTCAAAGATAAATTTTGTAAGCAATTTTTTAGTACGATAATTGGTTTAAATGCAAAACTTATTTTTCTTGGAATCTAATTTCATACTTGTTTACCTGAGAGACAGCCAATTCTTATTCCTGTGTTGCTTTAATTTTCTAAGGTAGAGTATTTTAAATAGAATTGAACATAACCTAGTAAGGAGCCTGTTGGCGATAATGTTTCATTACTTGATTATAAGGTGTTGCACGATTCCAGAGTTGTGCATGAGTCTGTTCAACTCTTTGTGTGTAATTTTTCAGAACATGAATGAAGCCTCTTCTCTACTTAGTGCCACATGTAATACATTCATCACAACGCTTGAGGAATGTGTGAAGATAGCGAATGCCAAGTTTAAACCTGAGATGTTTCAGCTGTCCCATCCGGATCCCTTAGTTTCTCCTGTGTCACCTTCTCCTGTTCAAATGGTTGGAACTTCTTGTTTTTCTTCCAGTAGTATTGCACATGGTTTTATTTAGTTAGTTAGTTTTTATTTTTATGAATGGAATATGGCATTGGGAGGGAAATAGGCAACAGGTGGAATTTTTTTTTTTTTTTTGGATTATACTCATATTCTTCTGTATTGGAGCCTCTCATCTGGTAGGCTCAGCCTGTGTCAAGGTCCTGGTCCCCTTCCCTCAGAGAGGCTGTGCCACTTACCCTCAGTGTGCCAGGAAAATATACTCCCCTGTGGGTGCCATGACGAAAAAAAAAGGTTGGGGAGCACGATTTTGCTTGGTGAAAACATCACAGTGGAGTAATGTTTTACTCACAATGGAATAAAATTAAACAGGAGTTGTAAGGGATTTTAAACATATGTTACAGGGGACACAGTATTTTGTAGTCCACATATGGATTTGAACTTTTCCAGGAGGCAAGTTTCTTTCTTTCTCTGGACCTCATTTTCTTCATCCATAAAATCAAATGTCTTCTGCATCAGAAGGTCATTGCATAGTCCCTGACCTGTTTAATGTTAGGTGCTCCATGTTAGTGTCTTGCTTTCTGATCCCTGAACATCAAATACTGTCTGGAGGGAGGCAGCAGATGCATGTTCTTTTCAAGCTAATGAACTTGCTTTGGCATTCTCTTGGTAACTGAGGTGACATAAGGTTTGATGGGACTTCACATTTTTTTCATCCAACTGTTTTTAGGAACTCTATAGAAGGAAGAGTGCCACCTGGCTACTATTCTAGCAATTACTGAAGATGTATTTGTTGGAGAAAGAAGGGATACAACTTATTTCTAGGTTCTCTTACCCCCCACAGCAAATTCAGTGATAAGAGATTTTAGTAAAGATTATTACTTTGTCCTCTGAGATAGGTGCACCCTGAAAATGGCTTTATGGCCAGATTAGTTTAGGAAGTGCTAGGTTAACTTCAGCAGGTTCTCTGTCGTCTCTGTTGTGCCTCTCTAATGCTAACATGTATTGTGAATCTCTGAGAAGGAGAAGTGGTGTGCAGTGTTTCTGAAATTTATTTGACAGTTAAACTCTTTTTATTTATTTTTGACTAACATCTCACAGGACTGCGGTTTGACAGTGCTGCTTATTAGAACAATTGTAGACATGCTGTGAAATGGTAAATAGCCCATAGAGCTGGAAAAAAAAAGATATATTGAGATGGATATATAGTGCTATGTTCCTGAGGCTAAGGTACAAAGGGTACACTTTTTTTTTAGGTGTACTTTATAGAGTCAAATACAATAAAAATAGCTCAAAGCTACCTTGTTTTTACATTGATATCTTCTGTTACACATATTCTGGAATCCAGAGAGCTCATATATGTATTTATGTATAAGAAACTATAATAATTCTTTCTTTCAAGCCAAAACCTTTTATCAGTAGAAACATTACAGGAAACCCAGTAACTTAATCTAAGAAATATTAGAGGTTGGCTATTTTTCCTTGCTGTGCCATTTCCCTTCATACATAAAGCAAAAATTGTGGTTTGTGGTAATTAGTTTCGGAGATACGTAACGTGGAAAGTAAGGTCAGATAGTCTTCATAGGAAAATCATTTTTGTTTGTTTTAAATAACATGAGTAAATGAAAAATAAAGCTGAAACATTTGAAAATTCCAAAATTAACCTGTTACAAACATTTTATGTAATTATTTTCAATTGTGTACCTCTTAAAATTAATTTGCATTCAATTATGTTTCATACCATCATGGAAGTTCAAACAACAGTCATTTTGATCCACAAATTGAGTGATAACTGTAGTGGGGATGTCCCTGGACTATAAATTGGATGGATCATAACTGTTATCATTTCAACTGGGATTTCAAGAGCAACTGGTGGCTCATATAATACAAATGTTAGACTTGAACTTGACCTCTTGAAACCCTCCCTATATGTACCTTTAGTATAAACTTTGTTTTTTTGCTACCTTGTTAAAGATTGCAATAATCTTTTTTCCATGGCTGCTCTTTCTATATTTTTGGTGGATTAGTTGGATCTTCTAAATTATGTTTAGTATTTGTCATATTTATTAATGTTCTTAATCAAATTTTACTTATAACATTGTGAATATGTATTTTAGAAATCTATTTGAAGCATAGGATTCTTTTTCTGAGTTCTAAAGACTTGAATTATTCATGCCATTGTTCATGAAAACCATACTTCAGAGCAAACTTGCCCAAACGGTGGTCCATGGCATGCAGCCCAGGACGGCTTTGAATACAGCCCAACACAAATTCATAAACTGGGATTTTTTTGTGATCTTTTTTTGTTGTTTTTTTTTTTTTTTTAGCTCATCAGCTATCGTTAGTGTTAGTGTATTTTACATATGGCCCAAGACAGTTCTTCCAGTGTGGCCCAGGGAAGCCGCAAGGTTGGACACCGCTGCTTTAGAGCATTTTTAGAGCATTAAGCTACTGAATAATGAATGGTAAAGGGAAGCTTTGCTCCCAGACTCTATTCTTTCCTTTTAAAAAAAGGAGAGGGAGAAGGATGTTTATGAGAATATTTTTAGCTTGTTAGATACATCTTTTTATCACAAATATTGTGATTTTGGGGGGACTAGTTAAGTGTACTGTTTTTTATATTTTTATATATACACACAAAGATACATAAGAAATAAAATATAAAATTTGGTTTTTAGTATTGAGAAAAGAATTGAGCATATTTTTGTTATTGTTGAGAAAGATTCCAATTAATGGTTTTTAGGGAGAAAGCTTGAAATTGTGCTTATTCATAATGTTACTTGTAAAAAATAAATTTGTTGTCTGGTCATCTGTTATCTAAGTAAAGATAATAATATATTAGAGTTGCTTTATTGTACTTAACATATGGATTATGCTAATTTTCTTTTTAAATTTCTAGATGAAGCGTTCTGTCAGCCACCCTGGTTCTTGTAGTTCAGAGAGGTAACCTTTTCTTTTGATGAAGTTTCTCAAAATTATAACTACTTAGGGAAATTCCTTAGGCTTTTAACATAAAGTGGTGTGTAATATAAATTCTATATGGGCAGAGTCTGTTTCTGATTTGCTTAGCATTTTTATCTCTTATGCTTAGTATAGGGCCTGGTCCCAGTAGGTGTTAATAGCAAGTATAGGAAAAAATGAGTGAATAAATTAACCAGCAAGGTAAGCATCTTGCCAGCTATTGGACCTTTTTTAGATATTTGAAATTACATCAAATGATGGTTAATAGAAATCTGTTTCTGATATGTTAAGGCTCCAAAGCTTGGGCTCATTTTACTATCACTTTTTGTAGCATCCTGTATTCATACTGAGCTGTTGTTTTATTAGGAGCTAAATATTTCACTGAAAAAAGAGAAAAACCAATTGATATTTTAAAGTTTATATTCATACCAACACATTTAAAAAATTTATCTTCTAGGTAAATATTGTTAATATCCCATAGTATTAAAGTATTTTTTTATGTTGGTAGGTGATATTCTTTTAAGTTGCTTTGGGTGTCTTATTTGGTTCTTTTAAAGTGAAGAAATTATAGTGACATCAGCATTTATTTCTCTACATTTAGAATAAGTGCTAACTGAGCCCTTATTGTTTTGTCACCTTTTCCCTCTTTCTGATGATTATGTAATCTTTGATTGAACTATCATGTGCTCCGAGGAGTCCATTGATATATGTATCCAGTCCTATTAGGGAATAAAGAGTTTTACCAACTGAATTTCCCCCCCCCCCAAAAAATAGAAATTTGATCCTTTTGATAAAATTTTATTTTTATGATAGCATTTTTTCTGATCTGTATTTTATTCTTTCTACTTATTAAATAAGATATAATAAGAATTTGAAAACTTTATTTTCTTCGTGATGAATCAAGGTTGTCTTTAAGAACAGTAATGTTGGACTTTCATACAATAATAGCCAAGATGCTATAGAGTGATGGCAATTTCTTTCTATGTTGAGTTATTTAGATTGATTTTTCTAGTTTTCTGATTTTCTAGACTGATTTTTTAAATACTTTTTCTAGCCTCCATTTACCATCTTCATCTGTCTTGCTGCTGTGAGCAAGTTGACTTCTTAGCATGCTTTCAAACTCCCTGTCCATCCCCTTTATTCTGCTGTTTTTGATCAGATATGGAGTGACACTAGATATATGCAGTTGTGAAATCTGTGACTTCTAATTTTCAAACATTTGTTAACCTAACCATCTGCTATGTCTACTGTCTAGCTGGATCCTCCTCTATAAAAGAAATTGCTTCTTTATTGTACCCCTTTTCTATTTAGTTTGGCTCAGAGCCCATATTCTCCAGGTTACCAGCTAGATTCTAAATGATTTGACTTGTGGCCTGACCTCTGAACAAGTAGAGTATTACTGAAATAGAACTTTGGGCAGAAAATTAGTTCCTCTTTCAGTTACAGAGAAGTTATTTAAAACTCCAGATAAGTTGAGGGTATTTTCATTTGTTTAAGGCCTTACAATTTAATACTTTTTATTTAATTTGCAGGAGTAGCTACTCTATAAAAGAACCAATGTCTACACTTCACCGATTCTCCCAGCGACGCCGAAGAACCTACTCAGATACAGACTCTTATAATGATATTCCTCTTGAAGACTCAGATAGTAAGTTAGATGGAGTCTGTCTCTTTCTTTGGCCTATTCAGAAAGATTGTTGACATGAAGGATACTGATAAATGAATCCTGTACTTGACTCTTGAATTAATTCCTTAACTTAGAGCTAAGCAAACAGTACATAATCAACAGGTCATCTATCCTTTTATAGATACCTTTATTATTAACTAAGAAGTGCTGATTATCTCTTTGTAAATACTATATCTTCGACATCTATATAATACCAAAATATTTCTCTCCCACTAAATTTTAGTAATCACTTAATAATTTTCTACTCCCACTACATTTACATTTAAAAAACATTTTAGAAGAAAGAATAAATTGTGGGTAGTTCTGAGTTCTAATTAAAAAAATAAGACACAAAATAAGAAAAAAATAAAGTCAAGTCCTAGGTTCAAAGAAAAAAAAATCAGCATCATTAACTTAAATAATTTGCAATGGCCAAGGAAAATAATTTTTCCTGGTGGTGATCATAAATTATAGTAGCATTTATTCCTGCACCTTTTTCTCCCTTACTATTTAAAGAGGCAGCGTACTGTGATTGAATACTTTAGGAGTGGTTTTATGATTTATGCTAAATTTTAATGATTTTTTTATCTTCAGAGAAAAAGCTTTGAAAGTATATCAGAATACCTAGTTTGACAGTAGTGATCATGATTTCCAGTGACAATGAAGATGGTCTTATTATTACAACTCAATTAATAGACTTTTGTGCTTTTCAAAGTCTTTACTATTTCCCATGAAGCATGTGGGATAGAAATTATTTACAGTTCCCAATTAAGTAACAGATTGTGTTTCAAGAGTTTATTTATAAGTCAATTGTGTGGAACAGAGATTTTATTTTCCTTATGGAAATAAATGATTAGATTCTTCAGATTGCCTGGAAGAGCCCAGCTATTTTATACTATAACTGAAGTGGGACAAAACAATGGTGTTGGATTTCTAGTTTTGAATATATTGAGAACATTGATTAAGGTAGAGTTGTTTTACTTATCCAGGTTAAACAAGTTTATTTAGAGGAGACTGTAGAGTTCATGAAGATGGTGGAGATTCTAAAAAGGACTGCTTGCCATTTTGAGATCTTAAGCAGTTTTTTTTTTTTTTAATTTAATTTAATTTAATTTTATTTTTGAGTTCTCTTTCCATCACCTTATATTTAGCTTCCCCTCCCTCCTTTAAGCAGTTTTAATATCTTTCTTTTTTATGCCCATTTTTATTACAGAACTAATTGAATTTAAGTTGGGACAATGGGTAAAGAAATGAAGAAAGGAAAGTGGTCGGAAGGGGAAGGGAGAAACAAACTTTCCTGGGAAAATTTAGTACTTGGAAGAGATAAGGAAAAGACAAAGAGTGTTAAAGAGGTTAGGCATGAGGAAAAAATGTTACCTGAGGCAGGTAGTGTATACATTCTGAATTACCTTGATCTTTCTGACTTTTGTACATGACTCTTTTAATCCAGAGTTCAGGAAAGAGTTCTGTTTGCTGCCTTGTTCTTGGCTCTCTATGCTACCTTTTTTTTTCTTTGAGGAGAATGTTTTTATTTGTGATGACTGAGTTATTATTTTTTTTTTTTAGCTAGCCATTTTCCTTAGTTCTCTTCTGTTTTAGGCACTGTGGTCCTGAATTTCTGAAGGCAGTTTTCATAAAAGATGTAATTGTAAAATGTCTTATTCCATATAGTATTCCCCAATTTAGCTGTTAAGGCATGCAACAAAACTAGTCATACATACATGCATGCACTACCACACACATACACACATGCATACATATTTATATACAAACATATATCTTAATTCTTTACAACTTTTAAAATTGGCACCTGTAATCTAGGTCAGAAGTTTTATCCTTAAATTACCTCCTGTTTATCCTAAAGTTTAGTGTTTCAGTTAATTGACAGAGACTGAATTAGTGCTCTTTCTTAGAAACTACATGTTTTACAATTGAAAGTTTTGAAAGTCTGTCTGAAAATACTCTTTTCCTTGAGAGATACAGCTGCTCCTATTTTTTTATGAACTAGATTTTAAAATATAAGGAATAAGTGTTCATATTAAATTCAAATAATAGATACCTATGAAAGTGCACCTGCCTTGGGAAGGGACCATGTCCATGTATTTACCTGTGTGCACTTGCTGGTTCAATGATAGTTTTGTGAGTTGCATTCAAAATGGAAACATGGGCTGTTTCAGGATGAGGTACTTGTGAACTTTGCTCAGAAAGTCTAGCGAAAAGAGCAAGACCTGAATTAGTCCTAGTCCTGTTACTAATTGTGTGGTTTTGTGTTAGGCATGTAATCTTTTCTGGGTCTTGGTTTCTTTACATAGAAAGCAAGGAGATATTGACAGCATTGTAATGATCAGGCTAAAAAAGCTGTAGGTAATTATGAAAGACTAAATTCAATTCAGCAAATATTTATTGACTCCCACTATGTGCCAACCATGGTTCTAGCAATGACCAAAATAAATACAGTAGACTCTCAGTTAACTGACACCCATGGGGGTTGGTTGATGCTGGATAAATATAAGTTAACCAGAACTCAGGCAACCAGCACTCTCAATCAACTGCTTGAGTTTTGGTTAATGGAGAGCCTACTCTATTTCTACTTTAGGTAGTTTTATAATTTATCACATAAACTCTGAAATTTCTTCCTGTGACCTCCAATACTAGAAAAGTTATATTTTTTTCTATTAAACAATCAGTAAAAAAATTAGCAGAGAGCTAAAGAATTTCATGTCCCTGAAAAGGAAACTTAAAATGTTCTTTCATGGAGGATTGGAGTTATTACTTATAGGATGTTTAACCTTTTAATTAATTTTTTAATAGGACCTGTTCACTGTCCAAGAAATACACTTAATGGAGATTTGGCGTCAGCAACTATTCCTGAAGAAAGCAGACTTATGGCCAAAAAAAAATCTGAATTGGAAGATCCTCTTCCATCCTTCTCTTCCTGAGGAAACGGAAGTGTCCAACTTCCTCTAAGTATTGCTATGCAAAAGCTGCTGTAATTAAACTGTTATAGGGAGTAGTTTTTCCCTTAGGATTTCTCTGCACTTTATAGAATATTGTAAAACAAACAAACAAAAAAACAACCCACATACCTTTGAAGTGTATTTTATCTTTATATAGTTTATTTGCAAGAGTATTTTCCTAATAACTTCACAGTATGAATGTGCATCTTTTTTTTTTTTTTTTTTTTAAACAAATGATGGTGTAACATTTTGACATCCATAAGGACAAATGTAGATATTTTTCTAAAAAACTGTGAGGGCCTGACAGCTTATTCAGTGTGTAGCTTATAAACATGAAATCTTAAAAACATAAAGTTTCAGTTTGACAAAAGTGTGATATATGTAACTTGTGCCATGGACCAAATGGTCACTTTACCCCAGCTGAAAATGAATTACAATAGCAGCTTGATGGTGACTGTACTGTATTCCTTTAAGCAAAAAAGGAAACATTTAATATTCTAAGTATTTTTAGCCCAAGTACCATGACATTGAGGACTTTTTACAAACCAGATTGTGCTGTCCTTCATATGTGAAGTTGACACTACTGATTTGTCAATACCAAATGTTGAGTTAAAGTATTTAATTTTTATTTATTTATTTTTCTGTTGCATCCAAAAATGACCTACCAAATTTAAGATGTGTATACATTGTTATTTACACTGTTGTAGAAAAGAGATTAATATTGTAGTGACCTTGCTCACTTTCACCAGAGAAATAAATGACTTTCAACAGAAGAGGATTTTAGTGCATTTTTTCCCTAAAATATACATTAAGCTGCTCTTGTAAGGTATTAATGTTTGCAGCTCTTTAGAATATCTTGAAACAGTTTTTATTTATGAATATTTATACAAAAAAAGGATTTCTGTCAAGGTGACTGCTTCACATCATTTGAGAATGGCATTATTTAATTAAAGAACAAATAGCATTCTTTGGTAGTGCTTGTCTATACCTATTGTCAGTGTTTGCCTTGTAAACTTCTTTTAAATTCACTTTGGAGTGTTGGTTTTTTCCAAGGGTTTGGATGAGCAGCACTTTAAAACAAACTGGTTTGGTGTTTTTAAGTTAGTCATGTGTTTAATAAATATGTGGTTTTTGCATTTAAACTCATATAATACATTGTATTTTTTACATTTATTGAAAAGCTGTCTAATATTTATCAAGTGCTAATAGCATTCTTTATTGCTTTGACTTTATTTGTATTTTCAAACCTCATAGTGAATACACAAATGAGGCACATTTTTAGTTTTCTTGCCTATAAGCTTAGAATAGTGTAGCCCGTTTTCACATTAAATTTCTCTCCTAAGTTATGTGTGAATTTTTTATAAGAGTCAGTATTTGGTATTTACTAAAATAAATCTGTAATTATAAGCTTTCTTTCTTGAGTGTAAAATGCACATATACAATCCATAATCATGAATATGCATTTAGATAAACTGTATGCTACTTAAGGAATTTGTGATTTTAAATAGAACACAGGTCATTAGACTATATTAAGTAGAATCTTTTTCTGCTCATATGTTTGTTGTACTTCATATGTCTAATTTGAGAAAAAAGTTTGATAATGTAGTAAGTTTTCATGTTGAACAAATGATCTTTTGTTTGTTTGTTTGTTTGTTTTTAGTAGTAAGAACCTGCATAGTGGTAAGACCAGGAAGGTCAAGGTGCTACTGATAGGGAGTTTTTCTGGTCGTTTTTTTTTTTAACTGATAGGTTTATAATGAAAACAAGGTTTTGAACTCATAGAAAATAAATCCATTTTATTGCTTTATCCAAAAAACCAAGTTCCTGATCAGTTTTCTATAAATATTTTTTAAAATAAAATGTAGTCATTTATGGTTCATATCAGATTTTCCCCCTTGAAATAGGTGCTTTGAAAGGTTTTCTATATTCCAAGTATGGCTTTATTTTTACTTGGAGCCACCTTTTTTCCCTTAGGAACCAATCAATATATTTGTGAAATCATTTTTTTGAGGGGTTATAAATGCATCTTGAATTACATGTAGGTTTGGTCAGTAGATGGGTAGCATGAAGCAGTCTGTAAAGCTTCAGGGAAACTTGCATTTTGAGAAGCCTTTTCAAAGCGTGCTTGACTTTTCTAAATTTTAAGAAAAAGAACCAAATAAGAACAATTATTTAAGAGTTTCGGCTTGTTAGGATTATTTGTCATGTGTAATTATTTGTTGTTTGGCTTTGTCTGGGCCATGGGATTATTGAGAAATTTGGAGACTCTTGGTACATCAGGGATCATCTAAGCAAAACCAGTATTTGCTTTTCTTTTTGAGTATCTGGCTTCTGTTGTGGGGACGGCAGGCTTCTATGATTAAAATGACTTTGATGAGAAACCTTGTAAATGGACCAAATTTGAATGTTGTTATATTACATTGAATTTTCGTGTTATCTTCCGTCTGGACTAGTCCAGAAATGGATGCCATTGCTTAAATTCCAAGGCAAGAGATAAAGTGTCTTCATTTCCACAGCTGTCTTGAAAGCTTTGACTCTGAATTGTTAGTTTTGCATTATTACATTTAAAGTCTAGAAATCATCACAAGATCTCAGGAAATGTATACTTGTAATATGTTAATATCATACTACTGTTTCTACTAATTCCACGTACATTATATCATCAAGAATTTGGACTCAACCGATTCTTTACTTCTTTCATTAAATGAAGCACCTCTGGGTCTGCCTTTTGAGTCTTCCTGTTGCCACTGGGTGCAAAGGGCATGTCCTGGTCTGAAAGAAAGCCCCCTTAGGCTGCAGGAACTCCATTGAGAAGGTGGGTAAGGAAATGGTAGGAAGGGCTCTTTGTCATGTCATCACAGTCCCCCAATCCTCCTCTCTTTGAATTCATACTGAATTTTTAAGTTTTAAATGTTTTAAATTTAGCTTTATTTTTACTAGAGTGATTCACGCATATAAAAAAAAATCAAATAGAACTAGGAGTAGCTTTCCTTCGTCCAGCTTAGCAACCTCAGAAGCATGTTCTGCTTTTAGTGACTTATTCCAGTGTTTTCTTTCTTACTAAAAAGTAGTTATATTACTTCTTCACTTATCAATTTCAAACACGATCCCGGAATGGCAGGAATTTTATGGCAGGCAGGATTTACTTATATCCCTACCTCCCCTGTCCCTCTCAATATAGATTAATCACAACTTTTTGTTAAATCAGTAGATAATGAGAGTTGTTCATTAATGAACCCAATGGTGAACTATTATTATTTTCATTTCTACTGGAAGCTTAACTTTTCCCTGAGTTAATACCTAATTAAAAATTTTTTTTAGTTTTTTTTAATGCAACTGTCACAATGATTACCCAAAGGCTTACATGCTCACAACAATATTTCTTCCACAGCCCTTCATCTCCTGCCATCAATACCATTGTTCTCCTGCCCTGTGCACAGTTGGTGGTCATTCTGGGACCCTCATTCTTTTTTATTCTCTGTTGTTTCTCCTGTTTGCTGGATCCTACGATTCCTCTTTCTTGATTCAGTGCCCCCTTTTTTCCCCCCCAAAATGTATCTATCCATCATCCAAAACTTCCTAGGAAAAGGTGCATGAGAAGTAGAGATTTTGAGACTTTACAATTCTAAAAATGTCTCTACTTTTGATCTATTGGTAGTTCGGAGTCTATGTTGAAAATAATTTTCCCTCAGCGTTTTAAAGACCTTGCTCCATTGTCTTACAGCATTTGTTATACCAGTGAAAGTTCTGATACCATTCTTTTACATGGGGCCAGTTTTTACATTCTAGAAGCTTTTAGTAGCTTCCTTTTACCCCTGACACTTTATGATGATGTGTGTGTAGGTCTTCATTCATTCATGTTAATGGGTACTTGACTTCGTGAAGCAGGTCAATTTGTAGACGTGTCTACTTCAATTCTGGGAATTTTTTTTGTGTTAATCTTTTTGATATTCTTTTTCTCCTTCATTTTCTCCATTCTATCTGTCTAGAATTCCTATTATTTGAATGTTGAACCTCCCAGATTAGTTCTCTAATTTAAAAAATCTTTGCTCTTCAGTTGCTTCTTAAGTTGTATTTGTTCTTTTTGTTACCCTCTGGCTCTTCTGTTGAATTTTTTTAGCTACATATTTTAATTTGTAAAATATCTTTTTTATCTATTTTTTCGTAATACCTTTATTTTGAAATTTATTTATTCTTATTTTATAGATTCAGTATCTTCTCATCCCTGTGGATCATTACGGGTTTTTCTTCATGTTATGTCTTTCCTGTTTCTTGCATTGTTTTGATTTCTTCCATGTTCTTGTTTTCTGTTTATATATATTGTCGCTGTCTTTCCTTCTGAAAGTTTTCATAGAAAATTGGAGACGTCATCTATTCATATTAAGGATCAGGTACTAAAGTTGATTTCGTAGGTCTTTATGTGTAGGGTGGGTACATCAGTTATCTGAGGCCCTTGCAGAACCTTGGCTGTTTTTGTTGCGAGTCCCCTAATTCCCAGTGGAGATCTTTCCTTTGGAGCCCTTCAGTTTCTCTAGATAGGACTCCTGGATTTTGGCAGCTGGGTAGGGAGATGAGGTCTGAGGACTCCACAATTTGTCTAGTGGCTTTTACTTAATGCCCCTATTTTCAGCCTCCCATGCTCTGCCTCACCCATGCCAGCCTTCCTCTGTGGTTGATGACCCTCGGTGTCAGTTTCTCCTGCGGATGGAGTTGGGGCTGGGTGGCTGGGTTGCTGGCTGTGAAGGATGAGGAGAGGACGTGGGATCCAGTTGCTCTTTATACAGACCGCTACCCCTAATTTCAGCCCTGTACCTCACTCCCTTTTACTACAGTACCTAGTGCTTCCCATTCTTGAACTTGGTAGGGGTTTGGTAGGGTATTTTTGGGGTACTTAGGCTTTTTAACTTAACTCTGCTAGGTTAGTTGTTACATCTCCGCCTGGTGTTTAGTTGTATAAATGCTGTTGAAATCTCATGGCTGTGTATTCTGTTCTCTGTCTTTGTGGATTAATACCATTTATATTTATTTTATGTCTTGTGGGGTTTTGGAGGTATAGAGAATAAATACATATGGTCAGTCTATCATATTTAACTAAAAGTCTAGATTTAAATTCTAATAGTGTTTAGAAAATGAAATTCATTTTACTATGCTATGATTCATTTTTTTCTACTCCCTAATGCTTTTTAATTAGTATGGTTTTATTGTACTACCTACCTCATAAGATTGTTGTGAAGATTATAAGAATCAATACCTAAAAAGCACTTAGGACAGTGCCTGGCACATGTATGCATTAAATAAGTATTAGCTAATATGGTTGTTACCATTATTATCATTACAACTATCACTCTTAATTGAGTAACCCACTGAGAATTAAATGAAGGTATTTTCATTATAGGAAGAGTTATTGATAAATGGGGAAAAACTAGTGTTTGATAAGATTGACTATATTTAACTAGACTTCACTTGAAATGTTCAGGTGTTAAAGATACATGAAAGCCTTAAACAATCCAATCAGTATCGTTAGTCAAAGTTTTTAAAAGTATATAATAACCATTTTGATGTGGTTTTAAGCTTTTTGTTCTTATCATCAAAATATGAAGTATAGAGAATAAAATTGTGGGTGATGTTTATTATGCCTTACCTATAGCCAGTAGATGTAATACTCTGATATATAGAGGAAAGAAATAGAGAAATCGTAGACTGCAGTCACTGCATCTGTGACCTTCTTGTGGGTGGCTATATACTTTTCAGAAAATGTGAACTTATACAAGGCAAAATGCCTGCATTTGTTCACTTATTTTAAGTATCTTTGTATCTGGATTGAGCATATCATAACACAGAATCCCCTTAGTGGTGAAATGGGAGTAGGTGTCCCACCACTCTTGATAGTTAGTGAGCTGCATATTTTGGTGGAGGGGATTTTTATTTGTGAAGAGATTTGCATTCTTTTTCACTAGAGTCCCATGGTTGTGACAAATGACTATAAATATCAGTATCACTAGAGATGAGAAAGTTTGCTACAAAAAGAATGGCCAGTTGTTTAGTGTGAATAAACTTTGCAATTATTAGGATAATTTTGCAGTACGGATGAAACAGGTGACATGGTTAGGGTGAAACAGTGCCTGCTATTAGCTTGATGCTGGCATTTTCCCCTTCCGTAGGCATGGATATTATTGTCTTTATTGTGTCCCCTTACTGTTTGCTTCGCTATTTCATCTCTAGAGCTTTGATGTCTCTGTGTGTGGAACCCTTATGCTGCCTCTTCCCTAAATGCAGTTACTAATCCATATATTTTCACAGGATGGAATTTGCCCTTTCTGTTCTATAATGTGATCCCCTTCCCCTCAAAATGACTTTCATTGGTCTTTTTGATAATAAAACATTTTGGAACACTTACTGTGGGCCCCTTGATTCACTCCATTTTAGCCTCATAAAGATACTAAAGTACAAGAACACAAGAGCAACCAAGATGCACAGGACCAGAATTAACTTGTGATTGATTAGAATGATGAATATTTTGTTTCTATATCCTGAAATGCTAGGTGTTTACATGATTTGTTTATTTAGTATTTTAGTTCTGGAATAATATTAACTGCTGAATAACTCAGAATTTAATCACAAAACGCAGCATTTATGGCAGGGCAGGTTAAGTTTTGAATAATTATGATAGGTAAATCAAATGAATTTATGCACAGGGATATTAACATATTAAGTAATCCCTTTGACATCAATGAGGGGTAGTTTCCATGGGTAATGTATTCAGAATATCAGAGATGAGTAACGTGTGTGACCCCGTGATGCATTTCCTCCTCAGTTTCGTCAGGGTGAGAGGAGAGTGCTGTTGATAGTCTTTGTGCTTTTAAAGGTTTGTCACAAAGACTGTGTTACTTGTAATGAAAAGGAGGTGTTCTTGGAAAACTTCCCAGTCCCACTCGTTGCCATCGTCTTTCTTCCAGTGCTCTGGACTTTGAATTCTCAGAGAGCTAGGTTATTATTTTCCATCTTTCCTCTTAGTTTCAAAAGGGATACCTGAATATAGTCTCTTTATTAAATAGTCGTTTAGACACTATGAATAAAACGAGAGTTCACCTCGACACCCCCACTGCACCAGGGATAACTACTCTTTTCCCGTGCGTATCCTTCTAGAACGTTTCCTGTTGAACTGACTTTTATTTTATGTAGGTATACATTGCAGTCATTCAGGTTAGCTCGTCAGTAACAAAGGTGGTTAAGTAAACAGTGGCACATACATATGATGCAGTTGGTAATAAAAGAGATGAGTCTAGTTTTTTCTTTACAAGTATTTTTCATGTGTGACAGAATAATTCTGACCTTTGCCATTGTTGATCTAACAGGCATTCCAGCTCTTATTTTCTTTTTAGTCCCTCTATGCAAAGAAATGTGAATCGATTGCTTTTTCTAGATAGGCAGCATGGGAGAATCCTAGAGGGTCTAGTACTTTTCTTTAATCGTCTGTGTGTGAGTGCAGGTCTGTGCGCGTGGTTTCTTGGTTGTAGACAGTGCAAGTTAGAATCATTTTCTTTAGAGATACAGTTTTATGTTTAGTTTTACAATTTATTTTACAAGTTTAGCCGCAAAGGTTAAAACAAGTTTGCTGCAGAAGTTACTATGACTTGGTTAACACAGAGTTGTGGCCTCGAAGCTGGGGGTTAAGCATCCAGCTTTCTGTCAGTTAGCGTGTCTTCCAGAGATTCTAAGTTTGCGTCTAGATTATTAGAGAGTGACCTACTTACTTGATTATTGATGTTTTCATGTGTTTGGTGGGGGGGCAGGGCGGGAATGGTGGCAAGGATATTCTGTCATCAGAATGTAGAGCAGTGATTATGGTCTGACTTTACATAGCTTGGCTAGATTATATTTTTTAAAGCACTCACAACAAACATTGTGGAAAAGCTCATAATTGATTCCCTGTTTCCAGTTTTTACTATCACACTAGGATGAACTTAATCATATGTATCTTTTAAAAATGGAAACAAAAATAGCCCATCACCTCTGTTCAGGCCCAGTATTTATGTGTGTATAAGTAACACACACCATTCACATACTAGTGCCTTTGTGAATTTGAAGACCTTTGCCACCTGGTGCTTAGGAAAACAAACAAACAAACAAAAAGTGCCATACTTAAAAAATAACTTTAATAAAGTATGAGTTTAGGAACTGAAATTCAATAGCATACTTTTGTGTTTGGATCACCCTTAGTCGTCACTTTGAGAGAAGAGTTTTAGTTCATTTGTGGTTTTGCTTAAGTAGCAAATCTTAGATGATTTCCCTTCTTTCTCCTTGCTGTGTTTTTTCAAACATAGGTCATGATTTTGAGGGAGAAGTTTTACAGATTGCAACTTTTTTTTCTTTTTTTAAAATTTTATTTTTTATTTTTTAGGTGGTTCCCTGGCTGGGAATCGAGCCCAGGCTGCAGCATTGGGAGCGCTGAAGCCTTAGCTACACCACCAGGGAACTCCCCTGCAACTTTTCTTTCTTGTTTCTGAATCAAACCACTTTGCCACACAGTGTCCATGAATCTGAGTCATGAAGCCCCTGGCAAGACTTTTTGGCCTCAGTCTCTTTTGGGACCCAGGGCTTCCTTCACTTTATGTTTGCATCTGTCACTTTTCAGATTTAACTCCTGCAGGTGTTTTTCTTTGTTTGCAGGGAGTATGAAGCGAACAAGGGAGTGATTAGAATTTTAGATGTTTTTAATAATTAAGTCCATTAGTGGCTTGATCTAGAGAAAATAAAAGAGTATGTCTTTTTTTTGCCATCTATTGTATCTTTCAAATTCTGTATGTTATTTCTATCTTTCCTTTTCACCAGCTCTTAAGAAATCATGGTTGTATGTTACAAAACTTATGGTTGAATGTTAAAAGCAAGTAAATTTCTAAGAGCTTTCTAGTATTACCCATACTTAGCCAAAGAGAAAATCATATGAATTTTCCCCATTCTTTCTACCTTTACTTTTTTTTCCTTATCACTTTATCTATTTTTCCATTTTTGGTTGATGATTATAGAGTCCAAATAGCCTCTTCAATATCTCTGCATTTGGTAGACTGTTTTGGAAAAGAAAAAGAATCTCTTGGGAAGGATGGTGAGTTCCAGGGGCCATTTAATTTAGGATTGCTTATATATTTATTCACCTTTTTAAAAATGTTGGTTGAGTCAATATCCACTGATCACTTACTAAGTGCTGTGTTGCTAGTATTCATCTTTGCTTTCTAATTCTTGGGTCCATTTAACACACTGCTTTATTTTTAATAGTTTAGATAAATTGAATATCTTAACTCTAATTGGCTTTCCTAAATATTCACCATTCAGTTGAATAGTATTCACATTTGCACACCAACTATTATGTTAGCTTCAACATTAATGAGTAACATTAGAAAATATCATGATTGTTTTAAAATAGTTTTATCTTTGTATATATAAATATTATTGAAAACATAAGCACATGGTTTGTTTGTTTGCCTTCTAAATGTCTTTATTTTTGCTTAGTCATAACTAACACATATAATGGTTCTTGAAGCAAGAGTTTGTGGGTGTGTAAGTGGACAATTTGTAATTTTAGAAGTTGAATAAATTGGAAACACTGAAACTGATAGAAAAGCTAGTCTCTAAATAAACTTAAAAACCTAATAGCAAATCTGGCTTTAGATTGATATCACTAGGACTTCAATTTTGAAACATTTTCAGAATAGGATTTTTATTCCCAGGGGAAAAATAAACTTCATTTAAAAACATATGTATACTTATTTTGTGAGTATTCTTTTTTTCTCTTCCCAATACCAAAAGGTGTACTCTATATTTTTGTTATGACAGTTTTGCTTGTTTGAAGTATTGTAGCAATATTTATTTACTTATTTTTTTCTTTTGGTGGTTCCCTGGCTGGGAATTGAACCCAGGCCATGGTTGTTGAGAGCACCGAAGCCCAGCTGCTACACCACCAGGGAACCCCCTGTAGCAATATTTATAAGTCAATAAGACTGAATCATGTCAACAATGTGGGGGAAAATTGTTTAATAAATTTGCCATGTCACTAAGAATAATTTATAGCATGTTTTGAAAGTTTAAGGAAGGATAACCCTTAGCTTTAATACACACACACACACACCCACATACACACACAGAGGGTGCCAAAAATATGTATACACATTTTAAGAGATGTTATCTGTGTATTATAAATACTGATGGTAACCACTGTGAGCGCCTCTTGTGATTGTAGAAGTGAAATGTGACCTGTATTCATCGTTTGCTATCAGTATATATTGAGTATTACAATTTTAATACAGGTCTTTCCTTTCTTAAAATGTGTATAGATGTTTTTGGCACCCTCTGTATGTATGTGTGTGTGAGACAATTGGTTTGCTGCACACTTAAATGTAAAATCTAATTGGCTAAATTAAAGTTAGCAGAGAGATGTAAGAAAAGACAAAAGTAATATTGAACCTATAAATGAAAGCATTAAGTGGATCATCATATTTGGCTAAATCAGGT
The DNA here is from genome assembly GCA_004026885.1 of Lyroderma lyra. Taxonomy (NCBI): domain Eukaryota; kingdom Metazoa; phylum Chordata; class Mammalia; order Chiroptera; family Megadermatidae; genus Lyroderma; species Lyroderma lyra. The sequence continues at coordinate 296,548 of PVJL010000697.1, read as the reverse complement.
GTTCTTCACCATGGTTGCCCATTAGAAATCCTCAGGGAGCACTTAAACTTCCTAATACCTACATTGATTCAGACCAATTACAGCAGAATCTCTGGGACTGGGACCCAGCCATCATAATTTTTTAAAGCTTCGCCATAATTCCAATGGGTTGCCAAGGTTTAGAACCATTAAACTAGAACTGGGGGGAAACTTCCACTCCTGTGTTTTATTTAAGAAGAGGCATGTCTATATAGCATTAAAGTTTTGGACCATCACCTCACAGTCTGAAAGACAATTATTTTTATTTTTATTTATTTATTTATTTTTTTGTTTTGGTTTTTTTTTGTATGTGGGTACAGGTCCTTAGGAGCATGGTCCGAGGATCAGCGGCATTACCTTCACTTGGGTTAGAAACGCAGGATCTCAGGCCCTCACCCCATATCTGCTAAACCAGATTCTGCATTTGAATAAGACCCCCAGGTGATTACCCTGCACTTTGAAGTTTGAGATGCACTGTCCAAGGTGGTATTAAGGTAAATGTCCATCTTGATATACCCTGCCTTTTGCTGCTTCTCTCTCTGGTTTTCTGTCCTAAGTAAATTGTGACATTTTCATAAGAGTGTTAGAAAATGAATGATTTTCTGATCTGGAGCACATGTGAAGGAGAGGACGACCACTATGACCATCACTACCAGGCTCCATTCTCCCTCACATAGAGAAAGAACTAAAAGAATGGTCACCGGGCCATACTCTTTCGATCCCTTTTCACAGCTGCCTTGTGTATTAAAAAGTGTAGTCCTTACAAGGATACTTCTTCACACATGTCCTTACTTGGAGAATTCTCTGAAAGAGAAGAGATTTACCTTTAAGACATTTACTCACCCTAATCTCAAACTGAAATGAACGAAACCTAATCCTCTCTGTTCTCTGGACTGCCTGTCCATTGCACTGCTCGCAGACCCCCCGCTTCTCATGGTGCAGTCCCTACCTCAAACCTTCTAGGAACCCTCAGCTGGCTTCCCTCTGTCTCAGCACCATCAAGAACCAGGCAGATTGTTTTGTCAGGAAACTTGCTTCCTTGAACATTGGAAAGGTTTTTTGGTTATTTTACGGGAAGCTTTTGGTTCTCTCACCACTGTCTGTTCACATGTCATGCTGGGTCAGATAAGCTCCCTGGCTAATTACAGATGCCATTAAAGGGTTCAGCATTTCTGGCCTTAGCTTTCTGAGAAGAGAAACTGACTACACTGGAACTGAGGGGGCTTTTTACGAGGAATGACCTGAAGGGACTTTGCTATTTACCCTGTCCCGAAACTATCATGATCCTGAAAGTGGAACAGAGCCTGCTTCTCCCTACACGGGCTTTCTCTTGCTCTCTTTCCAGCAGGTTTGATTTTTGGTGGCCTAAAGGGGTAGCAGCCCCACATGTACATGGAGACCTGGCTTCTAGTTCCAGCTCTGCTACGAACCCTGTGACTTTAGCCATGTTACTTGAAGACTCTGAATCTCAACATTCTCCACTTTCAGCTTTCCTTCTGGTGTCTATCTCCATCAGAGGCCTCATTGTCTCCCTCTTAGTGGTCCTTCCATTTACTAGGACAGGGCTTTTCAGCCTCCCAGGTGGTCTTGGTCTTATGGACCTAGTGATATCCCTTCTCCCTAGCTTTTTTGGGTCGTTCTAGGCAATGGAAGTCAGAGTGGAGGTGGGACAGCCAGCTTCCCCTAACGCTGAGGGCAAGTTTTCAGCAGATTGGGGAACAAGAAGTACCTGTGTGCCTCACCTGACTAAAAGCTAAAAAACATTACAGTGACCTCCAGTGGAGCTGACAGCTGTCAACAAGAAACTGACTTCATCCATGTGTTGCTGTGGTAGAGAATTCTGTTCCTGTGTTCCTCTCTAAGGCCGAGGCTGCTGTCAGACAGGTTCCCTCAAAGTCCCTAGGGACTTTCCCTATTACAGGGAATTTCCCTATTATATCTTTAGCAAGAAGCATTGTCCTTCCTTGAGTCTGCTGGTTCAGGAGCCCCTGGTCTGGGAGGGCCTTTAGGTTAAGTACACAAGCGCATTAACAGCGCCCCCTCCTGGCTGCAGAAGGAGAGGAGTCCTGAGCACCAGGGTCCGAAGGGTTGGCCCGCGGGCTTTATCACCGCCTCTTCGGGAGCCAGGGAGCGCGCGGGGGTGGGGGGTGGGGGGCGCGGGGGGTCGCGCGGGGGGGGGGGGGCGCGCGGGGGCGCGGGGCGGGAGTCTTTGTAGGTATTTCTCGGACGGCTTGGGCATCAGTCTGCCTCTTCGACCTCGCTGAAACGTGTGGGACAGTACTTCTTAAACTTTCTGAATCATGGGCATCTTTAAAAATAAAATGAAAACTAGGAATCATATCCTTAAAAAATACGCAGGGGCGTAATCTCAGGGAGTTTATAGACCCCTAAAGATCCCAGGTTAAGCACGAATTTAGGGTTTGGAATCCTGACCTTAGGACATGCTCCTTTTCAGGGAATTTTATTTATTTATTTATTTATTTATTTAAATTCATTTTTATTGTTAGACTTATTGGTGTGACATCTGTTAGCAAGGATTACATAAGTTTCAGGCATACAATTTTTCAGGGAATTCTTGACAGCTTGGAAGGCCTTGGCACATCCAGCCAGTCCTCTTCCTCACTTCCTCCCTTTTTTGAAAATGGAGCAGGTGTGAAGGGGAGTCATTCCTACCAGCCACAGCCCTGACACCGCATCTGCAGGAGAACTGGGCTTGCTAGGCTGGACTCTTCTCCTTGTCACTGTCAATTCCACAGCGTGCTTTGTCACTGAGACAGCTGTGGGCAGTAGGGTGACCCCGCAAGTCACCCCTCCCCCACACCTCTTGCTGTACCCGACGGTTAGGTTACGTGTATCCTGAAGTCCCCAGATAAGCTTAAGAAAGACCTTTCCATGGGTACTTATAACGACCCTGAACTATAATTAAAGGGCCACTATGGGCTAGAAATTTGGAGGAAGTTCTTTGACGTAGGATAAATAAATGTCATAGCTTTTTCAGAATAGCTGAAGACTTCGTAAAACTAAAATCAGATCAAGTAACTAGTTTGCTGAAATGTCTTTCATGGTTCCCTTTACCTCTTAGGGAAAATCTCAAACTCCATAATTTTGTGTATGAGGCCTTTTGCAACATCGTCCTGCCTCCTGACCGCAGCCCTTCCGCGGTCCTGGCACCAACCTTACCGAACTTTTTCCCTACGTTTTTCAATGTGTTGTGCTCTCCCTTGTCCGTAGATGTTTGCAGGTGCACAGGTCCCTTGCCTCCTTGTCCCACATTCCATGTCACAGCTTTTATATGTAACTTCCTCTAACTTGACTCTTCTCCATTTCTCTGACTGGACCAGATGCCCCAGCCATGTGCTTTCAAACGCCTTGGACTTTTCTTTTTCCTTTTTTTTTTTTTTTTTTTTTATTGGGGTGACATCTGTTAGCAAGGATTACATAGGTTTCAGGCATACAATTCTACAGTGCATTGTCAACTTTTTTTTTTAATTATAGCATTTAATTTCATTTTTTAGGTGATAGCCAGTTTCTCCATCTACCAAGATCTATGTCTCTTCCTACTTTCTGGAGTTCCACCTATTGCCATCTTTCTCAGCCTGCATGATGTGCAACAACAATGAAAATGGTTCCATCATCAAGTAAGTGAGGGGAGCACTGTATCTCCAATTGGGGAATCACTATACATACTAGCTCATCAAAGGCTCTGACAAGCCCTGCATAAAGAAGTACAGTTACCCAATTTCTAGATGGCTGTGGAACATTTTTTTCCACAACATTATGAGGAGGAGTTTGGGAAATATTTGTCCAGACATACCAAAAGCATAAAAGTAAACTTGAACTTTTTATTTTTTTTGGTAGTTCCCAGGCTGGGAATTGAACCCAGGCCGTGGTGTTGAGAATGCAGAAGGCTAGCCACTACACCACCCTGGAATCCATGCTTTCACTTTTTATAACCTTAGAATAAAAATTGATGGGCCGATCTATTTTCAAAAGTCCTTCTATTTATCTAGCAGATACTATTTTCTCCTATTACAAAGCAACTGAACTTTGCCTGAATTTCTTAAAATTACATTTGGAGCAGAGCAAACAAATACAAATTATCCTCTCTTCTGGGAATCCAATCATAAACCATTATTTTTGAATCAGTTACCATGGAAACTACCAATTTAACCTGTTATTTTTCTGGCTGTTTCTGATTTACAGACTTCCCTTTCTCCACATGGTTCATCTATATAATCACCTACTATTGGGTAGAGATAACACATTCATCTTTTGAGAAATTCCATCCAAATACTTCATATGAGTTGTCCCATGTTCATCATGTCTAGTGTTATGAGTTGAATTGTGTCTCCCCCAAAAAAGATATGTTGGAGTCCTCAGTAGTACCTCAGGATGTGATCTTATTTGGAGATAAAGTCTTTACACAATGCATGAAGTTAAAATGAGATAAAAATTAGAGTGGATCCTAATCCAATATGCTGGTATCCTAAACAGGGGAAACTGGGACCCACACATGCAGGGAGGGTGCCAGGGGAATGTGAAAGTGGTCATCTAGAAATCAAGCCCAGGGGGCTGGAACAGATTTCTTCCCTAATAGCTCTCAGAAGGAACCAACCCTTCTGACTATTTCATTTAGGATTTCTAACCTTTGTGGTAAAAGCCACAGTTCGTACTACTTTGTGCCAGCGGCCCTAGCAAGCTAATACATCTAGTAATCACGAGTGAGACCTGTGCTTGGTCCTCTCTCGAATGCTGCTTCTCTGGTCCCTAACTGCGATGTTTTGCATGGTGATCCCTAATATCTGAGTAATAATGATTGCTGGCACTTACTGGGTGCTGTGCCAGGCAGTCTCTACAAGTTTCACATGCAGTAACTTGAATCCTTACAACATCCATGTGAGGTTGAGTCTATTTGTCATTCCCATTTTATGGATGAGAGCATCAGGCAATGGAGGAAGGAGTTCACTAACCCAGCCCCAGGTCACACAAGTTAGCCAATCTTAGAATTGAGCTTGGCGCCCTGGGTTTTGAGTGCGGACGTGTAATTCTGACATTATTCTGCTTTCCATGTAGCCAAGGTGTGGGGTTTATAAAATAGGCGGAAGGATATAGCAAAAAGATGGGCAAGATGATAGTGAAGATGTCTCACAGGTTCTGTGGGCTGGAATCCGGAAGCCTGACTTGCTGCTCTCTGTCGCCCCCTAGCTACACGAGGAGAGAAAAGGTGGTCCGAATCGGAAATGAAACGGTGCTGAGAAACCACTGGGGTTGCGGAGTGGGGCGGTAGGGAGCAGGAATTTTCCCCAACCCTCTCCGGGAGGAGCATTGTTCTTGGATGAGCTAAGGAAAGGAGGTTGGCTGGTGAACCCGTGAAGAGGTTCTTGTCGTTCTAGCTGGAGTACCTCTGACGGACTTCCAGGATCCTCCGTATGCAAGCCCTTCACCTGCGCCCCTGTGGCCATACCTTGCCGCTTTCAGAGGTCTTGGGCTTTGGTTAATTAGAAGTCAGGCCTTGCCTTTACCTCTCATGTCCTTCACTGGAAAGATCCTTGTCCCTCCCCTCTCTCTCAGACCCACCTTAGATCTCAAGGACTGGGAGCTGCAGCTACCGGAAGTGTGAAATTCTTTCAGCTTTAGAATTCTCATCAGCAGGGACTGTATCTCAGCCGGCTATAGGACATGTTATCATATTAGATGTCAGGGGTGGGAATGATCCTCAGAAATCACCCAGTAAGTACTGCCTCTCCCATTTTAAGGCAAGAACAGGCATTTCAAATTGTTAGATGGTGCAGTGGGTGCTACTGATGCACTCAGATTCCCCAGGTTATGTTTACCCAACCCAGCTTCTTGAATACTGGCTGTTTGACTGCCCCAGTCCGCAGAGATTGCTCTGGGCATAGGGTCCTCCTCGCTTAGGAGGGAATTCCTCACCCCCACACCCCACCCCCATCTCACAGCCTGTAGCCACTGATAAATAAGGCCGGTACAAAAGGTCAGCCCCTTTGCTCCAAAGTAGTACCAGCTCTGATGCAATTTATGCTCCTTGTGGAATGTGGCAGAAGCTCCCGCTGAAACCACATTCCTGCTTCGTTTTCACTCCCCTTTTCCTGCGAGCAATGCCTCAAACATTACTTCTACAAGAGTCCCTGTCTTAGGCTCTGCTTTTGGGGAACCTGACTTAAGACAGAATAGTTGCTGAATAAACTAATGAAGACCCAAGATCTTCTTCTGGAGAATAAAAATTGACAGTACCTTTGATTCAGCTGCGGCCACTTGTACTTACATGCAGGAGTAACTGCACTTGTATTTTGTAGCTTATACTTACATTTAGAAGGTAATTTAGGCAAAGAATCAACTTTATAAGTTTTACAATTACGATTATCTAATTGAAGTGGATAAATACAGACTTCTGACACTATTAACAAGTATAGATCAGTTGTCTTAAAAAGCATGGTATGACTGTACCATTTAAAACAAATTCTTTAATTTTGAGAACCTTTCTTTGTTCTGAGTTTGGAGCTGCAATAGTCAATGCCAGTTGCAAAACTGATCCTTTTCCTTGAAAGTGTCATTTTCTCTTCACTATACTCCTTGAAGGACAATGTCTCTATCATCTTGCTCATTTTCATGTTGTTCCCTGTGGTGTCTAGCACAAAATATTGTAGATGATTAATATCTTTGATGGATTTAGTTGAATCAGCTCTTATAAAAATATTTTTCTTGGTAAGTTTAAAGATTTAATCTATTACTTTGGGGGATTTTGGTTAATTTGGGGGGATAAATTTATCCATGAGAATCTTATCTATGCTTTTAAAAATGGTTGAATACATTCAACAGTGTAATTTAAGCATGTATTTTAATGATCTTATGAACATGGGCTATCTTGAACTTGAGTAGCTTTATCTTATGGTCATTTCTGTGATTTGTGAAGGCACATACCTCCCCAACCCCAGCATTTCACAGAAAACAACCAACCACACATTTTGAGGTGCAGATAGCTAGCTTTATTTTGTTGTTACTATCTCAAGGAGGTCCAACAATTATAACTAACAATTGAATTTATACCTGCATGAAAAGAACTACATCAAATTGATATTGCGGGCAGTTAGTAACATTGTTGTTGTTTCTAATTTAACGACAGCTTTATTTTGTTGTTATTTTTATTTATTTATTTTGCTGTGGCTCTTGCTTAGTTGCCCCAGTTTCTCAGGTGTAATTTAAATTTAGAGCTACCACACAAAGGCACAGGCTGCACCCCAGACCTCCGAGAGCTGGCACTGCTCCAACATAGGAATACTTGAGTAGCTTGGTTATATGAGGGGATGGCCAGGCGATGTTGCTTTTCCAAGCTACCCAGGCACTCTCCATGGTCAGAGACAGTGTGAAATGAGCGAACAAAGTGCTGGCCGTTGCACTTTGCTCTGGTAGTATTTGTCATGATAATTTTGAATGTGACATCATCAGAGAAAATGTAAGACGTTAAAGTGCTGCTTACAGGAGGGTAAATGCAAACATCACCAATGCCTTACATTTCTGATTCAGTAGGTAATGGTGCACTTATCAGGTGACAAGCACAGCATTATCTTTTAGGTGGGAAGGACATCTCTTCAATGGGGAATTTCTCAACCCATTGAGGCATACTTAGACATCAACATTATGTTGAGGCACAGTGATTGATTAAGTGTTGAGCAGGGTAGTCATTCCATAAGAAACTTTCTCCTACCAACAGTTTCAAAAGTTACATTGTAAAATGTCTTAAAATAAATGGTACAAAACTTTATAACCGTGAATCCGGCTATATACAGTATGTACATGTCACTAGAAAATGTATAATATTCTTAGGTCAATTAGTTGTGAAAAGATTGAAATGCATATTTTTGAACTTTGACTCATTTAGGATGATAAAAAACTAATTATTTTCTTAATATTTACAGATCAGAAAGATTAATCCATGTGAATTGTTTGTGAAAGGTTAAGGGTGAGTGAGTAAGAGAGCACAGGCCCTCTTAAATGGATCGTATATTTATATTCACAGTAGCAGAGTCAGATCCAAATTCATTCCCTAAGCTCAGGGTATAAAGTCCACCATCTTCTCTCTGTACGTCCGTGATGATCAGAGTCGTTAGGTCATCTGTGTTCTCAATATGGAATCTCCCTTGCTGTTGTTGATTTTGGATTTTTCTTCCACCACAGGACCATGTTATTTCCGGAGTGGGCTCACCGGTAAAAGCACAGGCTACCGTTAAAACTTTGCCCTCATCAATGCTGATGTCAGAGGGAAGAGCTTCAATTTTAGGTGGAATTCCTTTATGGAACAGCAACAACAAAAACACTTTAGGATCATTGAAAAAATTATGATTTGCCTTCTACTGAACCGTATGTATTAAAGACTATGCATTATGCTACTAGGTGTGTCTACCTCTACCAGTAATTTTTATTGCTCACCTTTTACGCCTGCTTTAAGCATTCTACTAGTTGAGCTTTCCACTTGTGTCATACTAGATTTTCCCATAAAACTGCTGGAACTCATTTCTACAAAGGACTCTTGCATGGAGGACATGCTTTGGGCAGACATGCTTGCAAATTTCATTTCAGTCATGCTGCTAACACTGCTGCTGCTGAAACTGCTGAAGGAGGCCTCCTGCTTAGAGGCAGACATTTGGACTGACTGAGACGAGAAGCTTCCTTGCAAGCTTGTGTCACCACTTGTCCTCAATACTACCTCTCTGGGAGGTTCTTCAACTAGAGCTGTGGAGCATAGCAGATACACAGTGAACATCAATGACATCTGGTTAATCAGTGACATCTGACATTGACTACAGAAATAGAAAACTTAAACACACATGGAAACAAAACCCAAACAATTTGCTGTGGAAGCATTAGCAAATACATACATACATACATACATTTGTCAAGAGCTAGCTCAGTGTCTCCAAGAAATGAATCCTTCTATTTCTATCATCACATTACATGCAGGTGCTAGAATCACTAGGAGAAAAATGGTTAGTCATACAGAAAATAATGTATATATTGTGCATTCTGAAAATAAATGTAACAGGGCAGTTGGTAGCTTTGCTTTGAATGTTAACTTATCCACGTTTCTGTTTAGCTGTAAAAGAAACTCTGACCATAAGAATGAATTCACGCAGGAGGCCTGTGCCTCTTACACATGGAATTTAATGCAGTTCCTGAGAGTTTACTGTGCTCAGAAGAAAATGGCAAAAAAAACAAACAAAAAAACCAACAAAAAACCCCCACATAAAGGTCTTAAGCAAATAAGGAAAAAGGCAAAGATATACTTACGAAGGACCGTTAAGGAAGCAGTAGCTGAACATTGGCCACGGAAATTTTTGGCCTTAATTGTGTACTTCCCACTGTCACTTACTGAAGCATTTCGGATTTCAAGAGAATATACATTTCTGGAGCGACTCACACTGATATTTGAAGAAACAGAAATCTAAAAAGAAGAAAAGCAAGTGTTTCTTTGAACTCTTCAGGAATGGGTGTAGTATTTAAAATTTTCTTCAATAATAAATTTGTAATTAAACTTACTGGCAGGTTGTTTTTAAACCATTCGATTTCAGGAGAGGGCTCACCATTGATTTCACAAGAAAAGAGAACATTTTGTCCTTCGTTAATATTCTGAGATCTGGGCTGTGAGATGAAGGCTGGAGCATCTGAGAGTTCTTTGCTCAGGGTCAAGTCATACTGACACTTGATGATTCCCTGACTGGTTTTGCCAATGCAGGTGAGGATTCCTTCGTCTTTGTGACTGGCCTGCTTGATGGTTAGGGTCTGATCGCTGCCGGAGACACCGTATCTGTACTCCTCGGAGTTAGTGAGCTCTACTCCATTCAGGACCCATTTCACATCAGTGGCACCAGCAATGTTGGCTTTTAAAGTCACTTTCTGACCATCAGCTATGCTCATCTGAGTAGAAAATGCTTTAATTTCAGCTTGAGTTCTAACTTCTTCTGATGCCTGTGACGTTTTAGTGATTTCCTCTTGGACAATGGACTTTTCTAGGGAGGCTGCTTTTGATTTCTTGACTTTTTCAGAAATCATAACGGTTGAAGCTTCCTCTGTGAGGGCCAACTTTTCTTGAGATTTTACCTCCGACATCTTTATTTCTTCAGAAATGAAGGGTTTTTGGGAAATTTCTTCTTGGACAACTGCCTTCTTTTGAGATGTCATTTCAGAGGTCTTTTGTGTAGATACTTTCTGTGTCTCAGTGTCTTTTACAGCTAAAAAAACCAAAAAGGAACAACAACAAAAAAAACTATGGCAAACTTAATTGGTAAGAGGCCCACCCTTCACTGTTATAGATTCTGCAAATGAATAATACACAAAGACTCTGGATGAAGGTAAGTTATACTGAATTCTTTGTCCATCCCAATGGCTTTTGAGATCAGTGTAAAGGTTCTTTAGACTACGTTGAATATGATTCCTATGACTTAAGGGATAAAAATGTATTGAATACTCAAAGGAAATAGATTGTGTGTTTCAATTAATAAAAAAATTGAATTAGGTTTTAGAGATTGAGATGAAAGCATACTAATTTTAATTGGGAAAACTGATATAGCTCTTTCCTTAACTCAGCAAGAGTGAACGTTTGGAAAAGAGGTGCCATTTTGTATATTCACCTGACTTCATTCTTCATTTCTGGGAGTAGGAGCTGGCCCTATGGAACACCACTATAGTTAGGCACTTAATAAGTGCTTTTTATGTGAATCTAAAAGTATATGCTTGCTTCAAATATGTGCATTTCTGCATGTGTGTACAAATGGTATTCCGGAATTTGGAAAACAGTTTTATTTGAATACTTTCTTGTGTGTGTATGTGTTTGTAAGGGAGAGTATTCAGAAATGTTTCCTTACTATCGTTTTCTGAAAAATGTTGGTAAGAACAAAAGCCAACTTACCTTTTATGGTTAATCTGCAGCTAGAGGACACAGATCCAGCAGAATTTGTTACTGTGCAAGTATAAAGCCCGCTGTCAGAAGTGTCAGTCTTATGAATTTCTAGGAAGAATCCTCCTTTGTCTTCAGAGAGTTTATATTTATCTTCACGTGTAATAGCCTGTAGAATGCAAGTGATTTGAATTTTAAAAACTGATTTAATTTTCAATTTTATTTGGGGGATGGGAATGAGGAGAGAAGTTAGTGTTTTAGAAGATAAAATTAAAATGTATTTAAAAATTGGTTACCTTTCCATCTTTTGTCCAGATGACAGTTGGCCGGGGCTCTCCAGTAGCTTTAACTGCAAAATTCACGATGCTGTCTGAAGAAACAGTTGTATCCTGTAGCCCAGTAACAATTACTGGTTTTGAGGAAATTGGTTCAAGAGATTTCAGTTCAGTTTTCTTGGTTTCTGTTGACTCAGCAGTTTTCTGAGACGATTTCTTGGTTTCTGCTGACTCAGCAATTTTCTGAGCTGATTTTTTGGTTTCTGTTGACTCAGCAGTTTTCTGAGCTGATTTCTTAATTTCCGATATGCTTGACACCTGCTCATGGATACTCTTAAAGGCTTGTCCCATGAACTGAAAGTTAGTTCTGGAAGTTCCACCTTCACCCGAAATCTCACAGATGTATTCTCCGCAATCGGATTCAGTGAGGTTATGGATTTTGAGCTCATAGGTACCATCTGCCGAATAATGAAACTGGAAATGCCCATTTTCCTTCAGTTTCTTGCCATCTTTATACCAGGTGACCTCTTTTGCACATAATACACTACTTTCGACAGCACAGGTCAGCTTTGCAATATCTTTAACAGCTTCTGCTTTCAGGGACTGAGTTATCTTGGGTGGGGCAGAGACTGGTAGCTGCTTAACTTGCTCTGTTGGTGGAAGTTTCGTCTCTGTGGGGGACATGGCTTTTGGTGCAGAAGTCGCTGGTTCTGGGGATTTCACTCGCTTTGAAGGCTTAACTCCTTCCGGGGATTTCACCCGAGGCTCTGGGGATTTGACCCGTGGTGGCGATGTCACAGCCTTTTCAGTAACCTTGGACTTTTGAATAGTCAGGGTAAACTGTGCTTCTTGCCTCCCTTCACTGTTTTCTACCACCACGCTGTAGCTGCCCTCATCAGAAGCCTGGACTGAAGAGATCTCAAAGGTTGATTTGTACTTGGTGGTTGTCACCTGGTGGCGGGCGGAAGTACTGAGCACTTGTCCTCCCCGCATCCAGGTCACCATTGGTACTGGCTCCCCATCTGTGTCACAAGAAAACCTTGCAGACTCGCCTTCATAGACGGTTATGGACCTTGGCTTGGTTAGAATTCTTGCTGCCAAAGTTGATTTGATCTTTCTGTGTGTGGATTTTTCTTCCAGAGACTTTTCTTCTGCCGCAGCCCTTCTCATTTCTGCAGATGCATGGTGTTCATATGATGAGAGACTTTCCCTTGTCTCTGTCATCTGTGACTTCACTTCCCTGACTGAAGAAGTAGCTTCCATCTCAGATGTTTTCTTGAATGACGAAACCGCATATGCCTCTGTTCTTGTCAGCTCAGGGAAAACAGACGGGAGGACCTCCTCGTCTCTGCGCCGGGAAGCGTACGTAGTGTAATCCCCTCCCGTTACGTCCAAGGTGGCATAGTCAGAAGCTTCACCTTTGTAGTTGGTGCACACAGCACGGTATGTTCCGCTGTCATCAATATGACAGTCCAGGATTTCCAGGGTCAGGACCCCACTTGTGTTGGTGTAATGAATCTTACTGCTCTCTTGGAGTTCTACACCATTGTGGTACCACTTAACCTCAGCAGTTGGCTTAGACTGAACGTTTAAGATGAAACGTGTATTTTGGCCACATGGTACCCTGTGGGAGCGCATTCTCAGTGTGATTCGAGGGGCATGGTCCAGTGTGAAAGGCTGCTGACTCAAGACTTCATACTTCCTTTCTGATGTCTTCTGAGTCTTTAAAGCAGCTTTCATGGACTCATACCTGGAAAAGATATCAAATCTTGCTGACCTCTCAAATCTTGAGAGTGATCTCTCACTAGACACAGGGCTGGGCGACCGTGGGCGTGTTCTCTCTGGAGTAGGAGACCTTCTTTCTGTGTCCTCTTCATATTCCTCAGCTGGTTGTGGACGTGACCGGATCAGCTCTGACACCGGCCTCATTAATTCAATATAAGTTGGAGACAGAGAGCGCCGTCGTCTCAGTAGTCTAGACACAGATGACGACGACTCTCTTTGAGCACGTTTTGAGATTTCATATTCTTCCTCAATTTCTGTTATTTCAGTCACTTCCCTCTGTCGTCTTGATTTCTTTCTAGACTTTTCTTCTTTTGACATGTGGTCAAGCTCGCTTTTGTATTCTGAGAGACGCTGAGTGGTCTTAACTGGTCGAAGCAATTCTTCGTCTTCTTTCTCAGCCATGATTCTCTGCCGTTGTTTTGGCTGTCTGTATGAAGCCCGCGCGTATCGTTCCTGCAGCTCTGCGTAACTCGTGCTGGTCTCGGCCTTCTTTGGGATGTGATATGTTGAATATCTAAAGTCTTTTCTTGTGTCTTCCACCTTGATATGAGCTTGTGGTGAAGAGTAACGCAGACTGGAAAGCTCAAAACGTGGAGGGCTTCGGCTTGGGGGTGAAGCTGAAAAACCTAATTCAAGCTCTTCTTCAAGACGCAATCTCTCTTCCTCTGTTCTTTTCATTGCCAAGTAGTCATCAATGGGAAGGAGCAATTCTTCATCTGAGATGTCACCAAGAGAACGTCTTCTAGGTCTGTAATAGAAGGCATAATCAGGAGAAGGTGTACGCCGGCGAGCTGGCCTCACCATTTCAAGATCATCTTGGGTCAGTTTGGGAATACGCCACTTAGGTCTGTATTGATCTGTGAAGCGTGGAAGAGGCGTCACGTAGAACTGTTCCCATCTTGAAAGACGGATGCGCTTGGGTCTTTTCTGAACAACTCTGTCAATCTTCCCAGGCATTTCAAATTGATCACGTATCTTTTTGTACCATTTCATGTCAGACATAGGCACAAACTGCTTAATGTGTTGGTCTTCTTCTACAATGGTCTGTTTGTACTTGCGTGGCTCTGGTACTTCATAAGGCATACGGAGTTTTCTCTCCTCCTTCTTTTCTTCTGTCTCAAGTCGGAATTCCCCCTTTACAGTCTTGGTGCTTACAGCTGGTTTGTAAAGGATGGCAGCTTCTCTCAGAGCCTCTTGGGCTACTTGTGTCAGGGGCACAGTTTCAGTTCCAGAAAGAATTTCAGCCATTCTTAATGTCTTGTCTATTTGCTTTTTAACATGTCGTTCACGCTCCTCTTTACTCTTGAATTCTTGCTTGACGTACCTCAAGCGTTCCACTTGTAGGTGAGCCTGGCAGCTTGTGGATCCAGCTGTGTTTGTGGCTGTGACTCTATAATAACCAGTGTCTTCAGGCAAAGTATCCCGGATATGCAGAGCATAATAGTCTAAGCCTTCATGGATAATTTCAATGGTAGGCCCAAGGGACAGTGGCTGACCATCTTTTTCCCATTTTAATGTTGGTGGGGGGATGCCAGATACTCTGATCTCAAAGGAGACACTTTGGCCTTCTTGGCATTCTGCGTTTGCCAGAAGCCTTTTGAACATGGGTCTTAATGTTGTGGCTGCTGGAGGTGGGTGTGGGGTTACAGTCAACTTTGCTTTACAGCTGTCCTCACCATATTTGTTCCTTGCCACAACTGTATATTCGGCATCGTCATCTGTAGTTACACTGTTGATGGTTAATTGGTAAAGACCCTTGTCGGACTCAAATGTGTACTTCTTATCATCATCACCTGGTTTGATTTTCTGACCGGACTTATACCATGTTACACGAGGCTCTGGGTGGACAGTTATAGTTACTCCGAACCGGACATTTTCACCCACAAAAGCTGTCTTATTATAGAGAGGTAAAGTAAATTCTGGTGGCCTTTCCAGGAGTCTCATAGTGTCTGTTCTGCGCTTAATTCTCTTTGTGGTTCTACGGCAGTAATAGTCATAAACTTCTCTCACACCTTTAACAAATAGCTCTGCGTAAGAGCTGTCCTCCCCGTAGTCATTGACTACTTTGCATCTGTAGGTACCATCATCGAATTTGGTAATGTCTTTGACGTATATCGTGGCCACTCCATCTTCATAGGTGATTTCATATTTTTCACCGTTCTCCAGCTGTCTGACACCAAAGTACCAGGTCACTTGGGTAGACTGATCATAATTTTCAATTTTGCAGACATATTTGGCATATCCTCCTTCTTCGCTAACCGCATGCATAATCTGCCCAGAAACTGGGCCAATCTCAATGGATGCTACTTTAACTTTAGCAACACTCACTCCCTTCTGAGATCGAATTGCTCCACCACAGGAGATCCGGGCTGCTGACACAACCATGTTGAGGTCTTTCTTGATCAGAGTGTGATAATAACGCCGGTGTTTTAATGTTCTGATAACTTTAGTACTGACTCTTTCTATCTTCTGCTTCAGCCATGGGTGCTGGAGTGCCTCAGATGCTGTCATGCGAGATTTTCTCTCTTTCACTAATAGCCGGTCAACAAAATCCATGGCTTCAAGGCTAATGTCTTTGAATGCCTCTTCATCAAAAGTATATTCAGCATTCATGATGTTCTCAATTATCTGCTGGTTAGTTTCAGCCAGGAATGGATTGATACCACTCAACAGCACATATACCAGTGTCCCAAGTGACCACATGTCTGTGGCTGTGCTGACCACATCATGCTGATGGACTTCAGGTGCATAGTATTCAGGGGCAGTGAACAGAAGCCTGAAGTTGTCCCCTGGTTTCAGCTGACGGGCTTGACCAAATTCTATGATTTTAATGGTAGAGCTCCTTCTTGTTTGGTAAATGATATTTTCTGGTCTAATATCAAAGTGTCCAATACTATGACTATGTAAGAACTCTAGTGCTTCACAGACTTGACGAACATAACTTACAATTTCTCTTTCATTAAGTTCAAAAGCACTTGTGTTAATGCGTTCAAATATGTCAAGTCCTGATATGAACTCAAAGATCATAACTAATTCTTCCATACTTTCAAATGACTCATGGAGGTATAAAATGTTTTTGTGCCTAGCGATGTTTAGAATAGAAATTTCCTTCTTTACCAAAACCTGATCAGTCCCTTTGACTTTAACAAATTTGGCCATGTAGGTCTTTTTTGAGGATGTTTCAACACAACGGTGGACGATTCCAAACTGACCACGCCCAAGATCCTCAGCAATCATGTATTTTTCATAGAGCTCCTTAGTTGAAGAGTGAGATGCTTTAGTCATAGAAACTTCTCTGGTTTCATCTACCTCTTCATCGTAGTTCATAGCTCTAGTCTTATCTTCTTTGGTTATGGTTGGTTCTGAAGGCTCAGAAGGCTTGCTTAGGCCAAATTTATTTTCGGCTATTACACGGAACTGGTAACTTGTTTTTCCAAATAAGTTGATCACAGTATAACGTGTTTCTCGGGCCTGTCCGACGCGGAGCCATCTCTCTGCAGTAGTTGCACATTTTTCAACAATGTAGTTGGTGATTTTGCTGCCACCATCAGAAGCTGGCTCAGTCCAGGTTAAGTTCACAGAATCTCGTGAGACGTCGCTAACTTTGACTCCTCTGGGTGGGTCAGGAACGTCAGCCACATCCAGTTCAACTGTCTTCTGATCAATTCCAAATCTGTTTTTAGCACAGACTACGTAGAAACCAGCATCTTTCCTCTCTACTCCGTTGGGGAAAACAAGTGATGTGAAAGACCTTGTGACAATAACTTGGTAGTGGCCATTATTGTCAATGAGATCTTGTCCCTTCTGCCAGGTAATCACGGGATCTGGTTTGCCACTGAAGGGGATCTTGATGCTGACCACCTCACCCCGGAGAGCATGTACTGCACCCATGCCTTCAAGAGTTTTAGGCAGGTGTATCTTAGCTGGAACTGTTATCAGAACAAAAGGAAAAAGAATATAATTTAGCAATACTTAACCCTATTTAAGTGCAACATCTCCAACCCTCAGTTAATAATATGTCATCTAGCACGAAACTTATGTTTACTGATCTGTTCTTACCTTCCACGTCCAAGGAGGCAGTGCCAGACACAGATCCCCCTTGGTTGGTAGCTCTGACTTGATAAACTGTGGCATCATCATCTGTGACACTTGCAATGATGAGCTGGTGGTAGCCACCCTTAAACTCTTGAATCCTGTACTTTAGACCATCTGCAATGATTTCTTTGCCTTGTCTGTACCATTTCACAACAGGTTTTGGATGACCAGTCACTTTGCAGACCAAAGTAGCATTGCTCTGGTATCTGACATTTAGGTTTCTCAGTTCTTCTTTAAAGTGTGGCGCCTGAATTGGAACATCAGATTTAGGAGTGACAGGTTCTGATATTTCACTCCATTCGCTTTCCCCACCTAGGTTTTCACATTTCACACGGAACTCATATTCAAGACCTTCAATAAGGTTTTGCACTGAAAAGACAGTTTCTCGGATTTCTTCTGTTGTCACAGCAATCCATTTATTCTGTTTCTTCTCACGCTTCTCAAGGTAGTAATTTCTAACCTTGGCACCTCCATCACTGGCAGGTGGCTTCCAAGCCACAACACAAGAATCTTTTGTGATAGCAGTAATAGTGGGTTTGCCAGGAGCAGTTGGCTTTTCTATTTAAAACAAACAAACAGGCAAAAAATATTTGAGTCATAAAGTGAAATGAACAGCTTTATTAAAAGCTTATTTTTAAAAAAACAAAATGTTATGAACTCAAAAGTTCTAGTAAGAATAGTTATGCCAGAAAAATGAAATTGGTTACTTTATGCTAAGAAAGTTATCAAAGCACAAAATTCCTTGTGCCCTTTTATATATGTAAAAATTCAATTTAAGTGAGATAAAAGGTGTTTGTGGTTTAACCTGCATCTTTGCTATTTCCTTCCAGAATTTATTTCTGTCAAAAAGGGTTTTATGTAAATATGGAAGTTTTCCATGTGAAGATTGCAAAGGTTGTATAAGAGGTTGCACTCACCAAATGGACTCTTAATGATCACAACGGAGGAAACCTCTAGAGGGTCACTGATGCCGAACGTGTTCTGAGCTGAAACCCGGAAGTAATAGCCAGCATTTTCTGTGAGATTCACAATTCTACAGGTTGTCACTGAGATGGCTGAAGACACCAATTGCCATTCAGCCCCTTCCTTGGCCTCACATTTCTCCACCACGTAATTGGTGATCCAGGAGCCTCCATCATCTGCTGGTGGTTTCCAGCTGATCACCACAGAATTCTTCAATAGAGCTTCAATCACGATCGGTCCTGTAGGTTTGTCTGGTTTATCTGTTGAGGGAAAATACAGCAGTAGTGGTATTTGTAGTGTTTCCCAAGATCATTATTTTCCCCTTAAAATAAAAAGCACTGAACATAAAATTAAAATACCTTGTATCTCCACATCAAGGATGGCATCGACTGACCCAAAAACATTGCTGAGCTGAATTTTGTATTTCCCAGCATGAGTCTTACGTTGGACATTCTTCATGACAAGGTGAGTATAGTGCTCAGTGTTTTCAATTGCAGTGTTTTCTGAGTTTTGCAAAAGTTTCTGGCCATGGAACCAAGTGATGGCAGGTACTGGACGACCAATGTACATAACATGAAGTCGAAGTGTTGAGCCCACAGCACCATAATATTTCTCTTTCAGTGGATAACCGGGATGGAACTGTGGTGTTGCTTGCAAGAGAAGTTTACTACTGGTTTCTACTTCTCCAACCTCATTAGTAGCTATGCAGGTATAAACACCTTCATCTTCTTGTTCCTCTGTCATTACTGTCAGAGTATGTGTGCGTCCATCTGAAGACATTTTGTACTTCCGGCTTTGTGTGAGCTCCTTACCAAATCGGTACCATTTAATATCAGGAAGAGGCCTTCCGACAATCTGGCATGAGAGCTGAGCAGGTTCACCCAATTTGGTGGTAACATCTGCCATTTCTTTGCGTACTCCTGGGGCCTCTCCAGCTGAAGGGTATGAAAGATAATATTAATGCGTTATTGTTACTACTGAATCAATAATCCTCTGTCTTTGAATATCAGGAATGACTTTGTTTTATTAGATTCTATGATTTACATGAGTCTAATTCGTAAAAATTTTTTGCAGTGATTTTTTCTGGGTTGGATGGAAACTATGGATTCAGTGAACACATTATTATGTAGAGTGACTCTTTATGATTGGGAGGCATTAACCATGTACAGTGTTTTGGGGAAATATGAATTCTCTTTATAAATTTGTAGTATCTTTTGCCTTACTTAGGTTCACTGAAGTGGGGTATTTGTTGACCCTTCAAGTTTGTTAGGAACTATTTAAAAAAAAAACAAAAAACAAACCACCAAACCATTGCATTTGAGGAAGACTTTGCTCTAGGAATGTGCTCAGTTCACTGCACCTAACATCTATCAAGGCTATGTGCTTGGAATGGCTTCCTAGAGACTGTATCAACTATTCCCTGTGTGTGCATATGCCAACGTGGGTAATTCTTTCCGAACACTTGCTCACCAATAAAGCTTTATGGAGACCTACTTAGTACAGAGGAAGAAGTAGCCTTAACACGTTAATTAGTTTGTAAATCGTAAGCGGAGAACTAACGACTACTTACATGTTAGTTTTGTCTTTACAGACATAGCGGTTCTTCGAGGTCTGCTGAGTCCAGTCTCATTCTCAGCAAAAACCCTGAATTCATATTCAGTAGCTTCTAGCAGACCCCCTACTGTGAATTGCCTATCCTTGATGCGGTCCTTATTGCTCTTTTTCCAGGCACTGTCTCCAGATTGTCTATATTCAACCCAGTATCCAAGGATGTCTTTGCCACCATCACATTCAGGTTTCTCCCACTGTAGTGTGACACTATCCTTGGATATTGAAAGAATCTCAAGTTCTCCAGGTTGGCTTGGCTTATCTAAAATATTTTAAAACAAATGAAACGGGAATCAGCTTTACTGCTGAAATAAAAGAAAAAACACCAAAGGTAGCTTGCCTCTTCGACTATAATCCCTTCAGAAACTCGCTCCTTACCGAACGGATCTTTGCAAACAACTGGTTCAGAAGTAGGGCTGGTCTCGCTAAGGCCGACATCATTCTGTGCGATGATGCGGAACTGATACTCAGCATCAGGAACGAGTCCTGTGACGGTGTACATCGTGGTCGTTATCTGAGTCTTGTTGTGCCTGACCCACTTGTCAGTTGATGTCTCCTTGCGTTCGATGTAGTAGCCTGTGACTCGAGAACCACCATCGTCTTTGGGCCGGGACCAAGACAGGCTGACAGAACTCTTGGTCACGTCGAGTATTTCTGGAGGATTGCTCGGAGGCTCTGGAGGATCTAAAGATAGACGTGGAAAACACATATGTGTTAGAATAATCCCAGATCTTGTAAGCTGATGGCTTTCATTTGAAAACAAGAGTGTACTGAAAAAATGTTCACAGTGTCGTGTTTGGAAGAGCACTTACTCAGTGGTGTTTTTGGTACGACCGGTTCCTCGGATTTCAAGGGTTTGCTTATGCCAAACTGGTTTTCTGCTGAAACACGGAAATGGTATTCCACATTTTCTTTGAGGCCTTTTACCACCAGAGATGTACCTCGGACTCTGGAATCAATGGTATACCAGGCGGCTTTAGGCACCTCTCGCCTCTCAAGGATGTAGCCTAAGATGTCAGCACCACCATCATCGGCAGGAGGTCTCCAACTGACCCTTACAGAACGAGCCTGGATGTCATCATATTCCAGGGGTCCCTCTGGAGTGTTGGGACTTCCTATCACCCTGACCTTGATGTAAACAGCCTTCTTGCCACATTTGTTTTCCAGAAACAGGTCATAAGTGCCAGAATCATCCCTGACTGCTTCTTTGATTACAAGCTCAGTGTGTGTTTCGGAGGTTGCAATCATGGCACGTTTACTAATATCTTGGCCTTCCTTGGTCCATTTACATATTGGGTATGGTTTTCCTTTGATTGGAATGGTAAGTCTGATGACTCCACCTTGTCTTACAAAGACACCTTCCTGGTATCTTTCGTCAAGTTCATAATCAGGATATTCTGGGAAAAAAGGTAGGGTTACAATTAGCATTTTTTGGGGGGTGAGGGAGGCAGAAAATAAATCTTAAGGCAGTTATAGCAGAAAGTAATTGCTGCATGTCTTACCAAGCATTTCAGTGACTTTGACTGTTCCTGGTACCTCAGCGGGCTCCCCAGGTCCACCAGCATTACAAGCGAGGACACGGAATCTGTATTCAGCGCCCTGAGGTAGATGCGTTAGAGTATACTCGCGAATCTTGGTTGGGGTGGTATTACATTTGGTCCATTCATGTTGATCTACTTTTTGCATTTCAATCAAGTAGCCTGTGACTTTAGATCCTCCTTCATCTTCTGGAACACTCCAGGCCAAGGAGACGGATGTCCTTGTTGTATCAGTAACTCTTGGGTTTTGTGGCTTTCCTGGGGGAGCTGAGGGTAAGAATAAGACAACAACATAAGTGTTAAAGACGCTGCAAAGACGAAAACCAGCTGTGTCGCCTAACAAATCTAGTGAGTTGTGGAAACATGGACTGTTAGTATTAGAATATTTTTTGTTTTGTAAAAGTTTATTTTATCAGCTAAAAATACTTAACCTTTTGCTTTTTCCTTTGTCATAAATGTGCTTTATTTATGATCACTACTACTATTTTACATTTATCATCAGCGTTTAAAGTGCTTTCAGAAATTAACTTGTTTTAAAATTTTAACTGTGGTGTAGGGCATATATTAGGAGTCCTGTTTTAAAGAGGGGGAAATAGACTCAAGAGAAGGATATAAAAAGTTATTTTCCAAAAGCTGCTAGGGGCTGGAGTGGGGACAGGATTGAGGGGAAAGGGGGATCCAAGCAAAATTTGGGGGACTGATAGAAATATTCTATATTTTGATTGTACTGGTGGTTATATAGCAGTACCTTTTTCAAAACTTATAGAATTATACGTTTCAGAAGGGTGAATTTTACTACACTGAATTATACTTCAATAAACTTGATTTATACAAAATGCATTACCAATTGGATCCATGGCAACGACGGGTTTGGAAGGACGACTCGGTTTTCCAGTCCCTCTTACATTAATGGCTGTGACACGGTGTTCATATTCTAAGCCTTCAATAAGGCCCGTAGAACGGTACCGTGTCATCGTCACTGGTACTTTATTTACACGGACCCATCGATCTGCTCTCACTTCTTTGCGCTCCACAATATATCCAGTCACTTGGGAGCCACCATCCTCTTCTGGTGGATACCAAGTGAGTGTCATGCCATCACGGGAGACATCAAATATTTGTAACGTGTCTGGAGGTCCAGGAATACCTGCAGGGACACAGAGGTGAACACAATATGGCAATATAAATAAAATATAAACTTTCATATTTGTGTATGTCTTACCTTTGTAAATGGTATATAAGACTTGTGACAATTTTTTCCATATTTTCATTTTTATACTTTCCTTGCTGTTACTCATTTTCTTTAATTTTATAAACATTTATTAAGAATGCATTCTGTATTTTTCCTCACTAATAACATAGCCAACCTGTCCTTCCTTCCCTCCGTTGCTCCCTTGTTCCCTCCCTTTCTCCCATTTTTCCCTTCCTAACTCTTTCCTCCTGTTTCTTACACACACACACACACACACACACACACACACCCCAGGAACCATGTTGAAAACCTCCAAGAAAAGATAAGGAGATTTAGAACCTTAGAAAGACCTATTTTTACTTACATTAGGGCATATGAAATATTCCTTTTTATTAACATTCAGAATCAGAGATGGGAAAAAGTCAAACAAACAAATAGAAATGAAATGAAAAAAAAAAAAGAATCAGAGATGGGGAAAATGATGGAAGGGTCCAAGGACTTACTGATGCTGCTGCGACATTCTATGACCTCAGACTGCAAGTAAGAGCCAATTCCGAAGCGGTTTGTTGCGGCCACACGGAACACATACTCGTTTCCTTCAGTGAGTCTGGTAAACTTAAATGTTGTTCTAGTCACGGATTCTGACACTGGCAGCCAGCCCGGACGATGGGCATCACGCTGTTCTACTACATAACCACTCAATGGAGCACCACCATCCAGCTCAGGGGGTTCCCAGGAAATGGTAACAGAAGTAGCATCAATTTCATCGATCTTGATAGGCCCAGTTGGTGGACCGGGCTTGTCTATGAAAGAAAAAGAAATCCAGGAAATTAATTTTCATTTCAAATCAAAATTGGGCGACTGAATATCAGTAAGTTGCTTGTGTCTTTGTCACACGTCCTTACCAAGAATGATAACTTTAATGGTCTCCGACGTAGTTCCAGTAACATTTTTCAATTCAAGTGTGTATTCTCCAGTATCTCTGATGGTGGTTTCGCGGATGGTTAATTTAGCTACTTTAGTTTGAGTTTCAACTGTTACACGCTCTGATTCTTTTAGTTTAGAACCAGAAAAGAACCAAGAAGCAGCAGGAGGTGGACGACCAGTGATCGGTATCACCAGCTCTATTGGCCTGCCAGCTGGGACATGGATGGTCTTTTGAGGCATTGTAGAAAGATCAATTGTTGGCAACACTGTGAGAAATAAATTAGGTATTTAGTCTTAAGCATTATTTCTAATGACATAGTGTCATGAATTCTGAATATTTTCTTTATCTTTACTACTATTGTTATTTTTTGGTAATTTGGCACGTACCTCTGAGGTCTTGTACAGTCACAGCTGTGACAATCTCTCTTGCTTCTGACACACCTTTCTCATTTTGTGCCCTTACTCTAAATAAGTACTCTTCACCTTCATTTAAAGATATAACAGTGTGCTCTAGGACTGTGGGTTTTAAGGTGACAACCTTCATCCATCTCTCAGTGCCAGCTTTGCAGGCCTCGAGAACATATCCAGTGAGTCGGCTACCACCATCATAAAGTGGTTTTTCCCAGGCAAGGGTAACAGTTGATTTGGTGACATCAACCACTTCCAGTTTTGTAGGCACCAAAGGTACTTCTGAGACCAGAACTGCATCAGACGTTTCACAAGGCTCTCCAATGCCATAAATATTTTCTGGCAACACTCTGAAATGGTACATGGTTCCTTCTACGAGTCCAGAAATCCGGTAAAGTGTCTTACTGCATTTGGTAGTTACTGTTTTGAATGCTCTCATGGCAGCTTCCCGCTTCTCAATAATGTAATTGTTGACTGGAGCTCCACCATCGATGGTGGGGATTTCCCAAGTAATGGTCACAGAATCTCTTGATACTTCCTTAACTTTCACTGAAGGACAAGGACCAGGAGTATCTAAAAAGTAGAATGAAAGATCCATACTTCTTATTTGTCTGATTGGTTGATAGATTTTTTTTTTTTGCAAGAAAACATACTCAACATAGTTCCTCTCTAGCAAGGTGACCAATCATAGGTCAAAGTGTATCTTTCTAGAAAGCGTACTCACAGCACCATCAATTTTCAGACAAATACTTACCGTATACTTTAACAAGGACGGTTGCTGATTTCTTGCCAGATTGATTTTCAGCTTCAATGGTGTATTTTCCAGCATCATACCGGTTAACTTTGTCCACAATAAGTAAAGAGTAGCTCTCAGTGTTGTCAATAATTGCCCGGTTTGCGAGGTCAATGCCCTTTTTGCTCCATGTGATGACAGGAGGTGGTCTTCCAGATACAGATACCATCAGGCGTAATGAGGCCCCAGCTCTGATGGTCACAGTCTTCTTTAAATCATCTGCAAGCTCAAGATCTGGTATTTCTAGAAAGTAAATGTCAAAAATGAATTAATTCATGAACAGGTATTACAAGAAAATAAGTCACTTGAAATCTTTTATTATAAATACCTAATCTTTCCACGGGCTCAATTTCGGCTGTTGACTCGCTGTATTCACTCATACCCTTAGCATTCACGGCAGCAACTCTGAAGGAGTATTTCTGGCTTATTTTAAGATCTGTCACAGTGAACTCAGTATTTCTTAGTGTGGCATTCGTATGTACTCGGTACCACTGATCAGTGTCCTTCTCTTGCATCTCAAGAACATATCCAATGATGTCAGTGCCACCATCATACGTGGGCTTGGTCCATGCCAAACTAATGCTGTGCTTGGTGGTATCCACAACTCTTGGAGCAGAAGGTGATCCAGGCGTATCTACAGAATTTTAAAAGGGGAATGCAGATGTTAAACAAATAAGGAAGCGCTGAGATTTGTACTTTTGGTTTTCAAGAGTCACAAAGGCAATATTGTTCTTTATTCATATTCACAAAGATCATCTTTGTAACTGGGTTCTTCAGATATTGCAGGACATTACTGTGTGCTATATTATCACTATTATTATGATTTTAAGAATTAAACTTCTGTAGAAAGGTAGCTATTTCTTTCCCTCTTCGCTGGCAATGCTGTGTTCTTCTGTCTAAGCTCATTGTTTAAAGCAGGGGTGTCCAAACTTTTGGCTTCCCCAGGCCACACCAGAAGAAGAATTGTCTTGGGCCACACATAAAATACACTCACAGTAACGACAGCTGAGGAGCTAAAACAAGGGTCGCAAAAAAATGTCATGGTTCAAGAATTTGTGTTGGGCTGCAGTCAAAGCCACCCTGGGCCACAGGTTGCACATGCTTGGTTTAAAGTATCCATTCTCAGTGATTGTTTTTTGTTTAGCTGTCATAGAGTTAATATCACTTGTCACCTCTACATTTCTAATGAGCACAAGATTCACTTTCTTCTATGTTCTCTATTCAGTTCCAATAATTAATTCCTTAGTTTTTGGTCTCAAACTCCATACAAGGATTTAGATTTAGTACATATTTCTGAAGCTCTTGTGACAAATATTTTGCTAGATACTTACTATAATACTGGAAACTATGCTGAGCCTCTTTTTTTTTTTTTTTTTTTCCGCTTTTTGGTATGTGGGCAGCTCCCTGACTGGGAATCAAACCAAGGCCGCAGCGCTGACAGCGCCAGCGCCGAAGCCTTAAGCCGCTACACCACCAGGGAACACCCCGAGCCTCTTCTTAAAAGAGACTTTGCCTTTTTTCTTTTCAGTAGTTACTATCACTACAATGCATTTTTTCTGTTCTTTGGAGGATTTATAAAATGCAACCTTTTCATATTGGTAGCAGAAAAATTTATTATTTTTTTTTTGTAGAGTGGAAAACAATTCAACAGTTTTCAGCAACCTAATTGCTGACTTATCAAAATAAGTTGTAGTTAAAATGTTCTCTGACTTAAGATCCCTTAAATAAGCATGAGCTTTTCTAGATCATAGACTTCATAAAGTCTACAAGTTCTTGGAAGTGGCATTTTGAAAAATTATTTGTAATGCGGTTTTGCTATGCATTAGGTTTATGTGTGATTCTGGGGACTCACATGATGGTTCTCTGCATGAGATAAAGTCGGAAGCTTCGCTGGGTTCACTGTTACCAGCAGCATTCACGGCGGTCACCCGGAACTGGTAGTCACACCCTTCCATCAGGCCGGTCACCTTCAGCCTGGTATCATACACCACATAGTCCTTGTTGACACGTGTCCAGCGCAGGCTCTTTTTCTCACGTTTGTCCACTAGGTAGTTGCTGATCTCATTGCCACCATCAGATTCGGGTTTTTCCCACTGAATGATGATATGCTCCTTGCCAGCCCCAACTTCTTCGGGTATGCCGGGTTGTGATGGAATAGCTGTTTATATTTTTATGAAAATAAGGGTGGTCAGAATTGCACAACGTCCCTACTGAGATGACTGCCCTCCTCTCACCCTGATCCCATTGCGTTTCAAGTACCAGGTTCTTTAAAAGTATTCATACTCACTGAATGAGTTTCTGGCTATGATTGGCTGTGACTCCACCGGCACACCGGGGCCATACTTGTTCACTGCCCGCACTCGGAAGATGTACTCGTTATTCTTAATGAGTCTGGTAACCACATAGGACAGGGTTGGGCACTCGCTTTCAACAATCACCCAGTTGAGTCTGCTCGTCTCACGTCTTTCCACGACATAGTGAGTTATTCCTGCTCCTCCATCTTCCTGAGGAAGGTTCCAGGCTAAAGTGCACTTCTCCTCTGTTATTCTGCTGACAGTGAGGTTTCCACAGGGGCCGGGGGAATCTGAAACAGGTGCAATGACGAGCAATGATACAGCTCTTTCCGTTCACCCTTGAAATGCTATAAAAATAAAAGAACATTTGACGGGCTTACCAAGAACTTTGACCATGACAGTCACGGCCTTGGTCCCACTGGCATTCTTTACTGTTAAGGTGTACTTTCCACTGTCACTTCTGTCACAGAACTTGATCACAGCAGTTGCTCGTTTGCCAGTATACTGCAAAGAGACTTTTTCACAGAGATCTAGTTCCTTGTCCCCTTTGGTCCAGATAATTTTGGGTTCAGGTTTGCCACCAACTGCAGCGTCAAGAACAAGATCAGAGCCTGCTCTGATGGTAACTAGATCACCCTGTAATCTGGCATCCAATTCAGCTTTGGGTGGAGCTGTCGTAAGCAAACAGATGTGAATGAATATATGACAGTTTACTTTCATGCAAACTGTGACAATTTAAAAGGAGAATATTGAGTATTTTTTACCGTATTCATCCCGGCAGGTGACGGGGCCCGTGGATTCCGACCCTTTGCTAATTACGCCTGCTGCGTTCTTGGCTAACACCCGGAATTCGTAAGTGTCTCCTTCACTGAGGGCAGTCACGGTGAAGAAATTGTCAGAAACAATGGTGTAGTTGCACTTCAGCCAGCGCCCATCTCCAACTTCACTGACCGGCTTACGCTCTATGATGTAGCCCACAACCTTGCTGCCTCCGTCATATACTGGGGCAGACCAAATTAGTGACACTGTTGATCTTGTGACATCTGTCACCTCTGGTCTTCCTGGTGCATCTGGAAGAGATACAAAAAAAGGTTAAAATTCTGCTAGTACTACTTATTAACATATTAATATGAGCAATAAACAAATACGCCCTGGAGATTTGATACATACCAACTGGGTTCTGAGCCATCATAGGTCTTGAAGCTTCGCTGGGTTTGCTAACGCCTGCAGCATTGAGTGCATACGTTCTGAACTGATATTCCAGTCCTTCTATCAAACTGGTTACTTTGTAGTTGCACTCTAAGCATGGCACTTTATTTTCTTTCACCCAAAGAATGGTGTTACGTTCTTTCTTCTCAACCCAGTAGCCAATGATTTTACTGCCACCATCATGATAGGGTTCTTCCCAACGAATAGACATGGCATTGGCAGACACATAGTAGACTTCAGGTCTGGTAGGAGCGCCTGGTGGGACTAAATATAAACAAAGGTATCAAATATGAATACAAGTTCATAAAATTCAGGGGAAATATTTAATAATTGAGACTTTGAAATTTGATTTTTATTCTTCTTACCAAATGGATGCTCAGCAACTATTGGTGCTGACTCGAGAGGCTTGCTGACACCAAACCTGTTCTCTGAACTGACACGGAAGGAGTATTCCATGTATTTTGTGAGATGGGTGATTTTAATCTGAGTGCGCTTGACACTGGAATTGACAAGCTGCCAAGCTGTTGTACCCGACTCGCGCTTTTCAACTATGTAATTAGTAATGTCAGTGCCTCCATCATCTTTAGGTTCAGACCACGAAAGCACACAGGATTCAGCTGAGATGGATGAGACCTCGATGGGGCCGGTTACTGGACCTGGCCTTCCGATGACCACAACTGTGATGGTAAATGTTTTAACACCAGCTGTATTTTCCAGGGTCAAGAAATATCTTCCAGAGTCACCTCTCATGCTATCCTTTACAGACAAGGTGGTTCTGTCTTTTGTTGTTGTGATACTCATGCGATCTGTCTCCTTCAGCCTCATTTCTTCCAGCTTCCATATTACTTTGGGGGCAGGACGACCACTGATTGGCACATCAATGGTAAATGTGCTTCCTGCTTTGCAAGTTATGAGCTGGTTGGTAATTCCAGTGAGATCAGCAGTGGGCTCAATTTGAGGCTCTTTGATAATGACAGAAGAGAAGGCTTCCCTGGGTTCGCTGTAGCCAGCATCATTCTTGGCCTTCACACGGAATTCATACTCAGTGTTCTCAACCAACCGCTCCACCGTGAAAGTCAGCAGTTTGGTGTGACCAGCTTCAACCCAGAAGTCAGATCCCTTTTGCCTCATTTCCACCAGGTAGCCAGTGATCCGGCTGCCTCCATCATGGTCAGGTTTAAGCCAAGCTAATACTGCAGACGATTTGCTTGTGTCAACGATATCAAGTCTCCTCGGTGGAGCAGGCTGCTCCGTGGCTACCATTGGTTCTGGCATTTCATAAGGTTCCCCAACACCATACTCATTTTCTGCAGAAACACGGAAATAGTATGGAACACCTTCGGCCAGGTCATTGACCTTGAGGATCTGACGAGTGCATTTTTCACTGACCACCTGCCAGCTACGGCGACTTGCTTCTCGTTTTTCTACCACATAGTGATGGATTCGGGCACCGCCATCAAGGAGAGGGGCATCCCACATCAAGGTAACAGATCCCCGAGTCACATCCTTGAAGGTAATTGGGCCAGGTGGGCCTGGAGTGTCTAGCACCTTTACAGTGAATGTGATTGACTTACTACCACTGTTGTTTTCCACAGTAAGGGTGTATTTGCCTGCATCATTTCTGTTGCAGTTTTCCACAGTGAGGGTGCTGAAGGAGTCTGTTGTATGGATATCAGCCCGAATGCTCAGGTTCGAGTCAGGTTTGCTCCACACAGCAGTAGGAGTGGGCCTACCCTGGTAGGCAATGAAGAGGCGAATGCTGGCCCCAGCTCTAACGACATGAGTCTGTTTGAAGTTTGCGTCGATGTCTAACTCAGGAGCGGTTAATCGGTCAACTGCTTTAATTGTGCCAGTCACTTCACAGCTGTCTCCTTTTCCAGCACCATTGATAGCACTAACCCGGAATTTGTATTCTTCACCTGCTTCTAGATCCGTGACTGTATATCTTGTTTTCACACATGCCTCTGCATTTACCTTGTGCCAGTCTCCTAAGTCAGCTTTGCACATTTCAATAATATACCCAATTATTTCCATGCCTCCATCAAACACTGGCTTAGACCATTCTAAGCTCACAGTTGTCTTTGATGTGTCTATCACTTTGACCACAGTGGGAGCACTTGGTGGGCTGACTGGCTCTCTACATTTGATTAGTTTTGAGATATCACTGGCAGGTCCTACTCCTGCAGCATTTTCAGCCATGACGTGGAATTCATACTCATTGCCCTCTATCAGACCAGTGACTTTGAATCTCGTCTCGGAGATTGGTCGTTTGCTGGTCACTTTTACCCATCGCGTGCTTTTCTTTTCTCTCCTTTCGAGGATGTAATGTTGAATTTCATTGCCACCATCTGATTCTGGCCTTGCCCATGTCAGGGTAATGCTATTGCCTGTTACGTTACTTGGTTCTGGAGTGCCAGGGGCATCAGGAATAGCTGGAAAATGAGGACAAAGAAAGAAAGAAACCAATTAGACATTTTTGCTTGGAAATTAATCTTATAACAACATTTCATAAAACTAGACACTTACTGTATTGTATTTGAGCAACCACTGGGTCAGAATCAAGTGGTCTGCCAACGCCAAACTTGTTAACTGCAGAAACACGGAACTGGTATTCATTGCCATTGATTAGTTTAGTGGCAGTATAGCTGTGGGCTTCACAATGATCCTCGATTAGTGCCCAAGCAAGTCTGCTCGTTTCCCGTTTCTCAATGATGTAGTGAGTTACAGGAGCACAGCCATCATTGAGTGGAGCATCCCACCACAGGGTCATCTTCTCGCCAGTAATGTTGGTGAATCTTATTGGCCCAATTACTTTTCCTGGTGTATCTATAAGGAAAAGGTTTCAAAATTAGTTTCTTTTTCCTCATCCATTAAAATGCATCCAGGCCTGCCTCCCATTCAAATCCCATAAATTGTAAGATTAAGTAGTCGCTTTAGAAGTACCTTGCACTTTCACTGTAATTTCTGCTTTTGCAGAGCCAGATACATTTTTGGCTTCCACTCTGTATACACCACGATGGTCACGAGTAGCATGTCTAACAAAGAGGCTGGTGGATCCGAGGACATCAGTTATTTCCATATTCATTTTCTTTTCAATTTCTACTTCATCTTTGAACCAAGTTACTCGAGGTACTGGTCGTCCTTGCACCAAAGCTTTAATTCTAAGGCTCTCTCCAGCCTTAATAATGAGACCATCAAAGTATTCAGGGCCAAACTCTACTGTTGGTATAACTATAAAAGAAATAGAAATAATATAGCTAATTTAGCTTACTAAACATATAAATAAACATGTTTTTCATTAGTAGCATATCATGAGGCCTAGACGAACAATGCTTATTCTGTATCACCAAAAGCTATTCTGAGAGTAGGATTGATAATAGAGAATGTCTTAAACATAACGAACATAACAAAGGGCATGACCTAATAATATGTAAATGTCCTTTTTAAGTGTGAATGCTCTTAGCCTTATTGGAAATCTGTTGTAAGTGCTTACCATTTTCGTCTCTTGTCATAATAACGCCAGAAGACTGGGAGGGTGGACTTATAGTCCCAACAGCATTCCTTGCAATTACTCTGAACTCATATCGATCCCCAGGACTGAGTCCTGTAACTGTGTACTGACATTCACTGACATCAGTAAAGTTGCATCGAAGCCAGCGGTCACTGCCTTGCCGTTTTTCAATGCTGTAAGCCACAATCTTACTGCCTCCGTCACGTAACGGTGGGTTCCACTTAAGTGTGATGGTTTCTCGGGTGACATCAATGTAGTCAGGAGTGCCAGGTGGGTCTAAAAAAATTACATGGAAATTAAATGCATCATTATTTCTGTAACCAACTCTTAATCATCAACAGAAGAAAAATATATTTAATAAATCCCACAAGCTCATTTTAGCCATTAATTTCAATTTTTTATATCATTGTCTTTAAAAAGAACTTCAAATTACTTTATTAGACTGATTTAAAATCATCCCCCTTGTTTTACTTGACTAGCTCTCTAGTGATAAGAAGATATGTGAGAAGGTGATACACAGAAGAAAAGCAGTGTTTATTTGTTACTAACACATTCAGTTGCTGAATTAAATATATTTGAATAATAATCACTTACCGACTGGGGAAACAGCTAAGGTAAATTTGCTTGGGTCACTAGGTGAGCTGAGGCCAGCAGTGTTTTCAGCATATACACGGAACTGGTAATCCAGGCCTTCTATTAGTCCAGTAGCTCTATACTCTCTTCCAGATATTGATGATGTATTAACTTTTTGCCAGAGGATGCTATTTCTTTCTTTCTTTTCAACATGGAATCCAGTAACTTCTGAACCACCATTATAAACTGGAGCATCCCATGTTAGTGACATGCCATCAGAAGTCACATTGTATATAACTGGCTTTCCTGGGGGGCCAGGAACCCTGAACTGGTGCTTTGCCACAATAATGCTTGAGACAAGTGGCTGACTGACCCCGTATCTGTTTTCTGCCCTCACTCTAAATTGGTATTCAGCATCCTTGACTAGGTTAGGAACTTTGAAAGTCGTCCTGGCAACGCTTGAGCACACCATCTTCCAATTAGTTTGTGAAGCTTCCCGCTTCTCGATGCTGTAACACGTGATTTCTCCCCCTCCGTCATCTTCAGGCACATCCCATGACATAATGACACTGTCAGCTTTGATTTCATCAAATCGAATGGGCCCTTTGGGCTTTGATGGCGGGCCAAGTGTGATGACTGTAATGGGAAAAGAGTTTCTACAAACTGCATTATCAAGAATAATGGTGTATTTCCCTCCATTCTCTTTCTTGACATTCTTAATATCCAAAGTAATTTTGTTTTCAGTTTTACCGAGACGAACATATTCACTTTCTTTCAATGGCAAACCGTCCTTCAGCCAGCTGATAGATGGTTTGGGTTTTCCTTTATAAGGTAGCTTGAGGTATACATTATGCCCAATTCTCACAGTGACTTGTGCGCCAGGGATTTCTGACAGATCAACTTCAGGTGTAATGACAAGTTCTTTCACTGTAACTGGCCCAATAGTGACAGCATCACTTAGTCCTTTCTCATTTTTGGCAGACACTCTGAATTCCAGGACTGACAGCTCCTTAAGTTGGCCAACCTCGATTTCACACGTCTTGCTGATGCCCGCATGCGACCATGTTTGTTCTGCTTCACTTTTCCTTTCCACAACATATTCTGTGATGACACTACCACCATCAAAGTCTGGCTTGGTCCAGCTCAGGGTAACAGATGTCTTCGTTGAATCTTTCACTGAGAGATCACGTACTGGAGCTGGTACTTCAGCAGCCTTCACTGCCTCTGTGGTTTCGCAGGGTTCCCCAATTCCAATTTCATTTTCTGCAAGAACTCTGAAGAAGAATGGAATTTTCTCTGACAAATCAGTTACCTTAAAAGATGTACTAGAACACTTGTGTGACACCGCAGACCATGTTCTCTTGGTGGCATCCCTCTTTTGAATGACGTAATTAATTATGGGCGATCCCCCATCAATGAGAGGAGGATCCCAGAACAAAGTGACTGTGCCTTGAGAAACGTGTTTAATCTGTAGCTTCTGGCAGGCGGCTGGTGTATCAAGCACTTTAACACTCACAGTTGAAGACTTTGGTTGACCAATTCCATTTTCTATTGTGAGAATATATTTTCCTGTATCGTTGCGAGTCACTTGAGGAATAATGAGTAATGAAGATGAATCCGTGTTCTGAATGCTGTATCTGGCATCACTGCCAAGGTTCTTCTCCTCTTTTCTCCATACGACAGTAGGTGGAGGTCTGCCTTTAAAGGGAACAAATACTTGTATATCTTCACCAGCTTTAGCGATAATAGATGTTCTGAAAGCCACATCTAGGTCAATCTCTGGTTCCTCTGTAGATATAAAATGGACAAATACAATGCATTTAAATCAAGAAAATGAGTGTTTTTCTGGAAGTACCCTAATAAAAAAATAAAAAACACCATCATACCAGTAGGTACATACCAAGTATATCTTTAGCTTGTACAGGTTCAGTCATTGCTATAGGTTCTCCTTGTCCAGCACAGTTTACCGCAGATACCTGAAAGTAGTAATCGACTCCATGTTGCAGGTTAGAGACCACGTATTCTGTAGTTCTGACTTCTCCTCTGGTGGAGACAACAGTCCATTCCTCTTCTTCTCCTTGTCTCATCTCAATAATGTATTCAGTAATAGCACTGCCTCCATCATAGACAGGTTTGCTCCAGCCAAGAGTGATGGATGATTTAGTTGAATCTGCAATTCTTATCTTAGCTGGTGGGCCTGGAGGATCTGGAATGGCCATTCAGTACAGTAATTACATAATCACGTATAATTCAGTGACATGAAAAAAGACACAGGTGAAGACCCTGCTTTTATGAGGACTTACCAATAGGATCAGCAGCTTTGTAGAAGTCAGATGGTTCAGAAAATGGACCCTGTCCAGCAGCATTTAAGGCACAAACTCGGTATTGATAATCACTGTTTTCTGTGAGTCCTGTCACCTTCTGTCTGGTGTCACGGATAGTCTCCTTTAGGACTTTAAACCATGCTAGACTCTTCTTGTCTCGTTTCTCAAGGAAATAGCCACTTATTTCATTACCACCATCTGCAACTGGTCTGTTCCAGACAACAGTCATTGAATTTTTGGTAATCTTTGTCACCTCTGGTATGCTTGGAGGCCCCGGCGTAACTATTTAGAAAGGAAAAGGAAAATGAGTTCAAAGGCTCAACATTACCGATAAATTCTACCTTTCCATCTTTAAATCTTATCCATGAACATTAGTTTCATTTATTACACTATCCACCTTGTGAAAAGGAAGATAATGAAAGAAAATCAAAATTATTCTAAGAAAACATATTAACAAACTAGCATAAGGGTTTATATTTATTTTTTAAGTATTGAAGTGTTTGATTTCAGTTTTCTAATTAAATAATGTCTCACCAAATGCATTCTTTGCTACCACTGGATCAGATTCCAGTGGTTCACCAATTCCGTATTTGTTCACAGCTCGAACCCGGAAGATGTATTCATTTCCTTTGATAATTTTGGTGGTTTTAATGATGCACTCTTCCAAATTTTCGGACACCATAGACCACACAACACGGCTTGTCTCACGCTTTTCCACGATGTAGTGAGTGATTTTTGCACCGCCATCATCCGCTGGAGGCCGCCAGAGGAGAGTTATCTTTTCAGCAGTGATGGTCTTAAATTCAATTGGTCCTCCTGGAGGTCCCGGTTTGTCTATCAATGAAAGAACAAGACAATGCGTCAGTACTTTTTAAAGGAATATTATTTTAAATTACTCACATTTAGGCCAAAAAAATTTGGTCTGTCTTCAGAACCTACCAAGGATCTGCACTCTGATGGTGGCTGAGGCTGAGCCCATGGCATTCCTTAGTTTTAATTCATAGCTTCCACTATTAAGGCGACTTGCATCTTTGATGAGTATAGATGCAAGGTCAGTGGTATTTTCGACACACACCAGTGCATTGGTTTGCAACTCTTTATCATCTTTATACCACTCAATTGTAGGCTCAGGTTTGCCAGAGATGCCAGCTCTGAGCTTCACAGATGTACCTGCTTTGTATTTGACAACTTCTGTATATTCTAGAGGCAAATCAATTACAGGTCCACCTGCAAGAGAAACAGATGAGCAGTATTTAGAAGGTCAAAAGAATGATAAAAATATTTGTGAACTTCAAAGGAAGGTCATTGACCTTTTAAAATTATATATAGATGAGATAATATTTAAATATTTACATTTTACAAGCCATTCTTCTATCTCAGATGGGGAAGAAAGATTGTGAACAACCTCTGTACCCCAATGACACTGCACTAATGGCACAGGGATTTAAATGCCTTTGAAATGTGTTTTACAGTCTCTTAGGTGTTTGATTTCAGTGATGATACGGGATACTGTAGTAAGCACATCATTGAGGAACTTGCATTATATATTTTCTTTCATTCTAGGTTCTTCATCCTTTTCCTCTAATTACCTCCTATTCTTTTTATTTTTCCCTTCCCAGTTCACTGATAATCTAGGTATGGGCAGTTCACGTAAGACCCTTCAAGTCTGAATTCTCTACTCAAAGAGCTATGTACTTTACTGGACAGATTTTCTGCCAGGCTGCTTAGAGCTTTTGAGAAACAGAACTAAATCTGATTTGCTTCACAGTCTTACAAATACTGATTCAGGGTCCACAAAGCCTGATTCACAAAGGGTAGCCCTGGGATTCTCAGGATGAAGACAGGAGTGGATACTTTAGACCAGACACCATAGCAATTCCTTCTTAAAAATGGAGAACTTCTGGAAAAAGTGTCACAGGGTACCTAATGCTCATGAAATTTCAATGTTTAAACTACTGTTGAGTTGAATTTGCACTTATTTTCCAGAATGGTCAAATATGTGTATTTTGGACTGACAGCATTCTGGATTCTGTCTGTTTGAATTGCCACTCTATCACAAATGAGCTGTTTGATGTTGTGGAAGTTACATAAATGCTCTAAACCTCAGTTTCTCTTCTATAAAATGGGCTAACTTAGGGCTGTTAGAACTAGGAGAGAATTCATGGAAAGTACCCAGGATATGTTAGCTGCTGCTAATACCATCATCATTAACAACTTTGTTTGGTATTTTACTTATTTAAGAGGAATATTCTCTGGGCACTCATGGTTTTGATTATTGACTGATAATTTAAAAGAGTGAAAGCACCAACTCATACAATCAAAGAATTATAAAAGGTTAAAGTTGGAAAGGCATTTAGATATTCTGTAGCCCAAATCTCATGTTTTACAGTTAAGTCAAGAGACCTGGAGAGGTTACAGAATTTTCCCAAGACTCCCAATTAGTTCATAATTTCTTCTAAAAATCTAACTAAGATGCATAGTAAAGGTTTTTCTATAGATACACTAACCAGACATACCGTTAGATTAGGAAAAAGAATAAGGCAAAATATTGAGTTAAACTGCTGTTGCAATTCAAAGTTCTAAAAATGCTTACCATAAGTATCAATGCATGTAATGGGGCCTACAACCTCGGATGGATTGCTGATGGAGCCCACAGCATTTCTAGCAAAGACACGGAATTCATACTGAGAATTCTGTGTTAAGCCAGAGACAGTAAATTGAGTCTCAATAACATTAGTGAAGCTGGCCTTGGTCCATCTGCCATCTGGAAGGTCTCGTCTCTCAACAATATAGCCTGTAATTTTGCTTCCTCCATCGAAAGCTGGTTGTTGCCATGAAAGGTTGACAGAATTCTTTGAAATATCAGTGACACGGACATTTCTTGGTGGTTCTGTGGTAATAAGAGAAAGCACATTAGCGGTACTTACGCCAACATTATTTTGCTTTGCAGAAATGAGATTTGCATTATCCTTCTTACGAAATACATACCACAGGCATCTATGGCTAGGACTGGCTCGGAAGGATGGCTGGGTTTCCCAACACCAGCAGCATTTTCTGCATACACCCTGAATTCATAAATAAGTCCAGCACTGATTGTTGTGACTTTGAAGTGAGTTGTGCGGATCACCATTTTGTTTGCTTTTTGCCATAAAATACTGTTTCTGTCTTTCATTTCCAGGTGATAGCCTGTAACTGCACTGCCTCCATTGGACACCGGTTCATGCCAGCCCACGGTGATGCTTTCTCGAGTGACATGAGTGACCCATGGTGTAGATGGTGGTCCAGGTGTTGCTATAAAAGATAGAAATTCCATAGGTTAATACCGACATTGAAAACATTTATGTAAACGAATACCTGGGATCTTTGAAAAGTTAGACAACTTACTGTATGGTAGTTTGACAGTCACATAAGCTGAATCTATGTGATCACTCATGCCAAAACGATTTTCTGCCTTGATGCGGAATTGGTATTCCTCTCCTTTGGTCAGTTTCATGACTTTAATCGTGGTTCTCGCAACTGTTGCAGACACTTCAGCCCATACTGCGGTACTTGTCTCTCTCTTGAGTACAATGTAATTGGTAACCTGACTTCCACCATCATACTTAGGTGGCTCCCATTTCAGAGTCACGCTTTCTTCAGTTATATCACTAATAACAACAGGGCCAGTTGGAGGACCCGGCCTGTCCAGTACTACGATGTTAATGAATGTTTTGGTTGTTCCACTGGAATTGGCAGCAGTGATCTCATATCTTCCAGCATCAGCAGCAACGCTTTCTTTGAGATTAATGGTCAGGTTCTCTGCAGTAACTTCAGTATTAAATCTCATGGTTGCTTTCAGGGGGACACCATCTCTTGATAAGGTCACTTTGGGTAGCGGTTTTCCAGAAATTGGAATGTCCACTTTAAGGTTTGAACCAGCTCTCACATATACAGTCTGACTTGGGAAATTCTTCATATCGATTTCAGGTGATTCTGAAAAAGAAGAGTATGGCAGATAGAGGTAAAAAAAAAAATCAAAAAATTAACTCAAATCAATGCAAATAATTTCAACTTTGCTTCTGTGTAAAACTAGTCATACCTAATTGCTCTTTAACAAGAACAGGAAGCAGAAGCTCTCTTGGGTCACTCAGACCAGCTTGATTTTCAGCAAATACCCGGAAAAAGTATTCAGAATTCTCCCTCAGGCCCGAAACAACATGATGGGTTGATTTCACCACAGCACATTTAACCCAATTTTTCTGTCCTTTCTCTAGTGCTTCAATGACATAGTGCACAATTCTGCTTCCACCATCGTGTTCTGGCTTCAACCAGGTCAGGGAAACACTGTCTTTGGACGTACTTGCTACTCCAAGTTTTTCAGGTGGGCTTGGTTTTTCTAAGAAGGTAAAACATCAAAAGAAAGGGAAGGTTATTGCAACATTTTTATCCATGTATGTTCTTCCTGCACTGTCAAAAGAAAAATTTTAAATGAAGGCCATATATTTACTCTGATATGGAGCTTTCTTACTTTTTATATGACCAGTTTGGCTTCTGAGCCAAGTTAAGCTTCCCCAGTCTGTGTCATTCACTGCAGGTCATACACAGCATGTCACAACATTCAAATTCAACTTAAGTGTCAAATGAGATTAAATTTATCCCAAATTTATCATGAGTATAAAAAATGAAGAATGAGATGAACAATCTTGTAAGAAACTTTATCATACAACTTCTGCATATACACACTGTGTATATACATATATATATATATATATATATATATATATGCAGTCAAATTCATTTACACTTAAATGCAACATAGATTATCCAATTCAAGCTATATAAATTGCTACATTTATTTTTATCAACAAAAACTTCCTCTATTAGAGATTTTACTTTGTGCTGTAGGATGAATTAAGCTGTGAGCCAAAAGCATTTAAGATTAAACAGTAATTTGAATGATACACACTATTCTAGGAAAATGAATATGAATATGTAGATTTTTCTTTGTTCTTGAAACATACCTGTTATTTTTATTCCTTCCTTTGTTTCAGCTGGTACACCAACACCAAACTCATTTTCTCCGGAGACTCTGAAGTAGTAAATCGCCCCCTCTTGTAAGTTGTTAACTTTGTAGGAGAGCCGATTACAGTTGTTGGTCACAGAGACCCATGCTTTCTTACTGGCTTCACGTTTCTCTATGTGATAATTCTTTACTGGTGCCCCACCATCGTTTTCAGGAACATCCCAGGATAACACGGCAGACTCTTTAGTGACATCATGGGCAGTAACATTGGCTGGAGGACCAGGAGAATCCAAAACTCTGACAACTAAGGTCAGCGAAGCAGCATTCAAACTATTCTGAATTGTTAACGTGTATTTTCCAGAATCATTTCTGTTGGCATTTTCAATAGTAAGTGACGTACGAGAGTCTGTGGAATCAATATAAGCCCTAGTGCGGAGGTCAGTGTCTGGCTTACTCCACAAGACACTGGGTACTGGTCTTCCTCGGAAAGGCACAGTCATGGTAAATGAAGCGCCGGCTTTGACAATCAAGGTCTTCTTCATTTCACTGTCAAGATCGAATACAGGTTCTTCTTCTCTTTCCTTTGCTATCTGGGGATCGGAGCTATCACTGGGATCACTAGCACCGACCTTATTGACAGACCTTACTCTGAAAACATATTCAGTTCCTGTTGTTAGTCCACTTACTGTATATTCTGTGCCCCTTAAGCTCTGAATGGCAGTTGTCCAGTCAGTTTCATCAGAAGTTTTGTATTCCACAGTGTATCCAATTATTGGGGCCCCACCATCAAATAAGGGCTTAACCCAGCTAATAGTTACATTTGTCTTGCCTGAGTCCACAATTTTCGGTTTGGATGGAGGAGATGGTAAGAACACTGGGTCTTCTGCCCGAATTAGGGGAGAAGTTTCACTTGGAAGGCTTAGGCCAGCAGCATTTTCTGCATAGACCCGATACTCATATTCACATCCTTCCCGAAGCCCTGTTGATTTCACTCTCAAATCATAAACTGGTTTTTTGTTAACACGTACCCATCGCAGACTGTTTTTCTCTCGCCTTTCAATGATATATCCAGAGATCTCACTGCCTCCATCACTCTCAGGTCTCGACCAGCAAAGTGTCATGAACTCTTTGGTCACAGATGTAATTTCCAAAGATGTGGGTGGACTTGGAACTGTAAACGGATCTAGTGCCTTCACAGCCACACTCTCCAGGGGCTCACCAACACCATATTTATTTACAGCGGTTACTCTAAAGATGTATTCGTTGCCTTTGAGTAACTTGGTTACTTTACAGGATGTTGTCCTTAACTCTCCTTCACATATTGTCCATGCAAGGCGGCTTGTTTCACGTTTTTCCACAATGTAATAGTCGATACTTGCACCACCATCTTCTTGTGGGGGTCCCCAGGAAAGAGAGCATTTCTCGGCAGTGAGGCCATTTATTTCAAGTGGTCCTGCTGGGGGGCCTGGTTTATCAAGTACCTTGCAATTAACTGCCATAGACCGAGTTCCTGCAACGTTCTTCACCATTAATACGTACTGCCCTGTGTCTCTTCTGACACAGTCTTTCACTGTTAACACAGTATTATAGTCCGTTGAGACAATTTCTGTTCTTGCTCTTTCTTCAATTTCTACACCATCCTTGGCCCAGGAAACTACTGGCAGAGGTCGCCCTGCAATATCTGCATTTATCTTAAGGACCTCTCCAGCTTTGACAACAATAACATCTCTGAACTTGACATCCATCATAATTCTTGGAGCCTCAACATCATCTTTAACTGTGATAGGCCCAGTGGATTCAGATGGTTCACTAACTGAGTCAGCAGCATTCCTTGCAAAAACCCGGAATTCGTAACGCTGATCTTCAGTAAGTTCAGTTACTTCAAAGTATGTTTCTTGTACGTTAGTAAAATTGCACTTCAGCCACCGGCCATCTGGTAGTTCTCTACGTTCAATAATGTATCCTGTGATCTTAGCTCCACCATCATATTGTGGTTTAGTCCATTTAAGTGACACTGATTTTCTGGTGATGTTTATGACTTCAGGTTGTCCAGGAGGGTCACAAGGATCTCGTGCAGGGACTGGTTCACAAGATTTACTGCATTTACCAATTCCAGCAATATTCTCAGCATATACACGATACTCATACATCAGTCCTTCATCAAGGCCAGAGACTTTCATTTGAGTATTCGGGATGAGGATTTTATTTGCTTTTGACCAAAGAATGCTGCTTCTTTCTTTATATTCAAGGTGATAGCCAATTACTTGACTTCCTCCATCATTAACTGGCACTTGCCAGCTTACAACCATGGAAGATTTTGTGGCATGCACAACTTTAGGAGTACCAGGAGGACCTGGGGGGCTGAATGGATACTCTGCAACAACGGCTGAAGATTCAGAGTAGGAGCTCTTTCCATAGCGGTTTTCTGCACAAACACGGAACTGATACTCACTGCCTGTTGTCAGACGAACTATTTTAATGGACGTTCTTGCAACTGCTTGTGAAACTATGTGCCAAGTTGTAGAAGTGGTTTCTCTCTTTTCAACGATGTAATTGCTAATATGGCAGCCACCATCATATTCTGGAGGACTCCAAGAAATGGTCATATTGTCACAACTAACCTCATCAATATGTATAGGTCCTGGAGGGCCTGGTCTGTCAAGGACAATTACTGTAATAGGAACTGTTATGGATCCAGCACTGTTTGAGACACATAATTCATAAATTCCAACATCTTCCCTTGAAGCTTCCTTAATAGATAGTGATGTTACAGTCTTTGAAGAAGAAACATTGACTCTAGTTGTCTCTTTAAGAGTCTGACCATCTTTTTTCCAGCTTATAGTAGCTTGAGGTCTTCCTTTAAATGGAACATCAATCTTAAGTTGGTCTTTAGCTTTTACATTGAAGGTATTGAAAGGAAGCTCAACTGAAGGCTTTATTTCAATATCCCTTGCAATTACTGGCACTCCAAGTTGTCTTGGATCACTTCTTCCTTTTTCATTAACTGCAGCTACCCTGAAAACATATTCTTCTCCTGCAGTTAGGCCAGATATAGTTGCTTCTAGAGTCTTAACTTGCATGCAAGTGCTCCATTTTTCACTCCCTTTAGTTTGCATTTCAACTACATAACCAGTAATTTTGCTGCCACCATCACTTTCTGGTTTTTCCCACTTAATTGTAGCTGAGTTATGGGTCACGTCAACAAGAGTTACTCTTCCAGGTGGGAGGGGTGGTTCAGAAACTTTAATAGGCTCAGTTGTTTCAGCTGGCAAACCAATTCCATATTCATTGGAAGCCAAGACTCGGAAATAGTAAGAACTTCCTTCTTGTAGATTTTCAATTTTAAAAGTGTTTTTAGTGCAATTGTTTGTAACTGTAGCATATGCTTTTCTTGTAGCTTCTCGTTTTTCGATAACATAGTTTGTAATCTTAGCTCCACCATCAATAAGTGGTGGTTCCCAAGACAGTGTCACTGAGTCTTTCTTCACTTCTCTTACAGTCAAATTCACAGGGGCACTTGGTGAGTCAAGAACTCTGACATTAACAAAAGCTGTTTTGGAGCCACTGTTATTTTCTAGTGTCAGGTTATACCGACCACTGTCAAATCTGGTCACATTGTCAATTACCAACATTGTATATGAGCTGGTCACCTCAATCTGGGCCCTTTCAGTGAGAATGCCTTCAGCCTTTTCCCACTTAACTTCAGGTTCTGGTCGACCTTTGATAGTGACAAACAAGCGTAAAGTAGTACTTGCCCGTAGAATGACCACCTTTCTGAGATCAGCATCAAGTTCTATTTCTGGTGGCTCTAACTTCTCCTCGGCAACAACTGAACCAGGTATAGTTGCAGGTTCACCTACACCTTCAGAATTGATGGCACAAATACGGAAGTTATATTCTGTATTTTCTTTAAGCTTGGTCACTGTGAATTGCTTTCCTTGTAATCCTGTTGGTGGAGTGCAAGTTGTCCATTCATCAGCAGTGGCTTCTTTGACTTCAACGACATAGCCCTTAACAGGTGCACCACCATCATAAATTGGCTTATTCCATGCCAGGGAGACAGAAGATCTGGAAGTGTCTGTCACTTTTGGATTACTTGGTGGACCTGGTGGATACAAAGCATCACATGCACGATAGAAAACAGATGGCTCACTGGG
Source organism: Lyroderma lyra (assembly GCA_004026885.1). NCBI lineage: Eukaryota > Metazoa > Chordata > Mammalia > Chiroptera > Megadermatidae > Lyroderma > Lyroderma lyra. The sequence continues at coordinate 252,967 of PVJL010000697.1, read as the reverse complement.
TTCACCCACACCGGCTGCATTTTCAGCGGCAACTCTGAATTCATAGGAATGACCTTCAGTAAGACCAGTCACCCTGAATCGGAGATCTGTTAGTGTTTTCTTGTTGCACTTGGTCCATCTGATACCTTCCTTATCTCGTTTTTCAAGAATGTAACCCTCAATTTCAGCACCTCCATCATCTTCTGGGCGTGCCCATGTTACTACCATAGAATCTTTGGTGATTGCTGAGGCTTCAGGTGGTGAAGGAGGACCTGGTGGTTTATAAGGATTACGGGCTATCACAGGCTCTGATTCCAAGGGCTCTCCAATGCCGTATTTATTCACAGCCATGACACGGAAAATGTACTCATTACCAGGAAGAAGTTTAGTGACTTTGTAGTTAAGGGCCTGTACCTCAGTTGAAACCTGCGTCCAGGAGAGTCTGCTTGTCTCTCTCTTTTCAATGATGTAATGTGAAATACTAGCACCACCATCTTGTAAAGGTGGGTTCCATGCCAGGTAACATTTTTCAGCAGTAACCCCAGAAACTTTCAGAGGCCCTTCAGGAGGCCCTGGCCTGTCAAGTACCTTTACAGTGATTGGTATAGACTTTGTACCTCCAACATTACTCAGTTTCAGAATATACTGCCCTCCATCAGTACGTATACAGTCTTTGACAACAAGAGTTGTTTTCTGAATAGTAGACTTGATTTCCATTCTAGCAGCTGTTTCTTCAAGCTCTTTTCCGTCTTTTGACCAAACAATATCAGGTATAGGTTTGCCCCGGATATCAGCTTCAAGGACAAAAGTTTCTCCTGCATGAACAACGATGACATCTTTGTATTTTGGATCCAGTGAGGCATTTGGTGCATCAATTTCATCTCTCGCGGTAATGGCACCAGTGCTTTCAGATGGTTCACTAAAGTTGCCAGCTGCATTTTTTGCAATTACTCTAAATTCATATCTTTGGTCTTCTACAAGACCACTCACTGTGAATTCAGTTTCTAATACATTGGTAAAGCTGGCTTTCATCCAACGGCCATCAGGTAGATCTTTCTTTTCTACAACATAACCTGTTATTTTGCTACCACCATCATAGGCAGGTTTCTTCCATTTCAGTGTGACACTGTTTCTTGTAATAACAATGGCTTCAGGGCGACCAGGTGGGTCACATGGATCACGAGCAACAAAACATTCTGAAACTTTGCTAGGCTTGCCGATGCCAACAATATTTTCAGCAGAAACTTTGAACTCATACTCAAGGCCCTCATCAAGCCCAGTTGTTTTAAATTTGGTATCTTGAATGGGAGTCTTGTTTAATTTGATCCATAAAATGCTGTTCTTTTCTTTCTGTTCAAGGTGGTAGCCAATGACTTTGCTTCCTCCATCATTAACTGGCTCATGCCATTGAACAAGCATTTGATCTTTTGAGATTGATGTTACAAAAGGAGTTCCAGGTGGTCCAGGTACTTTAAATGGATACTGTACAATAACTGGCTTAGAATGCAGGGGGGCACTTTTTCCATACCTGTTTTCTGCAAAAATTCTAAATTGGTACTCTGTGCCTGTTTTCAGTTTGGTGATTTTAATGGTTGTTCTTGCAACTGTTGCTGATACCATCTGCCAAGTGGTGGTGGTTGTATCTCGCTTCTCTACAATGTAGTTGCTTATTTGGCAACCACCAGTATAAGCAGGGGGTTCCCAAGATATGACCACAAAGTCTGCACTAACTTCATCAAACCGAACTGGTCCAACTGGAGGTCCAGGCTTTTCCAAAACGACAATGCTGAGATTTTCTGTTGCTGTACCTGCACTATTTGTTGCTGTTATGGTGTATTTTCCAAAGTCATCTTTGTTACTTTCTTTAATGTGCAAAAGAGTTGAAGTATCTGTTTCCTCAACATTTACTCTTGTTGTCTGTTTAAGAGACTCACCATCTTTGACCCATGAAATTTTAGGTCTTGGTCGTCCAATAACTAGGATTTCAATTTTAAGATCTTCTCCAGCTTGGACACTATATGTATTGAATGGCAATTTAAGACTAGGCTGTATAGTCAAGTCCTTGGCGATAACAGGAACACCAAGCACTCTTGGATCGCTTTTTCCTTTCTCATTGTAAGCCTTGACACGGAACTGATACTCTTGTCCAGAACTCAAACCAGTTACAACTGCATTACAGACTTTGGATTCAGCCACAACACTCCATTTTTCAGTTCCTTTTGGCTGCATTTCAACAACATATCCCAGGACTCTGCTACCACCATCATGCTCCGGTTTCTCCCACATAAGTGATGCACTGGTCTGGGACACATCAGTGAGTGTAACTTTTCCTGGTGGGGAAGGAGGTTCAGCTGCTTTCACAGCATCAACAGTTTCCACTGGAATGCCAACTCCAAATTCATTTTCAGCCATAACTCTAAAGTAATAAATGGCTCCTTCTGTAAGATTCTCAACTTTAAAGTTTGTTTTGTTGCATTTATTACTCACATTAGCATATGCTTTTCTGGTTGACTCACGTTTGTCAATAACATAGTTCTTGACCTTTGAACCCCCATCAATGATGGGTGGTTCCCACGCCAGGATGACAGAATCTTTTTTCACTTCTTTGACTGCCAAATTCTGTGGTGGTCCTGGAGTGTCAAGTACTTTTACGGTTACAAAAGCAGATTTAGATCCACTGCTGTTTTCCAGCTTGAGGATATATTTTCCTGCATCATTTCTATCACAGTTATCTATTGATAGTTGGGTATAGTTTACTCCCTTTTCAATTTGGACCTTATCTGTGAATTCACCCTCCTCTCGAGACCAAGTAATCTCAGGTGTTGGACGACCTTTGAATGGAATGTGAATTCTGGCAGATCCACCAGCTCTTACAACGATTCCTTTCCTTAATTCAGAATCAAGGTCAAGTTCAGGTGCTTCAAGTTTATCTTCTGGTTTCACAGTACCAGGAACTGAGGTAGCCTCACCTAAACCAACTTTGTTGAGGGCACAGACTCGTACTTTATATTCTTGGTGTTCAGTGAGTTTTGAAATTTCAAATCGAGTGACTTTCACACCAGTGGGTGGAGTAACTATTTGCCATTCTTCTTCGTCTGCTTTACAGATTTCAATTATGTATCCCAGGACCTCACTGCCACCATCATAGATGGGTCTACCCCAGGCAAGTGTAACTGAACTTTTAGTGGTGTCTACAATGTGTGCATTGGTGGGTGGACCAGGCTTGAACACAGGATCGCAAGCCTTATAATAAACTGTAGCTGGACTTGGTTCTCCAACTCCAGCAGCATTTTCTGCAGAGACTCTGAATTCGTACTCATGATCTTCTGTTAATCCTGTTACTCTTAGACGCAAATCTGTAATGCGACGTTTATTACATTTTATCCACCTAATGCCACTTCTGTCTCTTTTCTCCACAATGTAACCAATAATCTCACTTCCACCATCACTATCTGGACGGTTCCAACAGACCGTCATGGAGTCCTTGGCAATGTTTGTGACTTCTAAGCTTTTTGGTGGTCCAGGAAGCACAAAGGGGTTTTTCATTAGTACTGGTGCAGATTCCAAAGGTTCTCCAACACCGTATTTGTTGACAGCCATTATTCGGAAAATATATTCATTTCCTTCTAAGAGTTTGGTAACTTTCAGAGAATTGGTCACAACTTCTGAAGCAACAACAGTCCAGGCAAGTCGACTTGTTTCTCTCTTTTCAACAACATAGTGAGAAATGTCACTGCCACCATCTTGTAGTGGTGGAGACCATGCTAAAGTGCATTTTTCAGAAGTGACTCCAGTGACCTGGACTGGACCTTCTGGAGGTCCTGGTCTATCTAATACTTTTACATTTACTGGGAATGACTTAGAACCTGCAACATTGGAAGCTCTTAAAATATACTGTCCACCATCAATTCTAATGGCATCCTTTACAATAAGCAAAGCCTTGAAATCTGTGTTCTTTATTTCGCATCTAGCAGATTCTTCAACTTCTTTATCCCCTCTTAACCACTCAATGGTAGGTAGGGGTTTTCCATGGACATCAGCCTCAAGCCTGAATGTTTCTCCAGCATTTACCACAATTGTGTCTCTGAATTTTGGATCCATTGAAATTCTGGGGAGTTCAACCTCATCCTTGGCAGTTATTGGTCCAGTGCTGTCAGACGGTTTACTTATTGTACCAGCTGCATTCTTTGCAATGACTCTGAATTCATATCTTTGATCTTCAGTGAGACCTGACACAGTAAACTGGGTTTCAATGACATTTGTAAAACTGGCTTTCATCCAGCGACCCTCAGGCAAATCACGTTTCTCTACAATGTAACCTGTAATCACACTTCCACCATCATATACAGGTTTGGTCCATTGTAAAGTGATTTCATTTCTTTTAACTATTATTGCTTCTGGGGTTCCTGGTGGGTCACAGGGATCTCTGGCTACATAGCATTCAGAATTCTTGCTTGCTTTTCCTACACCAACAATATTTTCAGCATAAACTCTGAATTCATACTCAATGCCTTCCTCAAGATTGAGTGCTTTAAACTGGGTGTCATGAATAATAGTTTTGTTGACTTTAGTCCATAAAATACTATTTCTTTCCTTTCTTTCAAGGTGATAGCCTATAATTGGGCTTCCACCATTATTGATTGGTTCATGCCACTGTACGACCATGGAGTCTTTGGAAATGGCTGTGACAAATGGTGTGCCTGGAGGGCCTGGTTCTTTGTAAGGATATTGAGCTACAACTGGACTAGATTCCAAGGCGAAGCTTTGTCCATATCTGTTTTCAGCAAATATTCTGAATTGGTATTCTGTACCAGTTTTCAGTTTGGTTACTTTGAGTGTAGTTCTGGCAACAGTAGCAGAAACAACATCCCATATGGTGGTGGTTGTATCTCTTTTCTGAACAATGTAGTTGGTGATCTGGCAACCCCCTGTATATAATGGCGGGTCCCAAGATAATGTAATACTTTCAGCACTGACTTCATCAAATTTAACAGGTCCTTTTGGAGGATCGGGTTTATCTAGAGTTATAATTTCAATTGCTGCTGTTTTCTGACCAACAACATTAGCAACTGTGATTCCATATTGTCCACCATCATCCTTATGAGTTTCTTTAATACTGAGTACGGTGAGGTCAAGTGAATCAGTAACATTGACTCTTGTAGTCTGCTTCAGTGGAAGACCATCTTTAGTCCAGGTAATGGTTGGCTTAGGACGCCCAGAAATTGGCACTTCTATTTTCAAATCTTGCCCAACCTGTACACTATAGCTGTTGAATGCAGGTCTTACATCTGGCTCAATGACCAGATCTTTGGCAACTATTGGAACTGCAAGGGACCTGGGATCGCTTCTCCCCTTTTCATTTACAGCAACAACTCTAAAAAGATATTCTTCTCCCTGAGTTAGGTTGGTAATCACTGCTTCAAGGGACTTGACTCGAGCACACTCTGACCATTTCTCACTCTGTTTAGCCTGCATTTCCACAATATACTGAATGATTTTACTGCCACCATCATGTTCAGGCTTTGTCCAACTCAAGGAGACACTGTTTCTAGTTACATCATCCACAGTTATTTTTCCTGGAGGTTGTGGGACTTCTGCAACCTTAATTGGATCAGCAGTGCGGGCAGGAAGGCCAATGCCATACTCATTCTCAGCTGTGACTCTGAAGTAATAACTGCAACCTTCTTGGAGTTGATCGATTTTCCAAGAATTTTTATGGCAATTTGTTACAACTGCAGCATATGATTTTCTGGTGGCTTCACGTTTCTCAACGATATAATTTTTTATTTTGGATCCCCCATCCAGCAAAGGAGGTTCCCATGTAATTGATACCGAGTCTTTTGTGATTTCTGTGACTTTCAGGTTAACAGGTGGACTTGGCGTGTCCAGGACTCTTACAGTAACAAAGGCAGACTTTGTTCCACTGCTGTTTTCTAATGTGAGAGTATATTTTCCACTATCATATCGGTTGACATTATCAAGAACAAGAGAGGTAAAACTGCTAGTGACATCAATTATAGCTGCATCTCGGATTTCACCATCCATCTTCCCCCATTTAACTTCTGGTGTAGGACGTCCTTTAATAGGAACAAATAACCTTAAGGAACCACCTGCCCTTATATTTATAATTTTTCTTAGTTCTAGGTCAAGATCAATATCTGGTGCTTCCAATTTTTCTTCTACTATAATAGGTCCAGGGACGTCAGCATGTTCTCCAACTCCAGCTTTATTAACAGCACAGATACGGAAGTTGTATTCATGCTTTTCCAATAGCTTCTCTACTTCTATATTTGTTTTATTGATTCCAGTTGGTGGAGTGCACATTGTCCATTCACCATCACTTACATCACATTTTTCAACAATGTATCCTTGGATTTCACAGCCACCGTCATATATTGGTTTGCTCCAAGAAAGGAAGACAGAAGATCTGGTAATATCTGTGACTTTGGGATTGTTTGGAGGCCCTGGTTTATAAATAGGATCACAAGCCTTTTGGTAAGCAGAAGGTGGGCTTGGTTCACTAAGTCCAGCAGCATTCTCAGCCGAGACTCTGAATTCATAACTGTGATTTTCTATGAGTCCAGTGACTCTCAAGCGCAATTCCCCAATCAGACGTTTGTGGCATCTTGTCCATCTAATGCCCTCTTTATCCCGTTTTTCAAGAACATATCCAAGAATTTCACTGCCGCCATCAGACGCTGGCCTTTCCCATACAACAACCATTGAGTCCTTGGTCACTGCTGTGATTTCTGGAGCCTTTGGTGCATCTGGTACTACAAATGGATTCTTGGCAATTACCGGTTCAGATTCAAGAGGTTCACCAACACCATATTTGTTTACAGCCATTATACGGAAAATATATTCATTGCCTTCAAGAAGCTTAGTAACCTTGCAGCTGAGAGTCTGCACATTGGCATCAACCACAGTCCAAACTAAGCGGCTGGTTTCTCTCCTTTCCACAATATAATTGGTGATGTCACTCCCACCATCCTGGAGTGGTGGTTTCCAGGCTAGTGTGCATTTTTCTGCTGTAACTCCTGTTACAACAACAGGTCCCTCAGGGGGCCCTGGTCTATCAAGAACTTTGACATTTACAGTAACTGATCTCTCTCCTGCAACATTTTTGGCCTTCAATATGTAATTTCCACTGTCGACACGAACTGCATCTTTTACACTGAGGCTGGTGGCAAAGTCAGTGCTCTTTATTTCTAATCGAGCTGTATTTGCAAGCTCCTGATCACCTTTTATCCATTGAACGGTTGGTATTGGTTTGCCATAAATGTCTGCATCAATCTTGAATGACTCACCAGCATGCAGCACAATTGTGTCTTTGTATTTGGGATCAATACTTATTCGTGGTGGGTCCACCTCGTCTCTTGCTGTTATTGCCCCTGTGCTTTCTGAAGGCTCACTCAACACTCCTGCAGCATTTCGAGCTATAACCCGGAACTCATACCTATGATCTTCCACTAGACCAGTTACTTCAAACTGAGTGTCAATGACATTTGTAAAGCTGGCTTTCATCCACCGGCCCTCAGGCAATTCTTTCTTCTCAACAATATAACCAGTAATCTTGCTTCCACCATCATAAATGGGTTTCTTCCACTGAAGAGTCACAGAATTCCGTATAACAATGATTGCCTCTGGTCGCCCTGGTGGATCACATGGGTCACGAGCTACATAGCATTCTGACACTTTACTTGGCTTGCCAATGCCTACGATGTTCTCTGCAGAGACTCTAAATTCATATTCTATACCTTCATCAAGGCCAGTTGTTTTAAACTTGGTTTGTGGAATAGGTGTTTTATTTAACTTAACCCAGAGGATGTTATTTCTCTCCTTGCGTTCTAGATGATAGCCAATGACTCTGCTGCCTCCATCATTGACTGGCTCATTCCATTGTACTTCCATGCTGTCCTTGGAAGAGAGCGTTACAAAGGGTGTGCCAGGAGGACCAGGAACTTTGAATGGATACTGGGCTACAATAGGCTCTGAGTTGAGGTAGGTACTCTTTCCATATCTGTTTTCAGCTGCAATCCTAAACTGATATTCACATCCAGTCTTTAATCTGCAAGCTTTTATTGTTGTCCTTGCAACAGTAGCTGACACAATGTGCCAGGTAGTTGTGGAAGTGTCCCGTTTTTCTACAATGTAATTATTGATAGAACTTCCACCATCATACTTAGGTGGGCCCCAGGAAATAGTAATACTATCAGCTGTCACTTCATCTATTTTAACTGGTCCAGTTGGAGGCCCTGGTTTGTCAAGAACAATAACATTAAGGGTTTCAGTTGCTTCACCAGCTGAATTAGTCAGTTTAACTGTGTAATGTCCAACATCTTCTCGGCAGGCTTCCTTTATTGTCAGTAATGAATTATTTTCTGTGCTCTCTGCGTTTACTCTAGTTGTCTGCTTCAGTGGCACATCATCTTTATGCCAGGTTACAGCTGGTGTAGGGCGTCCAATGAATGGAACATCAATTTTTAGGTCTTCGCCTGCCAGTACTGTGAAAGTATTGAACAGGAGTTTGAAGGCTGGTGGAATGACAAGATCTTTGGCAATTACTGGCACACTCAGTTGTCTAGGATCACTGATGCCCTTTTCATTCTGAGCTGAAACACGGAAAGAGTATTCTTCACCTTGAATTAATCCAGTTATAGTAGCTTCAGTGACTTTGACTGTGGCACAGGTGGCCCATTTGTCACTGCCTTTGCTCTGCATCTCTACAATGTAGCCTAGGATTCGGCTGCCTCCATCATGCTCTGGTTTCTCCCAAGAAAGTGATACGCTATTTCTTGTGACATCCACCAAAGTTATTTTTCCTGGAGGAAGAGGTCGTTCTGATGCTTTCACTGATTCTGCAGTTTCAGCAGGCAGCCCAATGCCATATTCATTTTCAGCAAGAACCCTGAAATAGTAACTACAGCCTTCTTGAAGCTGGTCCACCTTCCAGGAAGTCTTGTGGCAATTTGTGGCTACAGTTGAATATGCTTTTCTTGTTGATTCCCGCTTTTCAACAATATAGTTCTTTATTTTTGAACCTCCATCAAGGAGAGGAGGCTCCCATGTCAATGTGACAGATGTCTTAGTGACCTCCTTTACCTTCAGATCTTGTGGAGGACCTGGCGTATCTAGTACTCTAACATTGACAAATGCAGATTTGCTGCCTGAGCTGTTTTCTACGGTTAGTATGTATTTGCCACTGTCAAATCTGTTTACATTTCCAACAATCAGGAGAGTGTAAGAGCTTGTGGATTCAATGCTAGCTTTATCTAAAGATTCTCCATGTTCCCGGCTCCACTTCACCTCAGGTGCAGGCCTTCCTTTGATTGGAACAAAAAGTCTCAGGGTACAGCAAGCTCTTATAGTAACAAGTTTACGCAGGTCAGCATCTAGTTCAATCTCTGGAGGCAGCATCCTGTCTTCAGCCTTTGGAGTTCCAGGAACGAGGGCAGGTTCCCCAATTCCTTCGGAATTCATGGCATAGATGCGGATTTTATATTCCTGATTCTCTATGAGGCCAGTGATGGTGTAAGAAGTTGCCTTGAGCCCAGCGGGTGGAGTAACAATCTGCCATTCATCTTCCTCTGGAAGGGCAATCTCAACCATATACCCAGTGATTTCTGAACCACCGTCATAGATAGGTTTATTCCAAGCGATTGAAATGGAGGATCTGCTTGTATCTAGAACACGTGGGTTACCTGGTGGGCCAGGTTTAAACACAGTGTCACAAGCCTTATAATATGGACTGGTAGCACTTGGTGCACTAATTCCAGCAGCGTTTTCAGCCATAATCCTGAACTCATATTCATGTCCTTCTGTCAGTCCAGACACTTTAAACCTTAAATCGGTAACAGTTTTTTTGTTGCATTTCACCCAGCGTTGCCCAGCTTTATCACGCCGTTCGACAATATAATTGATGATTTCGCTTCCACCGTCAGAGTCAGGATGTCCCCAGCAGACAACCATTGAATCCTTAGTAATAGTTGTAACTTCAGGATTTTTGGGTGGATCAGGGGGTCTATAAGGATCTACTGCAAGCACAGGCTCTGATTCCAGTGGCTCTCCAACGCCATATTTATTTACTGCCATGACACGGAATATGTATTCATTGCCTTTCAAAAGTTTAGTGACCTTTAGTTTTGTTACTTGGACTTCTGAGGCTACATTTGTCCATGCCAATCTGCTGGTTTCACGTTTCTGAACTACATAATGATCAATTTTGGCACCTCCATCATCCAGTGGAGGCAACCATGACAATACACATTTTTCTGATGTGACATCAGATACAGCTAAAGGTCCTTCAGGTGGGCCTGGTCTATCAAGTACTTTGACATTGAAAATGTGTTTGGCAAAACCACCAGGGTTAGTTGCTGTGAGGGTATAGGCACCACCATCCCTTCTTGATGAATCCTTGTTTACCAGATTAGTAGAGAAATCTGCAATTTTTATTTCTAATTTTCCTGTGCCTTCAAGTTCCTTTCCATCTTTGGTCCATTCCATTGTTGGAGGTGGGCGACCCGAAACATCAGCTTCTAGCTTGAATGCTTCACCTGCTTTTAGTACAACTGTGTCCTTAAATTTAACATCCACCATTATCCTTGGTGCTTCAATGTCATCCCTGCAGGTAATAGCATCAGATGGCTCTGATGGTGGACTAATAGCACCGGCAGCATTTTTGGCAATAACACGGAATTCGTAGGCAGCATCTTCTGTTAGGCCACTGACTGTAAATTCATTCTCCAAAATGTTGCTGAAGTTGGCCTTCAGCCACCGCCCATTAGGAAGATCTCTTTTTTCCACTATATAACTAGTAATTTTAAAGCCTCCTGTATATTCAGGCTTAGCCCATTTAAGTGTCACTGTGTGTCTAGTAATGTTTAGAGGAACTGGTTTCCCAGGTGGGTCAATGGGATCCAAAGCAAACATAGGTTCAGACGGCTTGCTTGGCTTGCTTTTGCCTGCCATGTTTTCTGCGATCACTCGGAATTCATAAGCAATACCATCTGTAAGTCCACTTGATTTGAAAATGTTGCCTGGTACTAATGCTTTGCTCACAGTCTGCCAGAGAATACCATTTCGTTCTTTTCTTTCAATGTGATATCCTAAAATGGGGCTTCCACCATCAGAAAGAGGTTCATGCCAGCTAATTGTCATTGAATCCTTGGTAACTGCACATACCTGAGGGGTACCAGGAGGCCCAGGAACCTTAAATGGATAGTTGGCAACTATAGATGAAGACGTGATGCCTGGTCCAACTCCATATCTATTTTGAGCTTTTACCCGGAATTGGTACTCCATTCCTGTTGTAAGGCGAGTGGCCTTATAGGTAGTACGTATAACGGTGGTTGCTAATTCAACCCATGTAGTACTGTCAGTCTGTCGCATTTCTATTACATAGTTGCTTATTGGTACACCTCCATCATTCTCAGGTGGGTCCCAAGAGAAGACTACAAAATCAGATGAAACTTCATCAAATTTGATTGGACCAGTAGGTGGTCCTGGGATATCATGGACTTGAATGGTGATGACATCACCAACCTCTCCTACAGTGTTTCTTGCTGTTAATGGATAGGGCCCACTATCACTTCTTACACATTCATTGATATTTAAAATGGTTGAAGTTGCTGTATTTTCAAAATTAACTCTCTGTGTCTGTTTAAGAATTTGGTCTCCTTTTTTCCATGTAACTGTGGGCTTTGGTCGACCAAGCACTGGAATTTCAACTTTGATGTTGTCACCTGCTCGGGCAATGACTAATTTCTGATAAATGCCACGGAGATCTAATTCTGGAAGCATTGTCTGCTCCTTGACAATGACCGGTCTGCTTTCTCTAGGGGCACTTCGCCCCGCACTGTTCACGGCCATCACTTGGAAGGTGTATTCTTCCCCTTCAGTTAGATTCTTCACAACACATTCTAACCCTTTCACGGTTGTGATGTGGGTCCACTGGTCAGAGCCCTTCCTTTGGGCTTCAATCACATAGCCAGTGATCTTACTGCCACCATCGTGTTTTGGTTTAGGCCATGCCAGGCTGACTGTGCTTTTAGTTATGTCCATAATGTTAAGACTGTCTGGTGGTGATGGTGCTTCAGAAGCTTTTACAGGTTCTGTTGTTTCTGTTGGCTCACCAATTCCATACTCATTTTCTGCCATCACTCTGAAAAAGTATTCACATCCTTCAGACAAGCCAGTAACTTTATATGTGCATTTATGGCACTTAGTGGTGACTGTGGAGTAAGATTTCCGTGTTGCTTCTCGTTTCTCCACAATATAGTTTGTGATACGTGAGCCCCCATCTATCAGAGGGAGGTCCCAGTGCAGGGTGACACTCTCCTTTGTGATGTCAGTTGGCCTCAGGTTAAGGACGGGCCCTGGTGTATCCAAGACTCTGACGTTAACAAAGCCACTTTTCTTCCCAGCAGCATTTTCAATAGTCATCACAAATTTACCAGTGTCATATCTGTTACATTCTGGGATGATCAGAAGAGTAAATGATTCCGTATTTTCGATGTTAGCTCGGTTTTTAAGGTTGATATCATCTTTGGTCCATGTCACTTCAGGAGCAGGACGACCTTTAATTGGTACAAATATTCTAATACTGAGTCCTGCTCTAACAACAAGTGTTCTTCGAAGCTCAGCATCTAGTTCAAAATCAGGAGCCATTTCCCTTTCTACAATTTCAACATCTGGAATCACTGCTGGCTCCCCGACACCTGCATCATTGATGGCACTGATTCTAAAATTGTATTTTTCTTTAGTCTGAAGATCAGGGACAACAAACTTTGTGATTCTGAGGGCAGTTCCTGTTGTATCTTTTATCCAGGCTTCATCTCCTACTTTTTGATGTTCTACGATGTAGCCAGTGATTTCAAGTCCACCATCATAATGAGGCTTGCCCCATGCTAGAGAAGCAGATTTTTTGGTAGTATCAGTGACATGTGCATTCGAAGGTGGTCCTGGAGGATCTGAAATAGAAACAAAGACCCGAAAGTGTATATTGAGAGTTTGGCTTTAGGATAAATTATATAAAATACTGGCACCCCCAAACAAGCTGTGTTAAAAAAGGTAAATACTAACATGCCACATCTTTCATTAGAACAAGATTTGAAGCAGCACTAGGTGGACCAATTCCTGCTTTGTTTTCGGCACTGACACGGAATTCATAGCTGTTTCCTTCTTGCAGTCCTGTTACTTTGCATCTGAGATCAGAAACTGGTGTCTTTGTTGCTCTCACCCATCTCAAGCCTTTCTTTTCTCTCCTTTCTACATGATATCCTGTGATCTCACTGCCACCATCATCAACTGGCCTTTTCCAACTGACAGTGGCAGTATTTTTAGTGACATTTGATACCTCTGGTTTTCCAGGAGGGCCAGGGGGACCTGAAAAGGGAACACATTTATGAGAAATCCATATTTTGTAAACTCTGCTGTAAATATTTACATATCAATTCCCTCACATTCTCTACATACCAAATCTGTCTACCATTTTGACAGGTTCAGACTGTACAGGTTCTCCTTTGCCATACTGGTTTACAGCTGAGACCCGGAAGAGGTACTCATTTCCTTGTATAAGTTTGGTCGCCACATGCCTGCAAGACTGAATATCTTCAGCAACCACTGTCCACAAGAGTCGGCTGGTTTCTCTCTTTTCAAGAACATAGGACTTAATTGGCGAGCCACCATCTTCCAAGGGAGGTGTCCATGTAAGTGTTGCTTTTTCAGCAGAAACATTACTGATTTCAATGGGGCCTGGAGGACCAGGCACATCGAGAACTGTTACCTTGACATGTTCCTCCTTTGTGCCAAAAGGATTGGTAGCAGTGATGGTGTATTCACCAGCATCTTTTCTAGTGGCATACTTGATAGTAAGCATGGAAGATGTTGGGGTGGAAGTTATCTGAATAATATCTGATGGTCGAATGTCTTTTCCTGCCCTGGACCAACTTGACTTTGGAAGGGGTTTGCCAAGAATGCTAATGGCACTCAAAACAATGGTATCTTCTGCTTTAACTGTTACCCCATCTTTTATTGTAGGATCAAGGACAATGGTTGGTGCCTCTGCAAAGAAAAAAAATACATTTTAATCAGAAAAGGAAGGTGGGTTAATTGCCTTTTTTTATGTGCATAAAAGTAAAATAGACTTACCATATTCATCCTTGCAAATAATGGTTCCTGTACTTTCTGATGGAGCACTGATAGCACCTGCTGTATTCTTTGCTCTAATTCTGAATTCATATTTTCCACCCTCGATAAGGTCAGTTACAGTAAAGGCACAATCTGGGACATTAACATGGTTGGCTTTCATCCAAGATTTAGCAGGTAGGTCCCGCTTCTCCACTATATATCCAGTCAACTTATGACCACCATCATATTTGGGTTCAGTCCAAATGAGAGTCACTGAATTCCTTGTTACATTAATAACCTCAGGCTTGCCAGGAGGATCTAAATCAGAGAAGAAAAAACAGTTCAATACCAATTTTTTTTTTTTTTTGCACAAAATGCACTTTATTTTTTTGTGTAAGGACTTACCAATTGGATCAAGTGCCACAACTGGTTCTGATGGCAAGCTTGGCTTGCCTACTCCAGCTAAATTGATTGCCATCACTCGGAATTCATATTCAAGACCTTCAGTTAATCCGGTCACTTTGAAGTCTTTCATCCTAATAGGAATCTTGTTAGCTCTTTTCCACAGAAGGCTGTTTCTTTCCTTGAACTCGATATGATAGCCTACAAGAGACCCAGCGATGAGTCAATTCAGATTGAAAGTACAAATGTAGCCTGATTTTTAAATATCTAGGTTTTTGTCCAAAAACCCCAGCAGAGATATATGGAGCATATAATCATTTTGCGAGTATGTACATTTTTACTACCTAGGGATAGTGCTATCTTTTTTTCTCTTGGAATATGCATATTTATTGTACCTTGTGTTGAAAACTTTTAATTTACAAAAATAGACATTACCACTAAGAAAGCCAGTCTTTATTTAACTATTACATTAGGAGGTTTTCAATAAAATTAAGCATTAGCTTATTTAATTAGTTTAATGCACTGAATGCTAATGCACTGAAAAGAAAATACATTATTGGATGTGTGGATAGTGTTATAAATAAGGAATACACATCCAATTTGTTTTCAGGGGGGAAGCTTTGAAAGAAACATTAACATAAAAGCTGCAGGATGCGAGTAAAATAAATACCTGTAATTGGAGAGCCACCAGTTCTCCTGGGGTCTGTCCAAGTTAGAGATACGCAATCATGTCTGACATCAACGATAGTGGGAGGTGGGGGAGCATCAGGCACGTCTAGGAAAATATATGATAATGCAAGATTTATAATAAGGAACTGCCTCAAAACCATGTTTTGCTTTATATTTTCTGACTTGGAGATACTTACCAAATGGATGTTTAGCAATAATCGGCTCTGACTTCAGGCCCTCTCCCACACCGTATTTATTTTCGGCACTGACCCTGAAGGTGTACTCCATACCCTCATGAAGTCTGGTTACTCTAAAGGTGGTTTTCTGGACAGCTGAGGCACATGTCACCCACTTGTTGTTTACAGAATCTCTCTTCTCTAGGATATAATTGGTTATTTCAGAGCCTCCATCATCCTTTGGAGGACCCCACTTTAGGGTCATAGCTTCCGCTGTGACTTCATCGAATTTGATTGGTCCAGTGCAGATGCCAGGCTTGCCAACAACTTTTATAGAGAGAGTTCCTTCCTTAGTGCCAGCAACGTTCTTCAGTGTGATTGTATATTTCCCAGCATCAGATTTTTGACAATCATATACTACAAGAGTTGTGTTAACTGCTGATGACTCAATACTGACTCTTGTGTCAGTTGCTAGAGGATCTTCCCCTTTCTTCCAGGATACTGATGGAGTTGGCTTGCCTTTTATGGGGATCTTAAGACGGAAGTTGCTGTTTTCTTTAGCCAAGTAGCACAAATCAGGTAGATCCTTTAAGTCAAGGTCAGGAGCCACTGTAAAACAGCAGAGATAAATTATTATTATTTTTAAGACCAAGTAATTAACTTTTTCATATTGTTACAGTTTTTAAAGGATTTTTATATGAACCAGTAGTAGGGCTCAAGGGTATACTTTGATGACAACAAAGGGAAAATGAAGCATGGCTAAAGTCTTACCGACATCATCCTTGGCCACAACAGTAATTTCACTTGGGGTTCCTTCTCCATTTTCATTCTCAGCACTCACTCTGAAGGTATATTCCTTCCCTTCAGTCAAATCCTTTGTGGAGTACTGTAAGTTTAATGATTTCATAACTCGTTGCCACTTATTTTCTTCAGTTAGGAAATCAACTACATATCCGGTAATTCGACTTCCACCATCACTGCGAGGCTTTTTCCAGCCGATGCTACAGGATGACTTCGTTACAGACGTCACTTTCAGGTCCACAACTGGTCCCGGGGTTTCTGAAGCAAAGGAGAAAGGAAAAGTCTAAGCCCCAGATAACCAAGGTAAGATGTCACTCACAATGATGGGGTAGTAGCTTGTTCGCTCACCGGAAGCTTTGACAGCATCACGTGTTTCACCAGGATCACCAATACCATACTCATTTTCAGCAAACACCCTGAAGAAGTAGGATTTTCCCTCTTCCAAGTTAGATATTCTGAAGCTTGTTTTGGGGCACTCAGTTGTCACCGTAGACCAGGACTTCCTCTCTGCATCACGTTTTTCTACCACATAGTTTATGATGGGGCTTCCACCATCAATAATAGGAGGATCCCAGGTAACATAAGCAGAATCTTTGGATATTTCCTTAACAGTCACATTGACAGGTGGCCCAGGAGTATCTGGACAAATGGCAAATAAGAAATGAATGTGTAATAAATATACAAAACTACATTTTTAACATATATGGTTTGTTTTTTTTTTCAAACGACTTACCCAGCACTTTCACTACAATGGTGTATTCCTTTTTACCGCAGCTGTTCTCCAGAGTCAAGATATATTTTCCTGCATCATATTTGTTCACGTTTTCACAGCGCAAGAAAGTGTCAAAGTCAGTTGACTTTATGTCCAGTCCAATCCTTTCCCTTAGGTTGACATTTGGTTTAGACCAAGTTATCTTTGGAGGTGGACGTCCTTTTACTGGTACATACAGTCGCATTGTAACTCCAGCACGTAATATGAGTGTTTTCCTCAATTCAGCATCAAGTTCTCCCTCAGGTGGAACTGTTTAATTTTGGAGTGAAGAAAGTCAAAGTAAAAATTCAATGGTCAAATGTATCTCCAAGGACTGGTCTTATCACTCTTAAAATATATTTCTTTTCCATAACTGATTTTTTACTCTTTTAAACATTCCTAAATATAATCCTCAAAATGTTTGTCAACTATTTTGATATTCTGTAGCAATTATTGATTTTTCTCTTTTCCAGTATCTTATCAGCTAAACAAGTTTTCCCTGGAGGGTCTGTACCTTCTCTTCTTATGAACCTTACATTCCTTCAAACTCTCTGTATATTAAAAGATTGGTTCTTGGCTCTCTTCCATTCTTGTTTTTGTTTTCTATATTCAGTGAAGGCACTCTGCTATACACAGGGTCTGGCAGAAGTAATGCCCTATTTAAAAAGCTGGTAATCTATATCAATTTTTTTATTATAAAATCATAACCATGTAATTCTGTAACATAACAACATTTTAACTACTTAAGAAGGGCATTACTTCTGCCAGATCCCATACTTGGACTCCTTCTTTATTTTGTTGTCAGAAGAAAAGTGTATAGGAAATGAAGCTAATACCAAGTAATTCAAAACAAAGGGAGAAATGGTTACAGAGAATAAGTGAAGAGAAGAAATGGTGAGAAGGGAAATTAAGATGAAGAGCCTACTAATGCCTATTTATGAAGAGAGGTGGAATAGAAGAGAGAGAAAACAAAAAATGTAAGTATGATAAATAGCTCACTACTTCGTTAAAAAATATGCTTATTTTCAGAATAAAATTCCTAACTTTCATATTCTTTCAAAGGCATGAAATTGTTATGTATGTATAAAAAGCTTCCAAAACCACAAATCACTTTGCATTCCATTTGAGCAGTTACAGAATACCATGAATTATGAACCCAGCTCTCCAAAAATGTACTCCTGGAGTTACCAACTCTATAGCTTATAAATAAGCAAATTTACAAAGGGAGTTCTACATTCCCTCTTACAATGTGACCGATGAGAAAAGCTCTCTGTATTTCTCCTGGTTATACTTACTTAAGATGTCCTTGGGACAGTGGTTGTCTGGTACATCACTGGGGTCACTGAATCCAACCTTATTAACAGCATACACGCGGAACTGATACTCTACACCTTCCGTCAGGCCAGTCACTTCAAAGCGGGTTTTCTGTAGTTTCTCTGGCAAATTGCACCTCACCCAGTTAACAGAGTCAGCTCGTTTTACTTCCACGAGGTAACCAATGATAGGGCTACCACCGTCATAGGCTGGCTTGCCCCAAGATAGACTCACGGAGCTACGAGTTGTATCGTATACTTTAGGGAAAGCTGGTGGGCCAGGAGGATCTGAGGGTAAATAATAAAAGACAATATTCATTAAAACCTCTCTTCTGGCTGTTCAATGCTGATTATAACACAGGATGTGGGACTCTTTCATGAAGACTTACACTGAGGGTCCCGGGCATAAACAGCTTTGGATGCATCACTGGGTTTGCCTGGTCCAGCCTTATTTATAGCTGTAACTCGAAACTCATATTCGGTGCCCTCTTGGAGACCTGTTGCTTTTATAGTTCTTTCTATAATAGGTTTTCTGTTGACCTTAGTCCAGTTAACTGCCTGGGTTTCCCGCTTTTCAACCAAATAGCCGGTGATGGGTGAGCCGCCATCATTGGCTGGTGGTTTCCAGCTCACGGTCATATGATCTTTGGTTACGTTGCTAATAACAGGAGGATCACAGCGTCCGGGTGGGTCTGTGGAGATTGATTGAAAAGTTAATATCCCAGTCTAAAAGGTAATACTTAAAAAGTAAAGTGAAAAACCACAAGAAAATGTTCTTACCATATGGGTTTTTAGCAATTGCTGGTTCAGTTAAGATGGGCTCGCCCACTCCATATTTATTTTCGGCACAAATTCGGAACTGATACTCATGGCCCTCTATAAGTTTCTCCACACTGCAGCTGGTGATGGGCACAGTAGCAGAGACTTGCGCCCAGTTGGGCCTGCTCGTTTCACGTTTGTCAACAATATAGTTGGTGATTTCTGAGCCTCCATCTTCAAGAGGAGGTTCCCAAGAAAGCATTGCACGATCTGCATACATTTTATTGATTTTAACGGATGCTGGAGGACCTGGTTTATCTGAAAGAGCAACAAAGAAAAGTGAAGTCACTCATTAACATGTATGAAATGGAGAATGAGTAGAGTGGGAGTCTGGAAACCTGGGCTGCAGGATTTATGTCGTCATTAAATTCCTGTATGACCTTGGAAGTCACTTAATTTTTCAAAATCTTAATTTCCTCAGATGTAGAATCATGCAACATAAAAGCTACTGGTGTGTGATGAGAATAATATATAAAATGTACATTAGGGCATGCTTGTATATCTTTTCTCACATATTATTTGCTAAATTCTACCCTATCACATTAACCAAAATAAAATATGAGATTCTAATTAGGAGATTCTAATTAAGCATGTTAGTTACCTAACACTTTAAGTTTAATGGTGGCTGATTTGGAGCCACTGGAATTTTCGGCAGTAATGGTATAGTCTCCTGAGTCCTTCCGGGTCACGCTGAACAGCTCCAGGGTACACAGGTTCCGCTTCATGGCCATTTTTAAGCCTTCTGCTGGTTTTAGCAGTGTG
The DNA here is from genome assembly GCA_004026885.1 of Lyroderma lyra. NCBI lineage: Eukaryota > Metazoa > Chordata > Mammalia > Chiroptera > Megadermatidae > Lyroderma > Lyroderma lyra. The sequence goes on along the minus strand of PVJL010000697.1, from coordinate 233,168 downwards.
CCATCCTTCTTCCAAGAGACTGTTGGTGTTGGTTTACCGAAAACAGTAGCATCCAGGCAAACATTAGTTCCAGCTTTCACAGTCAGCAAAGATTTCATAGCCAAACTCAGGTCTATCCTAGGAGGAACTGGAAAAAAATAAAAGGGTTTAACATATGCAAAGCTACATTATATAACTCTTATTAGTAAGTGTGGGAAATTCCTATGCTCTGTCTCTTTTAAGATGGGATTTTTAAAAGTAACATGTTCATTATAAAAGAAATACAGATTTAATGTAGACATGTGATAATGCTGACAGTATAAAGAACAAAGTAAAGATCACCCCCTAATTCCAATACCCTTGAACTTTCATGATTACCATTTTGGTGTATTTCTTTGTCATCTTTTCTGTGTAAGTGTATGGGTGAAATTATATGGTTCTCACAGTTTTGTATCCTGTTTTTTTAGTTTGATATGTTAAGACACTCCATAATCATAATTTTTAGAGTCTGTGTACAAAGTACTACATATCATTTTACTTGTTTTTTTCTTCATAGATGTAGATTTGCTTAACAGGAGAAATATTCATTATGAGTGCTGTCCACCATTGCCTATAATACTCAACAGAATCTTACCATTTTCTGCCAAGATAGTCACTGGATCAGAAGGTTCAGAAGGCTGGCTTATGTTTATTGCAGTCTTGGCAATTGCTCTAAATTGATATTGAGCATTCTCTTCTAAGCCGGTAACTGTGTACTCTTCCTGGGGAATCTGGTGAGGTGTAGTATTACACCGTACCCACTTATCTCCAGGCAGTTTGCAAGCTTCTATGAAATAGCCAATAAGTTTACTGCCTCCATCATGCTTTGGACGAGCCCAGATGAGGGATACAGTACTCTTGGAAACATCAATAACTTCAGGCTTTCCAGGAGGATCTAAAGCCAAAAGAGGATTTTCAGCATTTACCTTAATAGCAGAAGTTTTAAACTTCCATACATCACATTATCACTCAGAACATATCCCTGAGTGAAAGTAGTAATCTTCAGGGACTCCAAGACTTAAATATGCCCTGCTAACACCAAAAACAAAACAAAACAAAAAACTCACCAATTGGTGTTCTTGCAGTTACATATTCTGTTGGTTTGCTGGGTGGGCTGGATCCAGCTTTGTTCAGGGCATAGACTCTGAATGAATACTCAAGACCTTCCACAAGACCAGCACAAGGATATTCTGTTGACCGGACAGAAGTATCATTAGCTTTCACCCAGAGCAAACTGTTTCTTTCTTTGCGTTCAATCAGGTAACCGGTAATGGGGCTTCCTCCATCACTGTCTGGTCTGTCCCATGCCACAAACATGCAGTCTTTGTTGACTTTAGTGATTCGTGCATTCTTCGGTTCACTAGGAACATCTGGAGATGAAAACAAGGGAAATGTCCGTTTCTACTTTAAGTAACAGAGTAGCAAGAAAACGTAATTTTTTTTCTTCCTGAAAGAAACATACCAAATGGGAACTTGGCCAGCATCTTTGGAGATGTGAGAGGCTCTGAAATGCCAAATCGATTTTCAGCACGGACCCGGAAGATGTACTCCTGACCTGGGATCAGTTTTCCAATTCTGCAAGAAGTTTTTGTCACTGAAGCTAGAGCTGTCACCCAATCACCTCGGCTGACATCACACTTCTCCACTATGTAATTGGTGATGTTACTGCCTCCATCCTCCAGAGGGATGTGCCATGACAGGGAGCAAGCATCAGCATCTATGTCCGAAATGTCAAACGGAGGCTGAGGGGGCCCAGGAGCATCTACATGAACCAAGAGGAACAAAATATAAGAATGAGAATTGGATAGGAAAAAATGTTTCTGATCTTCACAGTTAGATGGCTAGTTGTCTAATACGTAACCTACCCATGACGGTAACTTTGATTTTCTGAGTGTCTGTCCCAGAACTGTTCTCTGCAGTGAGGTTATAGTAACCACTGTCTTTCCTAGTAACATCTTTTATGATCAGAATTGAAGAACTCTCTGCTTTATGCACTGCCAGGTGGCTGGATGTGACAACTTCATCGTCTCCTTTTTTCCATTTACAGATCGGGTGAGGCTTTCCATATACATGGGCTTCAATTCGGAGTTTTTTCCCAGCTTTAATAGTAATTTGCTCTGGCATAAGAATCTTTGGTGGCACTAAAAGGAAAATGAAAATATGTTGATTTTTGTGGGGAAGTTAAATTTCCTATAGTGGAGGGGATGGGGTGGGGAACTATACCAGCGTTTTTTTCAAATTGTGGGTTGCAATCCATTTAGTGGGTTCAAATTAATGTTTGCCTTACAGCTAAGGTATTTTTAAAAGAATGAGATTGAATTAAATAGAAAATATGGTCTGGCATAGAGAATAAAGATAGGCACTGCTTTAGGAAACTGTTTTTAGTTATATATGTGTAACTAAAAAGTGTGTACTGTCTTGTATGTGTGTGTACTGTGTCGTGAGTTAAAGTTTAGTTACTATGTGTCGTGGGCCCAATTGTTTCAAAACCACCGTTCTCTATTATTTTCAAGTATTTGTGAACTAGACTCCTCAGGGAGAAATGTCTACCTGTCAAAAGAAAATTCTAATAAGCTTTATCACATGATAAAAATGAGCCAATGACGACTTACACAGCTGTTCTTTGGCCTCATAGACTCCTTCCGCTTCTCTTGGCAAACTGACTCCAACAGCATTTCTGGCCACTACTCTAAATTTGTATTTCTTTCCTTCCTTTAGGCCAGTGACAACAAGGCTGAGATCTTTGACCACTGAGTACTCCGTCCAGCAATCTGCAGGCTGCTGTTCCTCTCTGTAACTGATGATGTAGCCATCGATTTTGGCGCCTCCATCACGCAGGGGCGGTAACCAGGCTAATGTAGCACTGTTCTTTGTCATTTCAGTAACTTCTAGTTTCTTTGGGGGATCTGGCTCACCTAGAAGAAAAAAACATGACTTAGAAAACTGTCTAGGTAACCGAATGAAATCCATTTGTTAATATATTTATGGGAAGCTATCATTCAGTGTACTGAAAGTAAAAAGTACAAGATGAGGCAGATCAGACAGGTCTTTAAGGAGTGAATTAGATATTTATTTTTACTCTGTGTGTTTCTACAGATTAAAGTCCTTTCAGTAATGGATTAAAATGTTTTGGTGTCTTGAGCTTGTTAAAGTAGGGGACGAGATAGAAGGAGGAAGAAAGGAAGGTTAATACTTACTTAGAGGATCTGATGCGAGCACTGGTTTGGGGGCATCTGTTGGGACGCCAGGGCCATACTCATTGACAGCAGTTACTCTGAAGAAATACTCATTCCCAGGGACAAGACCTGTGACGTTGAAACTTGTTTTCTTAACTTCTGCAGTAACCGTTGACCATGTCTTTCTCTCTGCCTCACGTTTCTCCACGATATAATGTGTCACTTGGCTCCCACCATCATTCTCAGGGGGGCCCCAGGAAACGTGGCAAGTTGTTTTAGTGACATCTGAAACTTTTAAATCAGACACAGGCCCAGGAGTGTCTGCAAGGAACCACAACATCAGATATACATGTCTCCTCATCCTCCTTATTAACTAATGCATTTTTAAAGGGGAGGAGGAAGCTTGTTAGTAACCCACCTAATACTCTGACATTCACAAACACGGCCTTTTCTCCAGCTGGGTTCACAAGTGTCAAGGAATATTTTCCTGAGTCATCGCGAGTAGAATTGGGGATTACAAGGAAGGCCATAGTATCAACCAGATCGACTTGTCCCTTTCTGACCACGTTATCAATACCTACTCTTCGCCAAGTGACTTTAGGGGCGGGTCGCCCTCTCACTATGGCAAATAGTCGAATAGGGCATCCTGCTCTCACTGTGACTAGTTTTCTCATGCTGGCATCCAAATCAATCTCCGGAGGTTCTGCAAACAACGTAAAAGCCATTAGCTGACTTTTCAGAATGTGGGGAAATCATGTGAGAAGTGAAGTATGAATGAATGAAGTGATAAAATAGGGCCTCACCTAGGATTTCTTTAGGTTGAATAGCATCCTTTAGTTCTGCAGGGCGCCCAATGCCCACCTGGTTTTGGGCACACACCCTGAACTCATATTCCTGGTTTTCATCCAAGCTGGTAGCAGTGAATTCCATGCGAACTAGTTGTGCGGCAGCATTGCACCTTTTCCAGCCTTCGTCAGGTGATGCATCTGCCTTTTTGGGTCTCATTTCCACAACATATCCAATTATCGGTGCGCCACCATCATACACTGGTTTTCCCCATCCAAGAGTTATGGAATTTTTGGTCGTATCAACCACTTTGAGATTGGTTGGTGGACCAGGTGGTTCTGAAAATAAATAATGTGAGAATAAATTTATACATGGTTGACTACTACTCATGATACTTTAATGTGCAATTTTATATAGTCCCTTCTCAAGCAAAGAGAGGGTGTTTAATTTCTCAAATACTGAGTCCTCCTTATTTTCTTTCATAAAATTAGCATCTACCACTGTTTATGCATTTTAGGTGATTTTGTAAAAGATCTACTTGGAAAAATACTGGCTAAAATAAATTTTGATGTTATGGATTTAATTAATTTGTCTAACAACTCTATGCTTGAGATGAAGAATTGGTGTAATATATATATATAAAAAACCAACAAAAACAAAAACATCATACCTATGGGATCTTTTGCTACCACTGGTCTTGATGGCAAAGATGGCTCTCCAATTCCAATTTCATTTTCTGCCTTGACACGGAACTGATATTCATGTCCTGGGAAGAGATTCTGTACTTTCAAACGCCTCTCAGGGATTGCACTCTTATTAACAGGGACCCATCGTATTGAGTGTTTTTCTTTTTTCTCCAAAAAGTATCCTGTGATGGACTTTCCACCATCATATTCAGGTGGACTCCAAACCACAGTCATCTCTTCTTTGCTTACTTTAGTGACATCTGGAGGATCAGGACGACCAGGTCTATCATATTTGGTTTTTGCAATGACTGGTTTACTCTCTGTCGGAGGCCCTGTGCCTATTTTATTTTCTGCACGGACTCTGAAAATATATTCATTTCCTTCTATGAGACGTGTTACTGTAGCACTGGGTGTTAAGACAGCAGAAGAATAGGTAGACCAAACCATTCGCTTGCTCTCACATTTTTCTAGAATATAATTTTGGATTTCACAGCCGCCGTCATCCTCTGGTGGATCCCAGCGAATAGTACACCTATCACTGGACACGTCGGAAATTTTCAGATTTCTTACGGGACCAGGCTTATCTAGAACATTGACAGTGGCATAGGCCACAAAACTGCCTGCTGTGTTAGTTGCTGTAATTACATATTTGCCACCATCACTTCGTTTTGCTTTAGTAAGAGAAAATTTAGATGACTCAGAACTGGTATCAATCTTGACCCTTGGGGATCTTGTTAAGTCTGTAGCATCTTTGTCCTTGGTCCAGGAAACTTCTGGGAATGGTTTGCCTCTAACACCTGCTTCAAGTCTAATGGTCTCCCCTGCTTTGACAGTCAGCACGCCACTCAATTTAAGATCAAGTACTGGTTTCTGCAAATCTTCCTTCACAACAACTTCCTCTGTCTTCACCCAGTCACTTTCCCCACCTTCATTCTTTGTTTGCACTCTGAACTCATAAATCTGGTTTTCAACACATTTGTCAACCATGTAGTGGGTTTCTTTAATGCTTCCTTTATGCACTCTTTCCCAGTCAGCAGAACCCTTTAGCCTTCTCTCAACGTGATATGATAGATTTGGGCTGCCACCATCATAATCAGGCCGCCGCCACTTTAGATAGACAAATGTCTTCCCCTTATCTGCAATATGAAGGTTTTCAGGCTCACCTGGTCTATCAATAGGGTTAATAGCCAGAATTGGAGTTTTTGTTTCAATGGTTGGCCCAACACCTACTTTATTCTCTGCACAAACTCGGAAATAGTATTCATTGTTGGCTAAAAGGTTGGCCTTGATTAATCGCTTAGTGACATCCGAAGCAACAATTGACCAGCTTTTCTGGTTTGGTTTGCGGTATTCCACTATAAAATTTGTTATCTCTGAGCCACCATTATCTAGTGGGTTTTCCCAGGAAATTGTACAGTTCTCCTTGGTTACATTGCTAACCCTTAAATTCTGGCAAGGCCCAGGTCTGTCAAGGACATTAACGATAGCGGAACCTTGGGCATGTCCACTGCTGTTCTTAGCTGAGATGATATACTTGCCATGATCAGCTCTAACGGCTTCTTTAATCTGTAACTCAACACGAGGTAGATCGTGAATTAGGTCAACCCGCTTTTCTGGGACCAATACTTTGCCTTCCTTGGACCAAGTTATATCTGGCTCAGGTCTGCCTTTGACTCGAGCAAGAATGCGGATAGTTTGACCCACTCTCACGGTAATAACATCACGACAAGTAACATCAAGTTCTACTTCTGGAGGATGAAGGATGTCTTTTGCAATCACCGATTCAGCTAGTTCTCTTGGCTCTCCCTCCCCCACAATATTAGCTGCCTTTATACGGAATCTGTACTCATTTCCTTCAATTAGTCCAGGTACCCTAAAGGCACACTGCCTAATGAGTTCATCTTTATTAATCCTGTTCCACTGGGTTGTACCAGCTTTCTGACATTCCACTACATAGCCTAGAATGGGGCTGCCACCATCACTGAGAGGCTTTGTCCACACCAAGTCAGCTGTTTCTCTGCTCTTGTCTTTCAATTTAGGATTAATTGGTGGCCCAGGTGGTTTGATGGGCCGGCAAGCTTTTATTGGGTCAGAACTTGGAGATGGATTGCTTAGTCCTGCAAGATTTTCAGCAAAAACTCTAAACTCATATGTATTTCCCTCATAGAGTCCAGTTACCCTAAACTTCAGGTCAGCTATAGGTGTTTTGTTGACCCTCACCCATTTGCCAGTTATTTCTCGGCGTTCCACATAGTAACCAATTATTGGACTTCCACCATCAGATTTTGGCAGAGTCCAGGACACCAGTGCAGCATTTTCAGTAACGTCAGTCACCACTGGTTTACCAGGAGGAGATGGAGGATTAAACTTATGTTTAGCAACAGTAGGTATGGAGTCAAGGGGAGGACCAACACCCATCTTATTCTCTGCTCTAACTCGGAAAACATATTCACAGCCCTTTTGCAGATGTGGGACTTTCAGCTTTGTCTTACTGCATTCGGAAGAAACAACACCCCATGTTTTTTTCCTTGTATCTTGTTTCTCAACAATATAATTTATCACAGGGCTTCCTCCATCATCCTTAGGTGGCTTCCATGAGATAGTCATATATTCAGGGGTAACATCCAGAATATCAATAGGACCTGTTGGTGGACCAGGAACATCAAGAACGGTAAGATGTACAGCTACTGTTTTGCTGCCAGCTGCATTGGTAACGGTGATCTGATATTCCCCAGTGTCTCTCCTTAAGCAGTTCTTAATGGTAAGTACTGATGAGAAGTTGTCAGTTTCAACTGTGTAGTGTTCATCTGTTTTAATTTCACTCCCATCGCTTGTCCACTTTGCAGTAGGAACGGGTATGCCTCTTATAATGGCAGGGAATCTGACTGTACTTCCGGCTTTGACCACAAGACCTTCAATTAATTTCACATCCAGCTCCACAGATGGAGGCACTAAAGAATAAACACATGGAAATTAGGTTTATATATATATTTTTTACAATATGAATAATTTAAAAAAGAAACAAAATAATAATACCAATTCAAAAATTACCTAATTTTTCCTGACATTCTATTGGGATAGTTGTGTCAGGGAGACCAAGACCCACAATATTTTCAGCTCTTACACGGAATCTATAGGTCTTTCCTTGTTGTAGACCAGTAACGACACACTCTAAGTCTGTCACAGTCTTGAACTTAATCCAGTCTTGGGTGCCTTCCTCTTGATATTCCACCAAATATCCAGTGATTGGAGAGCCACCATCACGATCCGGCTTATTCCAAACAAGGGAGACTTCAGTCTTGTCAACATCTACGTGATGGAGGTCCTTGGGTGGCCCTGGGGGATCTTTTCAAAAGAAGTTGTTATGAATAAATAATATTCCCAAAGACAGTCAAACAATACTTCTGCATCCAGAGAAAGCAACTTACGTAGAGGATCCACAGCCTTGATGGGTTTAGGTGTTTCAACAAAAGGACCACGTCCATACTGGTTCTCAGCAGCTACTCGGAAGAGATACTGATTGCCTTCATTAAGATGTTTAGCCCAGTGACTCTTTTTCTTTGATGTAGTTGAAATTGGTGACCACTGGGCACTGGCAACATCTCTCCTCTCAACTACATAATTTGTAACAACAGAACCACCATCATCCAGTGGTTCCTTCCAAGTAAGGTAACAAGAATCTTTCCTAATTTCACTGACTTCCAGATCTCGAGGTGGCCCAGGCTTATCTGAAAAGTATTAAATAATGCAGTTATGTAAGTATTTAATGCAAATAAGAGCTCAAAAGGTATCACAATTTACTTTTCATTTGCTGTTACATTAAAAACATACTAAAATTTCTCACCTAATACAAGTACTTTTACTGAGACAGTTTTTGAACCAGCTGGATTCTCCACTGTTAAGGAATAAATTCCACCATCTTCATGGACAGCATTACGAATTTCAAGCTTGCTACCAACTGGAGTAACATCAATTCTAGCTTTAGTCGGAGCCTCTCTGTCTTCTTTTTTCCAAGTTACTTTTGGGAATGGCACTCCTTTGATGATGGCACTAAGTCTCAGAGTATCACCAACCTTTATGTGTTGTTCTCTTGCCATGTTGGCATCAAGAATCAACTCAGGGGGTTCTAGAATAAAGGGAACAGTACTTTCAGATTTGATTGGCTAATAATGTATTTTACAAATAAGCACAGACAGTGAGACACCTGTCTTCCTTACAAATGCAGCTGAGAACATTTTACTCACCAAGTCTGTCTTTTACTAGCACTGGCTCGGGAACATGAGCTGGATCTGATTCACCAGCTTCATTGACTGCTATTACTCTGAACTTATAGGTTTGACCGTCCCGAAGACCAGTGACTTTGTATTTAGTTTCAGGACATGACTCAGGAGTGTGATTGGCTCTTCTCCACTCTTCATCTCCAACTTTCTGGTACTCAACAATATAACCCAGAATCTTGCTCCCACCATCATGACGTGGTGGCTGCCAAGTTAGGTCAACTGAATTACATGTTGTATCGACTGCTTCAGGATTAACAGGTGGACTTGGTTTAGCTACAAAATAAAATGGAAAAAAAAAAAAAGATAAGTTAAAACATACTTGAAAACAAAGTTGGATAATATAAAAACAAAATGAATGCTTTAATACTATACCAATTGGGTCTTTAGCAAAGACTGGTTTGGACGGTGGGCTTGGATCTCCGATACCAATCTGGTTTTCTGCAGAAACCCGGAATTCATATTGACAGCCTTCTAGAAGATCAGGGACCCTAAATTTAGTGTATGGATGGATTGGCTCTTTGGTAACTCTAACCCATCGTTTTGACATAGTTTCCCTCTTTTCCAGGATATAGTTTGTAATGGGCTTTCCTCCATCATTTGGCTTATTCCAGGTTACTAATGCAGATTCTTTGGTAACTTCTGTAACAATAGGCTGGTCAGGTGCATCAGGAACCCCTATAACAAACAGTAGAAAAATATGTTAGAAATTTAATATTTTCTATTAACAACATCAAATGCTTGAATCAATAAAATGAAATGTAATACATACTGAAACGATCTTTGGCTTTCATTGAATCAGACACCAGAGGATCACTTATTCCGTACAGATTTTCAGCATGTATCCGGAAAATATAATCTTTTCCTTCAAGCAGTTTAGAAACTTTGCATGTTGTTTTAGCACATGCAGATGTCACGGGCATCCAAACATCTTTGCCCACCTCCTTCTTCTCAATAATATAATTGGTAATTTCACTGCCTCCATCATCTAAAGGTGGCTTCCAAGAGATAACCATGTAATCTTTGGTCACCTCATCAAAAATAACTGGTCCCACTGGTGGTCCAGGACGGTCTGCAGGGATAAAAAATCACAGCACAAAATATTATTTCCATGTCTGCCTTGGAAAGAACAGGATCTATTCTTCCTGCTAAATAATACTTACCAACAACATTAACTTGACAGAAACCTTTCCTAGAACCTGTGCTATTCTCCACAACCACACAGTATTTGCCAGAGTCTGAACGTTTGGCCTTGATCTTCTCTAGAGTAAGTGTTGTCGGAGTGGTCTTTATATGAGTGCGATCATCTTCTAGCACATCAGCTTCATCTTTGAACCAAGTAATCTTTGGCTTTGGTTTGCCCGAGTAACGGCCAGTGAGGGCAAAAGCTTCACCAACTCGAATCGTGAGCTTATCTCTGAAGTCAAGGTCTAGTGTTGGAGGTGCTAAAATTTATAATTACAAAGGCAAATCAGTTTTACTGATGTTTTAGGATAATACTATAACTGTACAAGTTTTCCAAGTATAACTTGCATTAGATACATACCCAGCTCATCCTTGCAAGTGATTGGCTTGGTGCAAAATGATGGCTTGCCTTGTCCAACAATATTGACGGCACTGACACGATACTCATAGGTATCACCTTCTTTTAATCCTTTAACAGTGTATTTTCTGCTAAGCAAGTTGTCCTGTGTAACTTTGTGGAATTTCTCAGTTCCAATAAGACGACTTTCTAGGACATAGTTAATAATTTCTGATCCACCATCATATTTCGGAGGATTCCAAGTCAAAGTAACAGAATCTTTAGTAACTTCTTTGACTTCGAGGTCTTCAGGACGCTCTGGTACAGCTGCAAGTACAAGTATGAAGTTATGAAAAAACTATCATGTTCAAAATAAAGTAGAATATAGTTAATAATACTTGTTGAGGATTGCATTTAAACATTTAACTGCTCTGTAAAGTAACAGAAGAGATCTCATCATAGAACTCTAAGAAGAACTAAAAAGGACCAAATATAATCTAATTTCCTCTAATAAATGAAGAAATAAAGGTTCATTGAGGCCAAATAATTTCGGAGATTTCTCCAGAGGTGGTAGTTTTAGAGTTAGAAAAAAACTTCATTAAATGGAAAATTAAAAAAAAATCTGTGTAGTATGAATGAAAGGATTTGAAGAGTCAAATATATCCTCATAATCTCACAACCACATTCAAATACTACCAATATCAGATAATGAGTATTTGCCTAATGAATGCTTGTCAAATGAATAAAATGTTTGGCATTTATACACATGTCACCAGTTTTGTTTTTTTTTTAATTAATTGAGTGAAGAAGTGATTAAGGATGAAGCTGTTTTAAGTTGTACTTACTTATTGGATCTCTGATGATAAGTTCGTTTGGTGTCTCAGTGAATGGGCCCATGCCAATACTATTTTCAGCTGCAATTCGGAAGAAGTATGCTTTTCCTTGAATGAGACCCTGGACAGTAGCATTTTGTCGGGTAACTGTATATGTCACTGGGGTCCAGGCTTTGCGATCAGCTTCTCGCTTCTGAATGACGTAATTGGTGATTGGAGACCCTCCATCATCTTCTGGAGAAAACCATGTCAGTTTGCAGGAGTCATTGGTCAAGTTGTCAGACAGGAATGGTATTCCAACAGGACCTGGCACATCTGTAAATAAGATGAAAAGATTTCTAGTTGTTTGTCTTCAATGAACTACAGGGCTCAATATTGGTTAACCTCTGTTTTTAAAGAGGAGGCAAAAATACTGTTATGAAGAAAGAGAGGATTTTTGTGTTTATTAATTGAATTGTTTTTCCTCTCCTTGGCATCTATTTGCAACCATAGGTGTAAATAAAGTAGGTTTGGTTACTGGTTGTCACTGCTTTAGGTAGAGGTTGAAGGAACAGTAGTTTTATTTTTAGTAATTTGTTAGTCACATAGAGGGAGCTGCCAGGAGGAGAACACTCAGAGGGAGACAGGAGAGGAAGGAGTGGCATGGCTAGTTCTGTGTCCAATTTATTCTCCAGAGGGAAAAGGGAGAGTTTTATTTCTGGGTGACCAGTGAATGAACGAGCAACACAAGAGGTCCCAAATCTCATAATGACATTTGAGAGGGTTGAAATTTAACCTGCAAGTGTACAAGTTGTCAAATTAAAGTAATAGCCATTGAGCAAAAGTGAGTTTAGGAGCTTGAAACTAAAATCTTTAGGATTATTGTTCCTTATGCCATTTTCATTAATGAAACCATAACACGTTTTCATAACATTAATTATGTTCAATAGAGAACTGGTTAGTTTCACATAAAAACTGGCTGCTTGTGGAGTATGGTTGTACCTAGAGACATACTGAGAGAGAGAACTGAGTGGGAGGGCTTCACTTTCTGAGCACATCACTGGAATAAAGCAGCCATCGAGAGGCATGAAAAAGCTTTGTAGAGTTCAACTCTATATTCAGGGTAGGAAAGCAATACTGATACCCAACATGATACTTCTCTTCAATTAGAATACTGAAAGTCTTCAAAGGGGTTTTTGCCGTATTATGATAATTAGCAAATAAAGATATAATCTCATCATGTCAAACAGTCAACCTTAGTAAATTATGAAATGTTCATGAACATTTGTAGAAAAGTTGATTTTATGAAAACTATATTAATAGCATATTAAATGCTTTTGGTGGCATGTTATATGAAAAAGAAACATACAGAACTTAAGAGTAGGTATACAATAATATAAAATATACAGGATAAAGAAGCAAGGAGGAAATTTAAAAAAATGCTAATAGTGGTCAAAGGGCTTATCAGTGATTTTTCTAATTTTCCAAATTATATGTAATATAGTTTTATTTTTATTATTTTTATATATTTTTTTGGTGGTTCCCTGGCTAGGAATCGAACTCAGGCCACAGCGTTGAGAGTGCAGAAGCCTAGCCACTACACCACCAGGGAACCCCAACATAGTTTTATTATAATGTAACTTTGTTGTAGACGAAATAAAAATGTTATTTTTAAGTTGCAAGTATTTACCTAATACATCAACAATAATTGTCTTCTTCCTTTCCCCCCCTTCATTTTTGGCAAGAAGAGAATAGACGCCTTGGTGGCTCCTCTGGCAATTCTTGATGACCATGGATGAACTAATGGCTGTGGATTCAATGGCGGCTTCTTGAGGTAACGCTCTCTCATTCATGCTCCAGGTGATGGTTGGAGGGGGCTTTCCCGACACATAGGCGATGATCCGGATCACCCCTCCAGCATGGACCACAATTCTGTCTCTGACACTGGCGTCGAGCTGAAGGTCAGGTGACACTGGAAAACAATTGAAAATTACAAATGTAATTTTTCAGTTCCATTCCAAAACATAAATATATAAAAAAATACTAGAAATATTCATTACCAATTCTGTCCTTCATTTCAATGGCATCTGTGACTTCTCCAGGTTCTCCAATGCCGGCAATATTGACTGCTCTAACTCTAAATCTGTAGAATGCTCCTTCTTTTAATCCTGTCACAACAAGCTTTGTTCCTCTCACTTCTTTATCTTTCCCCTAGGGAAAAATCACAAGCATATCATAATTACAATAGTTCTTGGTAGCTACTTGTAATCGCTTTTGAAAGCATAACTAACAACATATTTAACTACTGTTTTTGGGAAAATCATTGCTAGTTTATGTTTTAGGAATCAGCTATTATAGGTGAAAACTCAATGGAATATCTTGCCATAAATCATGTTCTAAAATTACTGTGAAATGATTTAAAAAATTGTACTGTTTAATTATTTCACCTTTTCAGAAATTATAACTAAAATGTAAGTTAACAATAGCATGACTTCACTTTGATTAGATTTTTGACATAGCAGATATTTGAATAATCAGTTATAATGTTATTTTTTTTTTATTTCTTAACCCCCAAAATACAGAGAAGTTAATGGCATTGAGAATAACCACTACATTTGTAGTTTATTCATAGTATATATCCATAATGCCAAATGCTAGTTACCCTTTCCCAGTCTTCTTTTCCTTCTTCTTTAAATTCAACGATGTATCCAGTTACTTTAGACCCACCATCTTTTAGTGGGGGAGACCACTCCAAATCTGCAGATGATTTAGTCCAGTCTGTGACTTTGGGAAATGGAGGACCAGGAGGGGCTAGAAAGAATCAGTGCATGTTAGTATTCTTTTCGTTTCTATGGCACTTTGTGGAAAAAAAAAAAAAAAAAAAAAAAAAAAAAAAAGAAATGGTTTGAGGGCTTACCGATTGGATCTCTAGCAGTCACTGGGTCTGATGGCAGACTTGCTGGACCCACACCAGCAGCATTGATTGCATATACTCGGAACTGATAATCAGAACCTTCAATAAGACCAGTCATTTTATAAGAAACACCCAAAGTCATGGCTTTGATAGGATCTCGGTTAACTCGCTTCCATCTCTTTGAAGTGGTATCTTTCATTTCTAGCCAGTATCCTGTCACAGGAGAGCCTCCGTCATATTCAGGCTCTTCCCAGTTGACAGTCATAGAGTTACGAGTCACGCTGCTAACCGTTGGCTTATCTGGTGCTCCAGGAACAGCTGTGGAAAAAAAATTACATTGATTGATAAGAAATTGTGGAAAAACACAAATAAGATTGGCTTTGTATGTGAAACACGTCCTACTCACAGAAGAGGTTTCTTGCTGTTTCAGGTTCACTGTCAAGAGGCTCCCCAATGCCATATTTATTCTGGGCCATGATGCGGAATACATATTCATGGCCTTCTAGCAATTTGGGAATTGTGTATGTACACTCTTTAGGCTCACTGGAGACACGCACCCATGTCTTCCTGTTAGCTTCTCTTTTCTCAATTACATAGTTAGTAATCTTAGACCCACCATCATCTAGAGGTGGAAGCCAAGATAATGTCATTTGGTCTGCTGAAATAGATTCAAATTTTATTGGTCCCACTGGAGGGCCAGGACGACCTAAAATGATTTTAAAAAAAGAAAGACTTTATTAGTAAAATGATTTTTAAAGCCAAATGTTATATTCATGAATGGGAAAACATGTGATTTTAATAAAGCGTGCAGTCTTTACCAAGGACGTTCAATCTCATTTCCTTTGATGCTGTCCCCAGATTATTCACGGCTGTGATGGTATATAAGGCAGTGTCACTCCTGCGAGACTGTGGAATAACTAAGGTGCAAGTATCATCTACCACCAGTTTGTTGACGTGGGTGTCATAGAGAACAGGTTCTTTATTATCAGGCTTCTTTGGAGGAGCTTTAAACCAGGTTAGTGTAGGGAATGGCACACCTTTAATTTTGGCCACAATGCTTACATCAGTTCCTTCTTCAACCTCCATGAATTCTTTTAGTTCAATTGATGGTGGGCCTAGATGATGAAAATAAATTGTCATTAGGAACAGAAAGCACTAAAGGATAGAAAGTAGAATTCACAGTGACTAGAAAGCTATTCAGATCTATTACAGATAGGTTTGGTAACCTGGCCCAATATAAAGAACAGGTCCGTCTTCCACGTATTTACACCAGTTTGGGGGACAGGTACATGTGGTCATCATCCTTCATCTCCATGTAACTATGTATCAGCTATTGCCTCTCTTTCACATGGCATCGTTATGCATGTAGATTTTGAAAAATGGCAGAGAGAAGTGAAAATTTTGGTATCTTAGGCTTGGGAGTTCCTTCATGTTCCCGTTAGTATTTATGCAGCATTAGGAGGGACCAACTATGTTCATTCTTAGGTGAATTCCTCTTTGAAAAAATACAATTGCTAGTAGAGGCAAAGCAAATTTTCATTTTCCACGAATTCAGTATAAGAATGTGCAAAGAGGGTGGTGACTACAGCCCTCCCAAATTTAGAAAACAGAATTGAAATAGGCAGCAGCAGTGATAGCAGCAATAATTAGAGAAAGAATTATCACTACATTTGTATGTATATTTTATCTATGAAAATGGATATATATTTTTCTTCAATAGAGAAAAAGAATTGCTTCTCGGCCTTTTGGCTAAGATCATGTGAGAAAAAGAAACTCGATTGTGAAGGTAAATGGGTCTGGTAGTTGCTGAGCAAATAACTGGCTACTACTTTCTGCCCTGTTTGAGAAGTATGCAGAGGAAGTGCTTTGGTTTCTGATAAGTAAGACAGCCTGCCATGGAAAAAAATATAGTAAGGAAAGGCCAAACATCATCTTTTTCAAATAAAAGGAAGGTAACCTAAAAGAGAATATGATAATTCTCTGGAAGTTGAGGGAATTGAGTGAGTAATGTACGCATCTCCACTTTCAAGCTCTGGTAGCTTCCTGATGTACAGACATGTTTCTTTATTTTGGACTATGATGAAATATCTAGAAAGGCATCCACAAAGAGAAAACCCTCTGTTAATATGCTGGTACTTACATGTCTGGTCTTTGACAATCACAGGGCCAACAGTGGCAGAAGGTTTGCTGACTCCTGCAGCGTTGACAGCTTTGACTCTGAATTCATATTCCCCACCTTCGGTGAGGTCTTCAACAGTAAATTCCAGCTCTTCCACATCTCGCTTATTGCACTGTTTCCACGCTTCTTTCTTTGTCCCAGTTGGGTCCCAGGCAAGGCGCTCAACAATATAGTGGGTGACGGGGGAGCCCCCATCATTCCTTGGAGGTTTCCATGACAAGTGTACAGTGTTCTTTGTTATGAGGCCAATCTTGAGTTTAATAGGGGGATCAGGAGGATCTTGAAAAGTTAAAAGTTAAAAGAAGTATTAAGCATTGTTTATAATAATATATTCCTCAAGGTTGAGATGTTATTTTAATTGTCAATTTATAAACTTACATATTGGATCTCTGGCAGTGGTTCTCTGAATGGTTTCTACAGGTGCACCAATACCAAAACGGTTTTCAGCACGCACGCGGAAGAAATACTGCTGTTCAGAGATGAGATCAGGAACTACAAATGTGGTGCTTCCACAGTTTGGATTGACTTTAGTCCAGGCTTTCCCATCAATAGTTTTCTTCTCAATCACATAGCCTTTGATCCTGTCTCCTCCATCATCATCTGGCATCTTCCATGTAAGTCGGCAGCTACCCCTTGTGATGTCACTGACTTTCAGATCTTTGGGTGGTCCGGGTACATCTGTTGGATACATGTCCCAATATAAACAAGGTTGCTTTTTAAAAATAATTTGTTCTTACTCCATAGTAACTTTTAAAGTCTTTCTTACCCATGACTTTAACTCTGCAATTTGCAGTTTTTTGGCCTGCTTTATTCTTGGCTGTGATGCTGTATTTGCCTGAATGAGATCGTTTACAGTCCGAAATAATAATTACCGATGAGTTTTCAGCAGTCTCCAGCTGCACAAAGAAAACAGCAGTCATACACTGAATAAAATAATAGCAGTATTGAAGTCAACTAGGTTCTGAATCATTTCAAATTTTTTTTTTTTTTTACCTGTGCATCTTCAGGTACATCATGAACTCCATCCTGTTAGAAGAGAAGATTGTCAGGTGTAGTATAAGTATTCCTTAGAGTGATGCAATGGGAGACAGAGAATTATCATTTTCTTACCTTCATCATCTTCTTTGCCTTTCCATCAAATTCCCAAGATGATTTTGGTGTGGGACGTCCCTTGATGACAGCAGGAATCCTAATCTGTGAGCCAGCTTGACATATCAGACAGTCTTGTGCTCCAATGTCAATGAAAACTTCTGGTACCTCTGTAATTCCATGAATAATATAATAGAATTTAGCTCACTGATTTCAAAAAAGTAATTGACATATTTTTAGCAAATTAATTGCATAATTAGATAAAAATGAATACATTAAGGAAAAAACAAAGAAAAGAAAACAACAATAACAACAAAAATAATGAATAGGTAAATGGAATAAGAAGTAGTACCTAGAATATCAGTGGCAGGGATCTCTCCAGTTGTATCACTGGGTTCAGATTCACCAGCTTCATTGACAGCTTTCACTCTGAATCTGTACTTCCTGAGTTCTTTCAAATTTGGTACCACACATTCACAAGTAGTTAGAAGTTTGTCTGGTTCGTTTACCCTTTTCCAGTCAGTAGTACCTTCTTCTTGCATTTCTACAATGTATCCTTTGATTGGACTGCCACCGTCTTTGGCTGGAGGTTTCCATGCTAGTGAGATGCTTGACTTTGTTTTGTCTTTGACCTCTGGGCAAGAAGGTGGTCCAGGTGGATCTATGAATAATAAGAAAAACAAAAACAAAATTTTGAAGCTGATGAAATGCTAGATATATATACCATAAAATGTTTTGTCATACATGATACTTTATTTTTAATCTATGAAAATACTAAAATAGGAATGCCAAAATGAATTTCCTTCTAAAGAAGGGGAATATAAGAGTCTCTTTTTAGTTAACATTAATGCAAAAACAAGAAAGCAACTAACTAGGACTATAAAGATTATACTCACTATCTCTATGTATATTTATATCCTATTTACACATGATTGGTGAAAAACTATTTTACTTTTGATATCTTTTTGATGAGATTCTGCAATATTCTTTACTATAAACTTACTTTAATTTACCATGAAATTAAAATTAAAAACGATTTCATCATTAGCTGTAAACCTTTGAACACAAATAATCTCATGCCTTACATGTTGTCTACGATAATTGCATAACAAATCTTTACATTTCTCACAGTACTTTACAATCACAGAAATCCTTTTACTCTATTTGTCTTTTGAACCATAGCTCTTCCCTCTCCAGTGCCTAGCACAGTTCCTTATACATAGCACACATTCAGTACTAGCTAGCTGAATGGATGAATGAATGGCCACTATTCTTTTCAGATATATGCTCCATATAGAACGTGTCTTTTCTTTCTTTTTAACAAATAGCTGATTTTTTTTCTACAAAGAATCTAGGTAAATATATTATATAGCAAATGGAATTAATCATTAAGGTCCTAGTATTTTAATTTTTGAACTGATCTGCTTACAGATATGTCAGAAGAATTTTCTTTTTTTATTTCACCCCACAGATTGTGCTTGAGAATCTTGCATCTTGGTTCAATAAACATAACCAGAAAGTTAACAACATTTGCTTTTTGTTAAACTACTGAAGGGTCTATTTAGTGAGTGAGATGAATTTCCACAGTATCTAATGAAATAGAGACTTATTAAGGTATGGGAGCAGAGAGGATCATTATTATTGTGATTTCTCATAAAATACTAAGTTTAATTTAAGAGTTTAAAAACTATCTAATTTTATGTATGTGTATGCATATATATGTGCATATGTATACATACATAAATATGTGTGCGTAGTACGTAAATATAGGAGGGCTGTCCGGAAAGTATCTGGCCATGAAATATATGAAAAATAGAGGCATTTATGGCTGGACTTTTCTGGACAGTTCTCATATACATATGCACACACATCCATACTTCTGACAGTCTATGTAAATATGAAACTTTTAACAATAACAACATAATTTGGGATAGAAAAATATAAGATGTTTAAGAGCAGAGTTATCCATTTAGTAGCTCTGTCTCTTTTAAATTTCAGAAATGGGAGCGTACTTACATATGGGATCTCCTGCAACAGCTGGGTCTGAAGGTTCACTGGGAGGCCCGATTCCTGCAGCGTTTATTGCCATTGCTCTGAACTGGTATTTAACGCCTTCGATCAAACGGGGAACATTGAATTCCACGCCCTTCAATCCCACTTTGGTTATTGGTGCTCGGCTAACACGTGACCAGTAGACACCTCCCTCTTCTCTCTTCTCCAGCCAGTAGCCAGTAATTGGAGAGCCGCCATTGTCCAAAGGAGGAGTCCAGCTCACTAGCATTGACCCTTTGGTGCGCTCCAAAACTTTTGGTTTCCCCGGAGGTCCAGGAAGGCGATAAGGATCTTGAATGACCACTTTATCCGATTTGCACTCATCACTGGTCCCATATTTATTCACTGCCCTAACTCGGAACTCATACTGACCATTGGGGATAAGTTTCCAGATCTAGAAATCAGATGAACAGTAACTTTTTAAAAAGAAGGTACTTACATTGATTTTTATTTATTTTAAAATTAGTTATGTTGTAAGGAAGACTATGAAAACAGAAGTCTATAAACTCAAATAAATATTTTCAAAATATGTTGACTCAAACATGGAGAAAGTCTTTTAAAATGAAAATATGTAAATTTATTGTACCTAATTGTGGATCTCTCAAGTAAAAGAGACTCCGTATATCAAATAATTTATTAAGTGGCCTTATGTGCATCATGCTAAAAACTACAATAAAGCTTTTTGTGTGTGGTTTTGAGTTTAATCATTAAATTCCAAGCTTATGCTAGAATGTTGTTCATTCAGGCTCATGTCCTTTTAGTATGTATAGGAAAATATTTAAAAGAGTTTACCCCATATCGCTTCTCCACAGCGGTGTTGGTGACTTCCTCCCATTCACTTTTCTTCCTACTTGCATCACGTTTGTCAATGACATAATGGGTGATTTCACTGCCACCATTGTCTAGAGGGGCATCCCAGGTCAAATAGCAAGATTCAGCTTTAATGTCAGTAACCGCAAGATTTCTTGGTGGGGATGGACGATCTGGAAAGGATCCAATAGAGGAGATTGAGAAGTCAATTCTTAAACAGACACTGGATTTCACTTTGATATAAGAAAGCATGTCACTTACCATACACTTCAACGTGAACATTTCGGAATACTGAGCCAAGGCGGTTGGAGGCAGTAATTGTGTAAGTGCCTTTGTCTTCCCGGACGGCTTTGGGGATGATAACCTCAGTTTTTGCCTCACTTCGGGACACTTCTTCCTTGGTTATCTTCAGTGCGTCAGTGGATTTTTCAATCACAGTTTCATTCTTGGACCACTCAATCTTAGGCATCGGAAGACCTGTCACATCTGCGGGAATGTTAACAGGCTCTCCTGCCTTAACTTTGATAGTGTCTCCTCTAACAGCCAGGCGCAATTTAATAGTTGGAGGCACTGCAAAGAGAAGGGAAAGAGAAAAAAATGAGCAAAGTCATAAGGATGCTTGCTCCATCTATGGGATAATGTGCATTAAATGCAACCTATGTAAAGTGCGTTAAAATTATTGTGTTCAGATGCCATACCTTCATCATCTTGTACGACCACATTAAGAGGCAGGGATGGTTCACTTTCACCAATTTCATTGACAGCTTTGACACGGAACTCATACATTTGGTGCTCATCAAGATTTTCAACCAGAAAAGATGTGGTTGGGCAGAGTCGCTTGTTAACTCTTTCAAAGTCAGGTTTGTCGTGACGCCGTTTTTCAATGATATAGCCCTGGATGGGGCTGCCACCATCACTGCGGGGCTCTTTCCAGTCAAGCGTGATAGAGGACTTTGTCCTTTCTGTATATGTGAGCCTCTCGGGAGCTGTTGGAGGACCTGTAACCAGAAGAGACAAGTTGAAATGACAGCCATGAAATACATACTCATATAAGAAATACTTCACTTCAAATTAATTATGTGGAAAAGAAAGATTTAATTTTGGCATAACCTTACATTCATCTTTAAAATCCTCAAAACATCTGTTACCAGAATTCCAGGCATTTCTATAGGCAGAATTTTTCTTAGTAAACTTTACAGTCAAGATTATTAATTAAAAATAAATCAAGGGGCATGTATGCTTTTTAAATATTTAGCATTTTAGATATTTCACCTCTGTCACTGGGAAAGCTTCCAATTCTAATGAACTAGGAGAGCAGGTTGTAAAGTTCTGCTTTGGATGACCAGCTGAGAGCAAAGTGTTTCTTTCCTCTTTTATTACAAACAAAGAAAATGCTTACTGAACATACTTTGAGTCAGGTTGCTTCAAGTGTGGGTTTACAATGGGGTGGAAAGAGAATTTACATAATGCTGTTATAGTTTAGGGTTCTGTAGGACAAAACCAAAGACAAAAAGCTTTGATTGAATCTTTGAGGATGACCCGAACCACTCTTATTGATTACTATTGCCATCAAAACAGAGCTTTGCAGTGAAGGCCAAGCTCTATTGGATCCTCTGGCACAAATTGAGCTATAATGAAAATTCTGAGATGAGTTGTTACAGTGATGTAGGATGTAGGATATAATTTCATTTCTTTTTTTTTTTTTTTTTTGGTGGTAGTGGAGAAATTCTCAAAGACTCTGCTTTCCTGGATGGGATGTCAGTGTGCATTACTAAGAGTGTGCAATTTTAGATTTTCATATTTGTTTATATTGGTCAAGGAGATGTCTTTTGGTTGGTTTTCATTCTTTGGTGGCTCTTTGTGGTCTGAAGCCTCCATGTCCCTCCAGTGTGGGGACTA
The DNA here is from genome assembly GCA_004026885.1 of Lyroderma lyra. NCBI lineage: Eukaryota > Metazoa > Chordata > Mammalia > Chiroptera > Megadermatidae > Lyroderma > Lyroderma lyra. The sequence continues at coordinate 210,948 of PVJL010000697.1, read as the reverse complement.
TTTGAGGACTAAAGGAAGACTGAGGCAATATCTGTCCTATAATCTTTCAAAATCAATGAACTCTCTTTAACTACCAGACTAATTAAATTAATTACTCTAGTGTATTCTATTGCAAAGGTGTAATATTTCGAAACTACTTTAAGTATATTGCTAAGCTCCAGTAGATTCAGGTTTTTTGGTACACACAACACAGACTTGGCATTGTGCAAAAATTATAGTGAGCCAAAAATTATATTTAAATTATAGCAAACCTGAATTCTGAAAGTTTCTAGTATCTTTTTATTTACCTTTCCAACTAGTCTTTAGCTATAGACCTTGAGACTACTGTAAGTTCAAAGCCATAAGGCTCAATAAATGAACACCACAACTAGAAGCAAACAACATTTACTTTATAAACGCAATGAAAACCTTCTTTTTTACCTAGTGGATCAACTGCAAGAATTGGTCCTATTTCAACAGGAGGGCCACAGCCAAACTTGTTCTTGGCAATCACACGGAACTTATATTCTTGTCCCTCAAGTAGACCAGTGATGTCACATTTAGATCTCTCAGTCTCTATTGGTTGTCTCCAAGTATGCATCTTGGCATCTTTTCTTTCAATAATAAAACCTGTGATTTCACTTCCTCCATCATCTGCTGGATCAGACCAGTTAAGTAGACACATCTTTCTGTTTGTTACAACAGGTTTTAAGTCAAGAACAGGACCAGGGACATCTGAAAAATAAAACCACCAAAAAAAAAAAAAATCAATGTAATAAGATAGCACAACTTAGGAAAATCCTATGAAAAGGCATATAACATTCCTTACCAAAAACTTCGACCCTGGCTGCCGCAAATTTGGAACCACAGCTATTGGTAGCTGTAATCACATATCTGCCATGATCTTTTCTCAACGCAGCCTTGATAATTAGTTCAGATTTGGTTCCAATGTTCTCTATTACAACACGGTCTTTATCCAGTTCTCCTTCTTCTATAGTCCATACTTTCGTAGGTACTGGGCGGCCAGTCACCACCGCTGGAATTCTAAGAGTCTTCCCAGCCATTATTTGTATTCCACCCTTGACAGAAACATCTAGTTCCACATTTGGAGGCTCTGTTGAAAGAGAACAGTCATATGTTAGCCTAGGAAAGATGAACAGAAAAAACCTCCAACAATCTCATACTGGGAAAAGATCCATAATCTTTATCATGTAACTGTTAAGTACCTTGTGGTTCAGCCACAGTGACAGGTTCTGTTTCTCCAGGTGGTCCTTCACCTGCAACATTGACGGCACTCACTCGAAGTTTGTAATCGGCCCCTTCTCGGATTTCTTTGACAGTGTACTGACGGACCTTGATCATCTTCTCTGTGCAGCGTGACCATTCATTTGTGCCAACCAGCTGCTTATCCACAAAGTAGCCGATAATTTCCCCACCACCATTGAAAGCTGGGGGTTCCCATTCTAATTCAATAGTTGTAGAGCTTGTGTCAGCTACTCTTGGGACAGGTGGCCCAGGTGGAGCTAGAATGAATGCAGGAATACAAACAAAACTCACTGATGGTTTCAAAATGTACAGTAACTTACCTACACCACTTTCTTTTTTCTCATAGTGCATTGCATGTAATATGGTTAGGTGCTATTTTGTGAAACTTTTAAGATATACATATATATATCTTAAATTAATTGCCTCACTACATATATACATATATATGTATATATATTTTTTTCTGGAATGGCCATCAGAACTGTCGTCATACCCAAAATCTGACAATTAAGTTTGCGAACTTGCCACTGTGTGCTATGTTGGCAGCACAGCTTACCTAGTTGTTTGTACCGTGCTCCCAACGTAAGCACACTGTGGCAAGTTCATGAACTTAATTGTCAGATTTTGGGTACAATGACAGCTCTGATGGCCATTCCAGAATGAGTTCCAAAACTGCTTTGAAGGGTGGACTTGGGGTTGACATTGGTGCACAGAGGAGTACTTCGAAGGTGACCATAGTGATATTCAGCAATGAGATATGTAGCACTTTTTCTAGGATGAATTCATGAAATTAATTGTTCAACATTATACACACACACACACAAAACCAGAGGCTGTCCAGAAAAAAATTCAACCATAAATGCCTCTACTTTTCATAGTACGTGGCTGTATCCAGTTCTTGTTACATTGACAATGGCTGGATTTTTTTCTGGAAAGCCCTCGTATATACATACATAGATGTTTAAAACTTTACACTGTAACTTCAATATATATGGCCGTAGTCATTACTAGTATTTTGTTTGATTTTTCTAGCTTTATTGAGATATTATTAGCATATAAACATGTAGATTTAAGGTGTAAAACCGGATGATTTGATACAGGTAGAATCATGAAATGATTACCACAATAACCTTAGTTAACACCTCCATCCCCTCACACAATTACCATTTTTTGTAGTGATAACAGTAAGATTTACTCTCTTAACAACTTTCAAGTATATAACATAGCACTGTTAATTATAATCACCATGCTGTACCCCACTTTCTTCTTAGGGAATTACTTACAGATTGGATCACGTGCTGTTTTGGGATCCGAAGGGGGACTGAACTTCCCAGGCCCAGCTGCATTTTCGGCACATACTCTGAAGACATAGGTGAGTCCTTCTAATAGGCCTTCTACATTGGTCTTCAAAGAACTCAGAAGGTTTCTGTTGACACGAGACCAATGTGTACTATTAACCTCACGTTTTTCAAGCCAGTAACCCAAGATGGGGCTGCCATTATCCTTTGGTTCATTCCATTTCACTAGCATACTGTTGCTCGTAACATCTTCCACAATGGGCTTATCTGGTGCATCAGGTGGTTCTGATTAAAAAAAAAAAATAGTGTATTTGAATTAGTCCCCTAGTATGACATAAAATTCAAGTTTATAGGCTGTGATAATGCGTATTCCAACACATACAATACGAAGGCGAAGTTTAGATGTTAAAGAAACCTTACCAAATGGATCTTTAGCTGTAAGTGGCTTTGAGACACATGGTGGTCCAGGCCCGAACCTATTTTCAGCTCTTACACGGAAGAGGTACTCTTTTCCTTCAATTAGTTTTGTCACTGAATATTTGCACTGTCTAAGTGTTGCAGTGATAACAATCCATTCTGAGTCAGGTTTTGTCTTGTCTTTCTTTTCTAAAGTGTAGTTTATAATTTCACTGCCACCATCATCAAGGGGTGGTTCCCATTTGCAAAGGACTGAGTTCTTTCTAATATCTTCAAATACAAAGTTCACTGGTGGTCCTGGTGTATCTAATATTTCAAAAGAGAGCAGTGATTAAAAACTTGTGTAGAAATGCTTGCAGGAGAAAAATACTCCTTTGACATAAACTTCTGTTTTTCCTCTTATCTATCTCTGTATCACATTGGCTAAGGTCAGCTGATTGCTTTTACACAGCCAGGGGAAAACAACGGGACTTGAGGATACAGAGTTTCTTTGAACTCCTCCCAAAACTTTTTATTTTTGTTTTACTAAAACTCTTATATAGAATATCTTCCATTGGGAACAGTTGTTTTAACTACTTACCCAGCACACTGACAGTACAGGGAGCTTTTGCAATACCATGGTCATTTTCAACTTTGATCATATACAGGCCATGGTCAGGTCGGAGAGAATCTCGAACTCGTAGCTGAGATTCCCCTTTTTTGCTATTGTCGATACTCAAACGCTCTGTCAGAGGCAGGACAAATGGTTCTTCTTCCTGAACTTCACCCTTCTTCCTCCTAATTGTGGGTGCTACTCTCTTCTTAATTTCCTCTGGTGTAATAACTTGTTCATCCTTTAGCCATGTAATAGTTGGGTAAGGTGACCCAGAAATAGTTGCATCAAGTGCTATTTCATCACCTCGTTTCACTTCTAGGCTTGTTCTCATAATGACTTTTGGGGCATCTGTAAAGATTAAAAACAATATTTGTTTTCAATTCTGATGAAAATATCTGACAAAAAAATTATTCTCATTTATTTTATAATGGGAAAATGCCAACCCCATTAAACAAAACTTACCAATAGGATCTACAGCTTTGGTTGGAGGAGTAGCCCGAGAAGGTTCACCAATACCAGCAGCATTTTCTGCTCGCACACGGAATTGGTATTCCTTTCCCTCTTTAAGTCCTTTTGCTGTATAGGTCAGGACTGGTACTAGGTGCTCATTGCATCTCTTCCATCTGTCTTCACCCTTAGCAATCTTCTCTATGATGTAACCCATTATTTTGCTCCCTCCATCGTACAGAGGTGGCTTCCATGTGATAGTCATTGCCTCAGCTGTAGGATTATGAACCTCAACATCTACAGGTGGATCAGGGGGCTCTGAAGAGCAAGGAAAAGATTGTTAATATAGGGAAGCCTGTATTCTTAAAATAAATGCATATTTATTTGTAGCTGTATTACACTCATGCCCAGACTTACGCTTTGGATCTTGAGCAATGATTGGATTTTTCAGTTCAATGTATTCTCCTCCACCAATCTTGTTGACGGCTTTAACGCGGAAGAAGTATTCACCATTTGGTATGAGATCTTTTACAGTCCAAGATAATTTATTCTCACCAGACATGACTGGTATATATGTCCTCCTCCCAGCTTCTCTTCGTTCCAGGACATAATGAAGAATTGGGCTTCCACCATCATATTCTGGAGGTTCCCAGGTTAATTTACAAGAACTCTTGGTCACATCACTTGCTTTAATATCTTTGCATGGTCCAGGTAGGCCTATTAGAAATAACATTGATAATTATTATTGTAATCTGACAAGTCAGCATATTACTAGCACACTCTTTCTCTAAGTGGGACTAGTCAAATTTTGAGTGGGACAATCTTTGATGTGCAGGAGTGTCCCTTACACTGCAGGTCATTTAGTATCTTTGGCTCCCAACTACTAAATGTCATTAGCTCCTGCTGAATCTTTGTTCCAAGAAAAAAAATTTCTAAGCACCATCTGTGTGTGTAGAAGGAGAGGGCAGAAAATATTACTACCCCTGGTTGAGAAGACTACAGAAAAATGCAAATACAGTTAATAAAGGGATATTGGCTATTTTAACATTGGGTATGCTATGTCTTTTATTTAAATTAGTCTTTTACATGAAAATAATTACTACAGAAGTAATTTAGTCTAATCAGGGTTTAACTACCAATTTCATATTTTTTACAATTGCTTTGCTTCTCATGTTGAAAGAAATAATCTGAAAGGACATTTAATTTACAAATGGTCAACTCACAAAGCCATTTATACTAACACTGTGGAAGTTAACTAATATTCTCAATATGTCTAAAGAACTCAATATATGTGGGCTGTTTTTGTTTTGTTTTGTTTTTGCGGGGGGTTGGTTCCCTGAGCAGGGATCGAACCCTGGCTGCAGCAGTGAGAGTGCTGAAACCTAGCCACTAGACCACCCAGGAACCCACTTGATAAATATTTGTTGAATTAAAAAAAAGAATGTCTAGTGTTCCATCAAAGAATGATTACCTATGACTTTGACATTTATGGAGGCAGTCGCTGAGCCAAGTTTGTTCTCCAGTGTAATGGTGTAAACTCCAGCATCTGCATGGACACACTTGGGAACTTCAAGGTTTGCAGATACGTGATCGCTCTTCATTGTTAATCTATCACTTGCTTTAACTTCTTTGCCATCTTTATGCCAACTAACAGTTGGAACTGGGACAGCTCTGAAGGGAACAGGAATGCTTAATTTTTCACCTTCAATAACAATAATGTCATGAGTCTCCAGATCAATTGTTGGCTTGCCTGTAAAATATAATCCAAAAGAGGAGAAAAGAGTATGTCAAAGGCAATGGAGGAGTAAAGCCTGTTTTACGAGTTATAAAAGAAACTGTGTTCTTACAGTCTGGGTCTTTGGCAACCACATTTTCGGAGATTTCAGATGGTTCACTGACACCAACAGCATTGACAGCTCTCACTCTCAGCACGTACTCCTTGTCAGGAACAACACCTTCTTCCACCTTGAACTTTAAGTCTTTTATTGGGCGAGAATTAACTCGCATCCATTTCTCGGTGCCTACTGGACACATTTCAACGTGGTATCCTATGATGGGACTTCCACCATTTTTCTCTGGAGGCTTCCAAGCGATGGCGATATGCTTTCTCCCAGCATCAGTCACGTGGAGGTCAAGGGGAGGTGAAGGAGGACCTGAACAAAGAGTGAAACGTTCACATCCATGGTCACATCATTAAGCTCTAGCCCAGACAATACCCTTTGTATGGTCAGTGCTGCTCACTTGTTGGATCTTCAATTGACAGGATTTCCGTGGGTTCACTTGGGTGACCAACTCCAGCTTCGTTTTCTGCCCGAACCTGAAACTGGACCTCGGTGCCTTCGATGACATCAGTTACTCTGAAGTTGCAGTCTGGTCCTGAGGTCTTTCCAGCTTTCACCCAACGGGTACCTAACTTTTCTTTCTTCTCAATGATGTATCTATCGAAATAACAAAGCATTTCATTAGCATTAATACAAAAAAAAAAGTGAAGAATTTTCAGCCATGTGTAATGATTCTTTATACATTAATTGAAATTCTACCTCTGTATTGGCCTTCCACCATCATTTTTAGGTGGTTCCCACTTCAGGTCAACATGTCGTTTTGTCACATCAACAACTGTCAGAGCATAGGGTGGTCCAGGGGTGGCTGAAAGCAAAATATTCCATTGTTAGCAAAACCAGAGGGAACAATGATAATCTATTAGAAATGGTGCCATAAAGATTAAGTTAGAGAGCATACTAAAGGTATCTTTGGCCAGGACGGAGTCCTCAATTTCACAGTAGTCACTTTGTCCTATGGCATTTTCTGCGGCAACTCGGAACACATACAAAGCGCCCTCTGTCAGTGGGGTTACTGTGCACTTGGTGTCCTTGACAGTTGTGTCCACTGTTTGCCAGCCTTTTCGCCTTACGTCTCTCTTTTCCACAATGTAGTTGGTGATGGGGGATCCTCCATCTTTCTCAGGAACTGTCCACTTTAGGTCTGCTGTATTTTTTGTGATATTAATAACTTCAAGCCAGCGAGGTGGTGATGGAGGATCTGAAGAAGAATAAAAGAAAAACAAATTCACTGTTTGTTGTCCAATATTCAGTTTTGACTAAATCTCTAGCAATCACTAGGAACTCATGTAGCAAGGATGAAATAATCTAGTAATGAGCTTTCCATACTTCCTCGTATTATAGTTCTCAGAAGTACTTCAGAAGAACGTATATGTCCTAAACATCAGGATTGACTTACATAACTTCTCCCGACAAAGCACAGGGTCGCTGGGTTCACTGGGCTCGCTTTCTCCAGCCTTGTTCACAGCTCTAACTCGGAACGAGTATTCCTGCCCTTCCATGAGCCCTGGGAGCAGGTGCTGGGTAGTGGGAACTCCTTCAGCCACTCGGACCCACTCATCTGTTCCAGTCTTTAGCATTTCAATGACATAAGACTCAATCTTTGCCCCTCCATCGTGCTCTGGTTTTGTCCAATTCAATATTAATGATGTCTTTCCCACATCTTTCACAGTTGGTTTTCCAGGCGGCCATGGAGGATCTGCAAGCCAATGAAGTGAAATTATTATTCAGGTTTGTCAAAAAGCAGTTAATATAAGCTTCAAAACAATCATATAAAATATATAAGCAATACCTATGGGATCCTTTATTAATATTGGTTCAGTCGATCTACTTGGTTTTCCAGGTCCAGCAAGATTTTCAGCCAACACACGGAATCTGTATTTTTTCTTATTGGTGAGACCTTTCACTCTGAATCAGAAATGAAGTGCTAGTTCAATATCATGATAAGAAGCAGAAACATCTATTTATTTTACATAGAAGAGGCCAGTTTATTTGGATTATGAAAAACTTGTTTGAAAATATTTTAATATAAATTTAAAATTGCCTTTTTACTGTCACATGCTTTAGATTTGGCTAAATGTACCAACCTAATTATAATACTATAATAGTGATCATTATCATAATATGCTAGAAGACCAAACACTTTGAAACTTCCAGAACATTAATATTTTATAGTAAATTAAGAAATGTGTCTTTGGATGGAACATATTACTTCTGAAATTATGTGTTACTAGAGAATGTAAGTTAAAATATTTAAAAATTTTATAATAATAGTATATGATCATGTATTATAATCAAAAGGAATACTTTTATAGAATAAAATGTTTTATATGCCATTGTTTTAACATCTTAATGGAGATTTTTGGGCATACCTGTATGTTGTGTCCTTTATTGGCATCTTATTGCATTTAACCCATTTATCAGTATCAGGATCTAATCTTTCAACCCAGTATCCAGTGATTGGGCTGCCACCATCATCATCTGGCTCACACCATGTGAGAGTCACTGCATCTTTAGTGATATCAGAAGGTTCTAGGCGAGTGGGAGGTCCAGGTGGATCTACAGACAGGATAATGGTGTAAGTGTTATATGTCCTATACATAAATATTATAAAAAACACCTAAATCCAAGTTTGACACAAGCATCTTTTTTATTGTTCTTTTTTCCCCCCAACTGCTTAATGAGAAACTTACCAAATTGGTATTTGGCTGTTATTGGAGAGGCCTGAACGGGCTCACCAACACCGTACATGTTTTCTGCAGCCACTCTGAAGATGTATTCTTTATTGGGTGTTAGTTTGGTTGCCTTGAAGTTTGTATCTTTGACAGTTGATGAGAGCTTATGCCATACTTCACTGTCTGTCGCTTTTCTCTCTACCACATAGTTTGTGACTTTAGATCCGCCATCATCTCGTGGTGGGTTCCATGTTAGAAGACATGACTCATTGGTTACATCTGTGATGTCAAAAGCAGCTGGTGGTCCGGGTTTATCTGTGGATGACATTAGACATGCAGAAAAAAATAATTTAAATGATGTCTTATTTTAAAAAGTAGCTGAAATGAGTTTGCCTGTTTTTAAAGTGAGAGTCTTTCTTACCTAAGACATTCACTTCTACCACTGCAGTGGCCCGACCACAGACGTTCACAGCCTCTATGATGTAGGTGCCGGTGTCACTTCTCTTACTCTCGATGATAGTCACTGTGGACTTTGGAGGAACATTTTCAATGGTGATTCTTTTGTCCTGCCTCAGAAGCATGTCAGCCTTCGTCCAAGTTATTTTAGGCTCTGGTTTTCCAGTTACAGTGGCTGGAAGTTCAATCTTAGTTCCTGCTTTCACAGTGATACCGGCAAGGAGCTTCACGTCGAGGAAAATTTCTGGAGCCTCTGAATAGAAAAAAGATTATTTACAATGTTAGCAAGTTAAGCAGAATTAAAGTCAAAGGCCTGGTTAATAACAACAAAAACAAAAAGTAAATACCCTGTGTGTCCACAGCCTGTATTTCATCTGTGGGTTTGCTTGGTTTGCTAGCACCTTGTCTGTTCAAGGCCTTAACGCGATAGGCGTACCATTTGCCTTCTTCAAGACCTGTTACTTCCATTCTGTCAGAAAACAAAGTAGGATATTTTACTATAATGTATACAGTATGTTCTACTGTGCAGTATTCATATAGTTCCCAAATTCACACCTCTGTTATAATAGGATTCTTTAGACTAGTTCTGGATTGCTTCACTATTGTAACTAACGAACACCTTGAGAAAGGGTTAAGTTCAGCATCACTTTTAAAATTAGACTGGCAAGACAGGGGAATCCCCAATGGAAAAAAACCTAACATTTAGATTTTCCAAAAGGAAGCTCATTTTAGTAAGAGTAAACATTTACTATTGTGCCAAATAATTTAAAAACATACTTTGTTTCTGCAACTGGTTCTCCACAAGCGACCCATCGATCAGAACCACGTGGACATTTTTCAACTATATATCCTTTGATGCGTGAACCACCATCATATTTAGGTGGATCCCATGTTAGAAAGATGCTCTTGGCAGTTCGATCTCTCCACTTAACATTCTCTGGTGGGTCAGGTACAGCTATAACATTTTAAAGAGAGAGTCAGTCTTAGATGGGCCATCTATGAAATCTTCATATTGTCAACCTGTGCCCTATCCTATAAGCAAAAAACAGGTAACAACAGCTAGGTGAGAAATCATTAATAATGTACTCACTTGCAGGAGCCGACATATTTACAGGTTCATCAACATATGCAGGTTCTCCAGGGCCACATTTGTTACGAGCACAGACTTTAAATAAATATTCCTTTCCTTGAACAAGATCAGGAACTGTGAATTCTAAGTCAGTCACAAAGTCCATAACCTGTGACAAAAAAAAATAGTTTATTAGTTGTTTCACAAAAACCCTTTGCCCAAGTCCAAATGTTTTTCCGATTAGCAGGGATACAAATGGAAGTTGTTTTGAATGCTAAGGATTACTAGAAATATGATTTTAAATCAAGGTAAAAATAGTAATGAATGTAAACTAAGGGGAAAAAAGGCAGATTGGGGCCAACTAAGGTAATCTAGTGGTGTGAGAAGTATGACCACCAGGGAGTTAAGTACTTAATGTCCTTCTAATTCAGCGGTTCTCAACCTGTGGGTCGTGACCCCTTTGGGGGTCGAACGACCCTTTCACAGGGGTCGCCTAAGACCATCGGAAAACACATATCAGATATTTACATGACGATTCATAACAGTAGCAAAATTACCGTTGTGAAGTAGCAACGAAAATAATTTTATGGGGGTCACCACAACATGAGGAACTGTATTAAAGGGTCGTGGCGTTAGGAAGGTTGAGAACCACTGTTATCTAATTGCTTATAGCTTAGTAGGGCATATTGGGTACCTATCAGGTACCAAGTAAATAGTTAAGGTTTTTTCTTTCTTTCGTTTTTAAACAACCCTAGTTGAAAATGTGGTAAGGCTCACAAAATGAGGCAATTATATCAAATCTTGATTGAACTACCTCAGGAAGCATTAGTTAGCATCAATGCATTTAGAAAAATTTTTGGTACATTTTCAGCAAGGTAAAGGTAATAAACATAAACTTTGCATGACACCTAGAATTCTGGGATTTCTTCACTCTCTTTTTGGAGTTGGTATATTGCTTTTCAAAACTCACTTTAGTCCATGTTTTCCGACTGACTTCTCGCTTTTCAACAACATATCCAGTTAATGGACTTCCTCCATCATCATCTGGTGGTTCCCAAGTCAAATGTACTGAGTCCTTGGTTACGTCACCAAATTTCAGTTCTTTGGGTGCACTTGGGCGAGCTGAATAAATGCAGTCAGAAGTCAATCATTACTAGCTTGAACCGGTGTTTGTTAATACTGTCAATTCACTTTAGATAACAGAAGTTTAGTTCCTTACCAATTACATTGACGTCAATTTCCCCAGAAATTGCTTTCACGGGATTTTCCAGTTTCAGTGTATAAATGCCCTTGTCTGGACGTTCACTTGGAGAAATGACAAGTTCAGCATAGGCAGATAAGGTTTTTATTTTCACTCTGTCCCCTGCTTCTAGTACTTTATCTCCAAAAGACCAGGTTGCAGTTGGCCTTGGATAGCCTGTACTTGGAACCAGGATCTTGATAGGATTTGGGACCATAATTTCCAGACCATCTTTAAATGCACTTAAATCCATTGTTGGTTCAACTATCAAGAAGAAAAATTAATGAGTTTTCAGTACTATAAATATATTTAAGTCCCTGGTACCCCAAAGTAGCTACATGCTATTCCCAAATCTAGAAAACAAAATATCCATTTACCGAAAGTATCATCAGCAGTTAGAGGACCAAGAATTTCAGATGGATCTGAAACACCAGCTTCATTTTCTGCAGATACTCGATATAAATACTTATTTCCTTTCTGTAATCCAGTAACCTAAAATTATGAATCAATATTTGTAAAAAAAATAACATGTTTAAGGCCATGATCATACACTGAATATTGTTTTTAGATGCAAATGTTTTACCTTGTAAGTCAGTTCAGGGACCAGTTTCATATTGCAACGAATCCAGTTATCTTTTCCTTCCTCACATCGCTCTATTATGTAGCCCAAGATTGGGCTTCCTCCATCTTTCAGAGGAGGTTCCCATGTGAGCTGAACTGATGACTGAGTCTGATCTGAGGAATTTAGGTTCACAGGAGGACTCGGTCTCTCTGAAGTGGAGGAAAGAGTAGGAGAATACCATTTAATTCAGTGACAATGTTGTAATCATTTCTGTCCCATTAAAATATCAGGTCTACTGAATTCACTGAATAAAAGCAGTAGGTATAATCTATATTTTTATTATTTTCAAATTTTTATGATGGTCCACCTTGTTATGAGCTTTTATTTAATTTGCTTTATTTTAATCGACAGGGTTAGTTTCTGGATTTCATGAAGGAGGTTATTTACTTTTCTTGGTGGGCTTACCAATTGGATCAGCAACTCTGATGAAGGGTGTGGCTGAACTTGGCTTTCCAACTCCAATTCGGTTTTGGGCTCTGACCCGGAAACTATACTCCTGTTTTTCTACCACATCAGTGACAGTTGCAGACAGGTCTTCAGCTCTTACTGTCATGGCAGTATCCCATCTGATAGAAGTCTTGTCCCTTAATTCAATGACATAGTTTGTGATCTCAGCACCTCCATCATACTCTGGTGGCTCCCATGTCAGTGAGACACCAAATCTGTTCACATCAGTGATGGTCACATTCAAAGGAGGTCCTGGAACATCTAGATTTCATCACAGAAGAAAACATTGGCTTTGGGTTATATCAGGGATGAAAGCAGAGATCAGTTAATCTACAATTTAGTTTTAAAAATCTTACCATATTTACTCCTTGCTTCTACAGGGTTGTCAGTTTCTACTGGTTCACCAGTGCCAACTCGGTTCCTTGCACTCACACGGAATAAATACTCAACTCCTCCTTTTTGCAGTCCAGTGACAGTAAACTCACAACTGTCTGCACGATCAGTTGCCAAAACCCAGGTCTTTCTCTTGATGTCACGTCGTTCAACAACATAACCTATGATTTTGCTTCCACCATCAGTTAATGGTTCTTCCCAAGCAAGGCCGACCTCACCGTCAAATGTTTCTGTCACTTCTAAGTTACGTACTGGCCCAGGTACATCTGAAATTCACATATAAAAATATTTTAGTGTGTTATCATGCCTTTAGCTGTGCTTTGCCAATCAAGTCCAAGTGATTCAAGGGCTTACCGATAACTCGCAAATTGATGAATGCTTCTGCTTTTCCATGTTTGTTCTGAAGCACAATTTTATATCTCCCTTTGTCTCCTTTCTTGGCTTCTAAAATTCTGAAAGATGTTTGTTCAGCTGTAGTATCAACAGTTTTTGAAGACAGAGCTTCATTTTCTTTAAACCACTCAGCTTCTGCTTTGGGGTAGGCATCATAGGGCACCACCATTGTCAGAGGCTGGCCGGCATCAACCACCAGGTCTTGATCAGCCGTCTTAATTTTAGGAGCAGCTAGTAAGAAAAATAACATGTGAAAGTGTTTGAGTTATTTATTACGGTACAGATACACCACTGCTTCTTTACTATGCATTTGTTAGCAAATATTGGTTACATAACCTTGGAAGTATTAATGTATCACAGTAACTTTACAGCGGTAAAGTTACTTTAGACTTTAGAGTTCTCCTATTGCAAATTATCAGACAGCAGAATAGAGAATTAGGATGATATAAAACTATAAAATCTCCATTCCTTGCCCAAAATAGTAACAGAAGACTAAATATAATGTTGTTGTTGTTGTTGTTGTTTTAAATAAAGTAGGCACCTCACACCAGACAAATCTTTTTTTAGGTTCAAGAGGTACACTGATGGATGGCCTTTTTCATAATGACAACCTATAAGGATGTCTTGGAAGCTTGGGTCAAGATGAGAAAACACTTAAGAGGCACCATTGGGGTTTGGAAAATAAAAGAGATTGGGGCTATGTCTAGGTCTGGGTTGCTGGGAAGACTCTCAGGGTGCTAGGTTAATCTAGGAGTGAGGGAACAGCAGCCCTGTGCCAGGACCTGTTCAAGGCTCTGGCATACCATGAGGAATGTTCTCAACTTCCTCTTACTCAGGACACTTTATTGTAAGAGAAATTAGAACAGTTAACATTTGGATAGGGCTTACTCGAAATAAAGGGCTTTCAAGGCATCACCTCATCAGTTAGCTGTGGCATCTGCAACCTACACGCTATCTGCGACATTGTGAAGACATGTAAAAATAGAAGAAAGGGACTTACCTGCCAGTTCCAGCTTAGCTCTAGCTTCTTTGTCTTTGGCAATAAATCTATATTCACCCTGGTCACGGGGTTTAATATCACAAATCTGTAGCCTGTGTACTTTTCCTTCACTCATCATCTGGTATTTGTCTCCCTGGACAACAATCATGTTATTTCTTAGCCACTGGACTTCCACCTTGTCTTTGTTGAGCTCAGCCAAAAAGATAACATCTGCACCAGGGGCTTCAAGGATATCCTGGGGAGGCCTAATGATCTCAACAGGGATTTCTGGAAAGAAAATGTAAAATAAATACAAATATACTGGTCTGTAGATGAACAACTTTTAAAAGCCGTTTCTAACATGAAAACTGTCCTTTCACTTAACACGTACCTTCCACAAAGAGTCTTGCTCGAGACTTCCTGTCTTCTACTCCACAAGCATATTCACTTTCATCATCCAGTCGGCAATCTTTTATAATGAGTCTACGTATACTTCCATCTTTTTCAAATTTGTATCTAAAAAAAAAAAAGAGGTTGAAGCATTGGTTAGCTTGAGTAACGAACACCACATTGTCAAAAGTGTGTCTATGGCTACTGAAACAGAGATTAAGAAGCTTTTGCTTACTTTTTGTCTTCTTTGATTTCTCTCCCATTTCTGTACCATTTTACATTTGCTTTTTCTCTGGAGAGCTGGCAGGAAAAGACAGCATCATCGAACTCAGTGACTGTCTGGTCTTCCAAGTGTTCCACAAATTCTGTAGGTGCTTCTATGATGAGAAGCTCAGCGATAGATTTATCTTGTCCCGCAGTGACAATGTATTCACCCTCATCTGGGAAGCCAGAGTCTTTAATGATTAGAGAATGCTTATATTTATCAATTCTGTACAAAACACGGTTGTCAAAAGCCACCTCTTCTCCATTTTTGGTCCACTTTAGTGTTACATTGAGACGATTCACCTTGCACCAGAATGTGACAGATTTCTTTTCCATTGTTTCAATATCTTTGAGAGGCTCAACAATCCTCAGGTCTTCCTCTGTTGTAAAGGAGAAGAATAATGTTGATTTTAATTGTTTTCATAACAGAAATTGTTGTTAAAAATCTCTAACACCATGTAAGTGACTTACCTTCTACTATTAGATTGGCTGCACTCTTAACATTTTCACCTCTATGATTGGTCAGAGACACATTATAGTTGGCTTGATCATCTAATCGTGCATCTCTAATTCTGAGGGTGTAGACCAGGTCTTTTTGGAGAATAATGTATTTTGAACTATCAAATATGGCTTCTTCATTTCTGAACCATTTGGCTTTGGCTCCTTCAGTATTGACTTCACAGTTAAAGACAACTTCTTGTTGTTCCTTCACACGGGTGTCCTTAAGAGGAACGACGATCCTAAGTTTTTCTGAAAGCAACCAACAAGACTTTATAGTCTGAAGAAGGACCAAAATGACAGACACAAATATGAGTAAACTCTAGAAGCAAAAACGAACTTACCAATTACTGTCAAGTGAGCTGCTGCTCTAGCAGCCCCAACCATGACTACATAAGTGCCCATGTCTTGTAATGTGGCATCTTTCACAACCAGAATCCTCTTTTTGCCATCAGCAATAATGTCGTATTTATCTCCAGATTCAAGTGTCTTATCATCCCTCTTCCACTGGACTTCAAAGCTTTCCTTTGATATAGTGCAGACAAATTCAGCCTTTTCACCTTCAAGTATTTCAAGGTTTTGAGGCTTTGAGATAAATTCAGCAGCAAGTTCTGGAAAGAAAACATTTGCAAGATATTGAAAACATAAGGACCTTGAATGCAACAAATGTGAATTTCTTAAAATCAAACATTATTCACAGAAATTTTCATACCATGTACTTTGACTTTGCCATCGGTTCGAGAACTTGGGAGGCGGCAGTTGTAGCTGCCAGCATCGTCAAGTTGGGCATTCTGAATGATCAGGATTCTCTTTCGGGCATCACTCAGGATTTCATATCTTCCTGTTTCAATGATCTCTTCATCGCCTTTGTACCAAATCACTTCTGCTCCAGGCTTGGAGACTTCACAAACCAGTTTTATAGTGTCTGTTTCACTAACTTCGATGTTGGAAAGATTTTTTGTAAAGACAGCTTCTTCTTCTGCAAGAAGAATAAAAAAAAAATCATTGAATTAAACAGGAAATGATTATTCCCGACACATACACTTGTGCAAAGAAAGACTTCACTCTTACCCAGTACTGTCAGCATGCCAGAAGTTCTTGCTGTTCTTACTTCACAGGAATATTCTGCTTCATCATCCAGCAGACATTTGTTGATGACAAGAATGCGCACTGCTCCCTTAGATATGATGTCATATTTTTTGCCCTTTTTAATTTCAGCACCATCTTTAAACCACTGAACCTGTATTTAAGATAAATAAATATCTTAATCATTTTTCTTGTTCCTTCAGATGTATGTCCTTAAGAATTGTGATCCTGAGTTTTTCTAAAAGCAACCAATAGGGGAGTTCTCTGGTGGTGTAGTGGCTTAAGGCTCCGGTGCTGTCAGTGCTGCAGCCTGGGTTCAATTCCCATCCAGAGAGCTACCCACATAAAAAAATAAATAAATAAAAAATAAAAGCAACCAATAAAGCTTTATAGTTGGAACTAAAGTGTAAATACAAGTACAACTCAACCCCAAAAGGCCTGTCAATTGTAATATTATGAAATAAATGTAAAAAAAAGCAAGAACATGCTTCTTCAATTATGACGTGAGCTGCCGTCATACTATTATCAGTTACTAAAAATAATGGGATCATATAAGTTTAGAGCCATAGAGAGCTTTATATAGCATGCAGATGAAAACTCCTTCATTTTCTAGCTGTATAAATTGAGACTTAGAGTTGGCCTACCAATGGTAGGCAATAGCAAACAGGAGTACTCAGTTGAGACATATGAATTGCTGATGTTTGATTTTTTTTAAACCTAAGAAACCAGAAATTTCATATGGTTCAAACGAATAATATCCAAATCTCCTGATTTTAAGTCCAGTTTTTCAAGTAACAGTACCTGAACAATGATAAAAAGAGAACAATTAAATCAAATATGTATTTTATATTAAAGTATTAATTTTTAAGCTAAAAGTAGAGCGATGATCAGAGATAGGCAAAGTTAACTTTTTTCTTTTCCATTTTGGCCAAACCAAAAGTAAATATAAAGTTATCTAACAATACAAAACAGCAATTATACAATCACACACCTTTGCATTTTCTCGAGAAATTTCACACTCAAATCGAGCCATTTCTTTTTCTTTAACTTGAAGATCGGTGAGCGGTCTTAAGAATTCCACGTGAGGAGCTGTAAGAGAGGGTTATCAGAATTCAAAATGAGGTTTCTAGAAATTTACTCTGACATTGCTGGGGTACATATTAAGAATAAGTGAGTCTTTTAAAGGCCTTTTTCATTTTAATAGGCTACTCCTGATTTTGAAATCACTTGGGGATGCCCTTCAGGTATAATACCTTGTTTTTTATATATTTTCCATAAAATGATATCTTCAACTAATTATATCTATCTATCTATCTACCTACCTACCTATCATCACTAGCTCAGTTCTTCTGAATGATAACTGGAAGAAAAATCTTTATTGATATTGATCCAGAGTTGAAAGTTGATATTGTCAAAGGAAACACCGGTGGCAAAGAAGCATTATCTTATTTAATGCAGCCAGCGAAATCTTTGAGAAACTAGCAGAAGGAAATGATAATGCAGCTTGAAGAACTAGGACCAGTCTAGTCTACGGCAGAGAGGCATGAGTTTGCGCATGAAATCACATACATTTCAGCTTTTTAATAAAAAAAATCAGCTTGAAAGATGTCACATATACATCAGCCATAAAAATCTACTAGTGTGACAAAGCAATGTGTTTTGTATGGGAGGGTGATGTAGTTATTTTATATCTCTTGCTTCGTTTATCTCCAGAATTAAGTCAGCAGATGTATAGCACTGGAGAGCTGACTCCTTGCCCTTCCTTCTTTCAAGGCTCCTGTGAGTCCTTCTCAAAGATGACTTTTCTTGATCAGTGAGATTCTGGGACACAAATTCTGGCTAATAGGCTTGAAGGTATGCTTATTGTAGCTGAGCCATCTTGGAGTGGAGACAAAGCAGATGATAAAAAAAAAAAAAGACTCAAGAAGCTACTCTGCTACTCTGTCATAGGCTAAAGTAGGGCAATCACAAAGTAGAAAGAATAAAACAGTACAAGACGCATGGAACACAATTAAAGCCACTATTTTGTAGCCGTTGACAGATGAGAAGCAACTAACCGAACAGCAAATATTGCACAAAAATATGCACTGAAAAATGTTATTCATAGACAAGTGAATAAAGGGGAAAAAAAAGCAAGCATGTGTCTCTTTGAGAAAAGATGTTATATTCTTCACTAGAGGAAGAAGAAATGCTAAAAACCATTAGAGCTCTCTTCATTCACAAGACTCAAAGAATCCAGGCTTCTCTCCATCTTCTTATCCATTCTTATTCTCAGAGAAAGCATTACATGAATGGGCTTTATCATATTCCAGCAGGCCTGTAGCATGTTCCTATTCAAACTGAAATTTCATTTTCTAGTTGTTTCCCATACTTGAGGATTCATTTTCCTTCCAAATCGAAATTGCTTTTTCTTTCCTTTTCTTTAAAAAAAAAAATCATGGCTCCCTGAGAAATGTAGTGAAAAGGGATTAGTCTGTGTTAATCACACCAGAGGTAGCAGAAAGACTTCGCTTATTTATTTATTTTTAAACACATAAAGGATCAGGTTATATCAGTATCAATACAACAAGTTGCCAAGAAATGCAGTTAGGACAAGAAGGGCAGCATGCAAAAAGTGTTGTATTTTTTTTTTTTTTTAACCGAAGAGTTACAAATGAAAAGTCCTGGGTAAGAAGAATACTTACGCACAACATTCAGGTTACAGGCAGTCTTAAAGTCCTTAGCATCGCAAGTGTATGTTTTAATATCCTCTGGGGTACAGCCATGTATGATAAGTTTTCTGACCCTGCCATCAGCAACAATTTCATACTTCTTGCTTTTGAGAATTTCTGTACCATTTTTGAACCATTTCACCTTAGCATTGTCTCTGGATACTTCACACTCCAATACTGCAGTGGCTTCCTCTTCGACCGTCTGGTCCTCAAGAGGTTTAGTGAATTCAACTGGGGGTTCTGAAAGAATCATACTAATTAGCCAAGGCATCACTCCTTTTCTGCTTGAAGAGTTTCAGCACCTCCTCAATTTCCCTCTTGTATCTCCAGGGCTTTTTCTATTTTTAAGTTTCATTTGTAAGATTTGATTCCATGCAAATGTATTCCTCTAATAATGATGTTTCATCATTATTTGTACATACAGAGGAAAAGTATTTTTTAAAAATATGAAACATCAAGGCAATAATAGCCAACTCTTGGTTAGTAAGGTAATAGATACTGAATTTGACAATAATTCTTCCTCCAGTTGTTTACTAAATGCAATAAAAACAGTGGGGACAGAAAGTGAAAGTAAAACCTATTCTAGTAAATTGTGCCATTTTTAGTAGTCTGTGAACTATTTTGTTAGGTTAAAACATAAAAATAGACTTTTGAATATTTGGTGGATTTTAATGATCTGTGGTGCTCAACATACAAAGATAATTATTTATGAACCTCTGCATTATACATGTTTTTAAAAATAAGCATTGTAATTACCTTTCACAAAGAGATTGGCTTGAGTTTTGAAATCTTTTGCTGTTAGTTGGACTTCTCCAGCATCTTCTAACTTTACATCCCTCAGAGTAAGTGTATGAACTTTTCCTTCTGAACGTGTCACCACCTAGTTTTTCGGGGGGGAAAATGTACAGTTTAAGAATATTTGAAACAGTTATCCAATATCTATAGGTGCATTTAATTTGCTTAGGTAAACAGTTTGAAACAGTGCTTCCCAAGTTGTTTTGTAATTCTATACAAGGGCTGTCTGGAAAGTATCCAGCCACGTCATATGAAAAATAAAGGCATTTATGGCTGGATTTTTTCCAGACAGCCCTCATATATAGTATATATGTGTTTGAAAATGATTTTAATTAATAGTTTGGAATCTTTTAAGAAAATTTTAGGCTTTCATAGTTACCTTTACACATAATTACCAGGTGTTTTTTTTTAATGTTGAAATGCCAAGGAAAATTTCTGTTCATACTTTGTGTGTGCGTGTGTGTGTGTGTGTGTGTGTGTGTGTGTGTGTGATTTTGCCACTAGGTTTATATAAATGAAGGAAGAGCTTAGAAAAGCTAAATTATGAAAGGAAGGAAAAAAATGATTGCATATGGTAAGCGAAAGTAAACCTTATGTTCTAAGTGGAAGGTGTTTGTCATGCAACGAGCCCGAACTCGTCATTTATTCTAGCAATTAAAATTATTTTACACACCAATTAAACCTGTGATTAAAATAATTTGTACAATTTGCTAATTTTGTTTAAAAATGCAAATAAAGATATTGACTCCTCTTCTCTTTCATGTATTTCTACCTCAGGACTCGTATCAAACACGGCTACAATTTTTCACACAGCAGTTAACAAATGGATAAAATAACTTTAGAAATAGTTAAATCAGGGGACCACTGTGATATTAGAATATCAAGACAAATGCTACCATTGGTATTAACATGTGAATGATAAATTCTTGTAAATGCAACCTTAGGTGATTTGAATGGGTAGTCTGTAAGAAAATAAATTGTCAAAAAAAAAAATACTACCTTGATATGGGCTGCCATTTGGTCTCATAATTGCAGCCTTCACAATTGAAAATCAGGCTATTCTCACAGCAATGATAAGGCAATTGGAGGTTCTTCTAGTTCTATCATCTAAAATTCCACAATATGCTGTGTTCTGTCCTTGAGACTGATTTTGCACTGCTTAAGGATTCATTTAGAGTTAAGAATAATAAAGAAGTTTTTACCAGTAGAATTATTTATTATGCTGCTATAAAGGAAATGTCAGGAATAAAGCTGCATATAAAGGTTTTTCCTTAATTACGAGCTGGGTATTGTTATTAATTACTATAATAATCTTAATAACTGAAAAAGGCCTCAAACATAATAAAGGAAAATAAACAGCTAGGAGAAGGTAATTAAGATATGTCTTAGAAACACAGCAACTTATTATTCAAGGACATGGTGCTTGAATGGGAAAATAATGTTTTTGTTAGACATTTCAATATAAATAAATAAATTTTGAATTATGATTTAGGGTTACTTAAAAAAGTATTTCAGGTTCTAACCCACTCACAAATATATATTACCTATTAACACGTTTTATTATCTGATTACCTCTGAGGCTACTCTAGAAATTCTGCTGCCAAGAACTTGTCTCAAAACACAGTGATACTCAATAAATTGCTCATACACAATGTACCTTGATTATGTTGAAAAAAAAAAAAAACCAACAGAAATGAACAGGTACCTTATAAAAATAAACCAATAAAATCAATGTTGAAGATTTTGTGGTAGATTATATAAAGATAATGTTAGATATTATCCTTTTAAAATATTGTTAACTTATAATGGAAGCATATTATTATAATACAATAGTCAGTATGACTATAACCAAGCTATTAACATTTAAATACAAAATTATCAAATTCCATTTAGGATTTAGCAATCCTTTCTTAGATTGATGGCCAAAGAAAAAAAACACAACTTATTTCTAAAGTTTTCTGTTTTGATTTCTTATTCCAATACCTTGTTTTTGTTTGGTTGGAATAGTTTTTGGAGGCAAAACATTTTGCAAGTTAAGATGAAAAGGTCTGAATTAAACTGATAGTAGCAAGTGCTCTGATAAACTTAGTTTAAAGAAAACCTGAAAAGTGTAATAAAATGTTTTATTGCTTCTTGGTTTATATTCAAGTTCTTTAAAAAAAGATACATTTAAATATTATAAGTGTAAGTTGATAAAAGACTAAAGTGTTTTGGGTGGCTAAAAAGTAAAGGATTAAAATTCTTGTGCCAAGAATGATATAAATAGGCCCTATAGAATTATAGTAAGGTGATCCTTTCTAACCCAGGAAAAATGCAACCATAAGATTTTCATACACACACACATCTTTTGAGTTAAAGAAATGTGAATGGATTTTTATGAGTCTATATTTTAAAATAGTATATTTTTCACATTAACACTAATGCGGCTGAACCATTAAGAGAAAGTTCTTCATTTGACCAAAAGATATTTAGTAGCAAAAGATTAATATCATTTGTCCTTAAGCAGTATTTTTAAACCATGCATTTACAGATTTATTATAGAAAGGATCTTGAAAAGTCAACCAAATCTCTGCCTTTAGATGTAAAAGAAAGTAAAGCACAATTAATAAGACAAACGAGTATTTTAAGAAAGCAAATTTTAAGTGGAGATGCCTCCATCACCCAGTTCAATATTTAGAAGATTTCAATGTAAGGAAGTTTGCCTCATATGTAACTTACATTTCATGCTGCAATTTGAATATATGGTTGCTTTTTCTATTGTTGGTAAGAAAGGAGACCAACTAGTGATTATTGTCTGTATAACAGGCAAACTTTTATCTCCCGGATGACTTTAATGAATTATCACTTTAATCACTTAGATAAAATAATACCAGTTTTTTTGTTTTTTTTTTTTTTTAACAGTTGTTCAGAGGCATTTGCCGTCTAATACTTCAATCAACTTAGTGGCTCTTTGTTAATCTAAATCTCTTGTTAATTATATTCCCTTAAATCTTAAAAGTTTGATGTGTATTAAAGCCTTGATGGTACATTTGGTATTATTTCTAAAATACTGAAAAAAAAAAAATTGCCGGAGAACAATGAACAGTGCTGTGCTTTATTTTCAATTCACGTTGAACATTTTTTTCTATATTTATCTCAAGAATTAAAAATTAATGGTGAATTATCAAGATAATTTATATACAGACATTGACTGGGAGGAAATACATAACTCAATTTAGATAACTTATATTTTAGGCCTACCTGAAAAATCACTTTGGTTTTTACTTATGGGTAAAATAACAGCAGGAGCTAGTTATTTCTTAAAACTCCTCAAAGTATTTTCGTTCATACATGTGGATAACAGAGCCCTTCTTTCTTGTCAGTACCATCAGTTGCACTTTAAATAGTCCACTGGCATTCCAGAATTTGCACAGCTCAAAACCCTTGAGGGTTAAAAATAGCTTTGCAGAAATGCTTAAAGAGCAAATCTACCCAGAAGTTATCTCAACTACTTGATCAACTGCCTGAAATGGAATGTCAAGCCTCTCCTCTAATCCTCTTACATGCAGAACACGAGACAGTATGGGAAGAATTAGTCACAAAACGTAACGTGCACCATAGTTAGGGCACATCCAATTTGGAAGTCTTTTTGATCCTTCGGATGTTCCAGTTAATCTATCACTGCTAGCTAATGAATGTTTGCCTTTTCTTCACAAAACTAAAAACTGATTGTAATTTAATTTAAAATTGTCATTTCAATAAAAATATCATCAGGTTAAACCCAATAAAAATTTGAAGAATCTGCTTTACAATTCCAGCAAAAATCAGACTAGGGTAGAAAGGGAAAGGGAGAGGAAAGGACATACTATCAGAAAGAGCAAAGAACAAGGAATAGACAGAAGTGATGACAGAAGAGAATCTGAGAGAAAAAGGAAGAACAAGATAAAGCAATCACACGTTGGCTTTTTACCTTGTCGCTGGGCTCTAGTTTCTTCCCTTTGAGATACCATTCCACTGGGATATCCTCGTAAGACAGCTCACAGTCGAAGGTGGCTGTTTCCCCTGCAGTTACTGTGACATCCTTCAGAGGCCTCAGGAGACCAATTACTCGCGCTTTGCGAGAGGAAAGAAATAGCTTTGGGTTACTCATTTTGTAATTCCAAAAGAATACATACAGACTCAGTTATTAATCTTCATGGTTGCTTTCTTCAACAAGAAAGAGCCACAGGACTGGCCACATTGTTTTGGTTCCCGTGTGAACGGAGCCCCTGGTGCTGAGAAGGGGAGAGCTGGTGGCCAGACAGTGGGTGTTTGTAGGGGCTCGTTCGTTCTGATCTTACAAGGTCAGCGAGAAATTTGTGCTGTTGTCCCTCTCCAGGCATCAAGTTCCTCTTGCTGCATAAGGTATGTGGCTTCCAAAATAACTAAGACTCTGATTGGAAGAGGACGAGGGCCTCTCAATCACATAGCCTGTCCCTATCCATCAAACACTTCACACCTTCCAAAAATGTTAGCAAATGCTGCCTCTCTTCTCAAGTCTGAAATGCCCACACAGCAAAGTTTTTCTTTATAGTGCTACAGCTGTACAGGCACTTGAAGGACGTGGTCTGTAAGGGTTAGATTTCTGGATTACATTCTTATTGTATGTATATCTACTTTGAATGAAAGAATTGTGAAATAGAAAAATCTGACTTGTTTAGTTGTGTTTTTGTTCAAATGGCAAGGTCAATGATGATACATGTGTATTGGGAAGTCAAAGATGTAAATACAAGAAAGCCAGTTTCTGTACTTTAATAATTTTTTCTAACTAAATAATTCCAATTAATTTCACTCACATTCATTTTCTGCAAAAGCGTATACTGAAAATTCAGCAGAAGCACATGCTACTTACGTTTTACTCGGAGGTGGGCACTAGATTTAACATTGGCAGCTTGGAAATCTACCCCACCCGTCTGGTCCAGGCGGCAGTTATGCAAAATAAGGAAGTGCACTTTGCCTTCTTCTCTGATCTCACAATCCTGAACCAAGAGAGAAAAGGTTGTGTAGAAAATAATTTTCCCTGGGATTTTTTACAGAGAATATATCTTGATTAAAGGAATGCAAGTATAGTATGGGGAGTATAGCTAATAATGTAAAAAAAAAGCTATGCATGGTGCCAGGTGGACACTGGACCCATGGGGGGAACACTTCATAAATTACATAGATGCCTACCTGAAAATATTATAAACTAGTGTTGAATGTCAACCATTACTTAATGAAAAGAATGCTACTAATAACTGGTGAGGAGATTTTATATAACTTTGAGTTCCTTTTTTGTGAAATCAAACTTACAAGTATCATCATGAAAACAATGTTTATTTTAGCTATATAATTCTGTACCAATGGGCAGCATCATAGAATATCTACAACCTTATACCCACTATGCTAGAACAAAAATACTGCATGTGTGCCTGTCTGAGCCCATTCATAGACCCTAATATCTTTCTATTAAGGCTTAAGGTCTGCTAGAGAACCTGCTATGTTTTAAATGCCCTGCATGCGCTGTGATTTTTTTGTCTTTTTCTACGTCACACAGCTATTCTAGGTGCTGACAAGTTCAGAAATAGCCGTACAGGTGTTTGGAGGAGTGCCTCTCCCTTGAGTTTCCAGTTGGCATGGATATCATCTTCAGAGATTTCAGTTTCAAAACGGGCTGTCTCAGTCTCCATCACCTCCACACTGTACAGGGGTCGCACCATTTTAATTTCTCGATCTAGAAAAGTGAAGGGTCAGCATGTATCACTAGCCTCTGACAGGAAAAATCCCAATAGCTTTAAGAGTGAAACATGGAAATTTCCTTACCCTCAATGTCAAGCTTTCCTGAGGTCTTATCTGTCCCACAGTCACAGGTGTACTGTCCAATATCTGATTTCAAGGCTTTCTTTAGGATTAGCATGCGCTTCTTGCCATCAGCCTTAATAACAACATTTTTAGATGGCTTTATTTCCTTTCCATCCTTAAACCATTTCACTGGGGCATCTGCTTTGCTAATTTCACACTGTAGAATCACTTCATCTTTCTCTACGGCAGTATAATCTTGAAGCTTTCCTGTAAAGTATGGATCGCCCTCTGCAAGTAAAATGTTAAGTGAAAAAGTTTCATTAACCACCTAGGGAAATAGCAATATCTTGAAAAGTTTAAGAGGCAGGTCATAGAGTTCTGGGCGTATGTGAAAATTGTACCAAATTTACTCATTTATTATGTTCAAAAGTTCTCTAAATGTTAGAAAGAAAACAAATGCATGGTATCTATCAAGATCTAATCCATCTACATTATATTTTCAAAGATACTACAAAATTTACCTTCAAATATAATTATGTATTCCTTCATTATTTGGCTAAATTTCTAATTTCTTAGCAAATCTATTATCCCTAATTTACCTTTAAACTTTCAGATTCATATGTTAGTTTTTCTTAATATCAATTAATCATTTGCCTTTAATAGTTTCTATATATGTTAGACCTCATATTTAATCTGCTTGATATTGAGGATCTAAGAAAAACAATGAGGTTTATTAATGTAAGTTTTGTGTTTCCTCTCTTAATTAGAAACTTGAAAAAACATTTTTTCTGAAATAATTTTGATGAAGTGAGAAGATAGTATTTATATTCCTATTTTAAACTTGATAGGACTCAATAATTCATTCTGATTTTAACTGTCTATTTTGTAAGCCTCATTATTTTAAATTGTTATTTTTTTAGGAAAAATATTTTAGAAATAAACCTGATAAGATATGTGACAGTTTCTCTAAAAAAGGTTGCTTTCAAGCAATATAATACTTGGAAGACTATTTTAAATAATAGGTACTCCACAAATGTATGCAGAATTTAGTGCAATAAAATTAAATTGAAAAAAGTACCTACCCAGTACAGTGAGTTTAGCTTCTGAACTTATCTCCATAGCTTCTACTCTAATTTGTGAGGTATCATCAAGAGAGAGGTCTTTGAATGTGATTGAGTGAGTTTTCCCTTCATTGTGCATTGAGACCCGCTTGCTAGTATGCAAGCGCTGATCGTTCTTGAACCATCTCACTGGAATGTTATCGTGGGACAGCTCCACAGTAAACACAGCACTTTCCCTCTCTTTGGCTGTTACGTCCTTGAGTGGAGTAAGGAATTTGAGCCTGATTCCTATTTAAAAAAGTGGGGGAATGCATTAATGCTAGCCTTTTCAGGATAAATTATAAAAATAAGTGCAAAAAAAGAAAAATAATTTAAAGTTGGTCTATCTGAACAAAATGTTTACCTTCAATGATCAGTTTGCCACTTGTGTGCTTATCTTCAGCTTCAAATATGTATTTTGCTTCATCTTCAAAAGCAGCTGATTTGATCACCATTGAATGCTTAGTGCCCTCCTTTATTAGCTCAAATCTGTCATCACCTGTGATTTCCTGGGTTCCTTTTAGCCAACGGAAGGTTTTGGGCTCCCTGGATACTTCACACTCAAACTTAGCCTCGTCTTTCTCAAAGACTTTCACGTCACTGAGAGGTGTGATGAAGATAAGTGGCAATTCTGGAAGAAAAGGAGGATGTGGATGAAGCCAGAATATGCTTCCATTCATGACCCTTGATCAGTTCAGGGACACACAGGAAGTCTTGCAGAGAAAATACACAAAGGTAGCTGGGAGGCAGAGCATACCTTTCACTTTTAGATTGGCTGCAGACTTAGCGTTGGCAGCCTGGAAGGACACCTCTCCTGTCATATCTAGCTGGCAGTTATAAAGGACCAGAGTATGCTTCTTTCCATCTTCAATGATTTCACAGTCCTGTTTGGAGTGAGGGTTAGAAGGAAAGAGAAAGAAAAACATAATTTCCATGACTGGTTATTTCTACAAATCATCAAGACAGTCATAAGAAAAGTGTATCATTTTTACCCTAAACAAACAAGCAAAGCCCTCCTGTGGGATCAGATAATCTTGACTTACAGGGGATGCAGTTAAAGGCTCTCCTTTCAACATCCACTGGCCATGAACATCTGGTTCAGAAAGTTCAATTTCAAAGCGAGCTGTTTCACCAACAAACAATTCTACTCCATACAGAGGTTTTTCCACTTTTATTAGTCGAGCTGAAATTACACCAAGTTTTGTTAGAATGAGTGAACAAATAAATTGCAAGTTCAGATTGGGAAAATTTAAAATTTTTGAGGAACTCACCTTCAACAGTAACATCTGCTTTTGTCTTGTCTGTGCCACAGTCACACACATATTCGCCTTTATCTTTAAGTTCTGCCTTTTTGATTTTTAAGATGCGGCGTAGGCCATCTGACTTGATAGAGTGTTTGGGTGAAGGTACAATCTCTTCACCATCTTTGAACCATTTCACTGGCACATCTTTGCTCACTTCACACTTTAGAATAATCTCATCCTTTTCAACTCCAGTTTTGTCATGTAATTTCACAGTGAAGTAGGGATCGGCCTCTGTAAAACACATTTAGTACATAATCAGAAGAATGTGCAAATGAAAGTTTGTTAAAGAGTTACAGGTTGCAAAACATTTAACTACTACCCACTGCCATCATCTAAAAAGTGGCTATCTAGTTATTGTTGGTCGTATTTACCTAAGACCTTTAGGTGTGCTGTGGAGCTCAGGTCCTTAACTTGAGCTCTTATCTGGGATATATCATCCAGGGTCACTTCTCTCATTTCCAGTTTGTGAGTCTTGCCCTCAGATGAGATGAGTACAGTTCTGGTTGTGTGCAGTTTGGCATCATTTTTGAACCAGACTACATGCATTTTTTCATGAGAAAGTTCACAAACAAAAGTTGCTGTTTCACCTTCTTTCACTGTTTGATCTTCAAGAGGCGATATGAATTTCAATCTTATACCTGCAATGCAAGTGTGGACAATATGCTCAGAAAAGAAATTTACCTTTAGAAATATTACCTAATTTGCTTAGGTAAAAAGGACTTCACATGGCATTTATGCATTCATCTTTTCAAATGGAGCTACTCTCTATTAAAAAGAAATTAAGGTTGTTTTGGTGGCAATATAAAAAGCAGTAGTGCTGACTGTCATCGCTATCTTTAAAATCACACATTTGCATGCCTAAATACAGGATCTTATAGTCAGATATCTCATCACCTCTTACCTGTAACAAATAATTGTGCGGAGGTCTTCTTGCCATCCACCTCAGCAGTATAGACCCCTTCATCATCAAACTGAGAATCATTGATAACAAGAATATGTTTCTTTCCATCAGCAATAATGTCAAACTTGTCAGATGACTTGATTATATCAGGTCCTTTAGACCATATAACGTTTGCCTCGCGGGTGAGAACACACTCAAATCGAGCCTGTCGTTTTTCGGGAACAGTGACATCCTTCAGAGGCACCAAAAAGTCAAGTTCGATTTCTGAAAATCAAACAGTTGGAATGAGGTTTTGCAGAATGCAGAGGGACATGAAATGAAGGCGAGCCCGCTCCTTGAGACCTAAAAGCCCCTACCTTTTACTGTCAGAATGGCAGTTGTAAGTGCATTAAGTGCCTGGTAAAGGACTTCACCAGCTTGGTCCAGTTTGACTTTGTGCAGAGTTAAGAAACGTTTTCCACCTTCTGCTTTGATTTCACAAGTCTGAAGTACAATAGTTTTAGTTAGCATTTAAATGAGATAAGTCTCCTAGATGAGCAATGTTTCAGATACAATCTTTCATAGAGTTTAAAACATTACTATGAATAAAAGTAAGTAAAAATGTTTTGTCATAAATTTAAAAAAAAAATGACTGAGAGGTCCACAAATAATGCATGAAATTTCTTCTCCTCTTTGAGCCTTAAGAAGCCTGAAATAACTCCATCATTATGGAACCAAATCTGAATGTCAAACCTGAATAGAGAATATAGTTATTTCATATGACTAACAACTTAAAATGGAAAATTACTCACAGGTGAGGGCCTTAGAAGTTCTCCTTTCAGTTTCCATTGTCCGGGAATGTCTACCTCTGAGATTTCTGCATCAAAGCTGGCACTTTCTTTTTCATAAATGGTAACATCCTCTATTGGTTTAAGCAACTCAACTTCACGCTCTGTAATGGTCAAGGATGAAATGCCATAATACTTTAAAAAGTCTAACAATGCTTTGCTTTCATAAATTTTTTGCCTTATGCCCATATAAAACGTATCTTTGAGCATAAAAGGTAAGACTTTTCATACCTCCAAGTGTCAGCTTTGCAGGGTATCTTTTCCCCTCAATTTCCACTGCGTATTCATCAATATCTTCTGGCACAGCATTCTTAATTTTGAGATGTACATGATTTCCTTCTTTCACTATCTCAGTCTTGTCATTTGGTTCCCAGGGGATTTCATCATATCCTTTGAACCACTTAATGTTTGGAGTATCCCTTGCTATGTGACAGGTGAAAACAGCTGTTCCCTTGGGTTTCACATGCTGATCTCGTATGGGTTTCACCAGCCAGTCCCTAATGACTTCTGTATGAAAATTAGGTCAGAAAAATAATTATGATCTGAACATATAATATATATAACTTAACTTTGTCCATTTCAGAAACAGAAACTATTCTAAAAACTCTACCTAATTAACCTGCTGTGCGATATTGCTAGTCAACCTTTTAGATAAGATTTAAGACTGCTAATATTCCTATACTGGAAAACAAAATTCTCTCTTCCATTTTCTTAGTATCAAAAGAAGCAGAACAAAATTTCCTAGAAACATACTAACCTACTACTTTCACACAGGATGAACATTCCAGGTTGTTGGCATTTTCCACAGTCACTGTGTATGTTCCGGCATCAAAGTCATCTGCATCATTGATGGTCAGGGCTCGCATCAAGCCAATGACCCCGGGCACAGTTTTTCCAGGTTTCTCCACCACAATCTTCCCATCCTTCCTCCAGACCACATCACGCTCTTTGTTTAATTCACAGCTCAAATACAATGGTTGTCCTTTGACCACTGTGACTTCCTCTTCAAGTGTTTTTACGAAACGCACAGGAAGTTCTGTGAAAAATTTCAGTATTAAAGATCCACAAAGGCTTTTCAATACATACAATATTTTCATGAAATAATACTTAGAAATACAAGGTTGTGTCTACAATTACAATAAAAATTACTATTGAGGTTCATTGTGTTAAAGTTGAGTAAAAACCATCTCTAGAAGACTGCAAATTACCTTCTACGATCAGTTTAGCCGTGGAGGTCTTTTCTTTATTTCCCAGACGTAAAACACAGGTGTATTCACCAGCATCAGAAAGCTGAACATCAATGATATGCAGCTTTCTGTCTTTACCATCTGCGATGAATCTGTGCTTTGGGCTCTCCCGGATATTGCTCCCGTCTTTCATCCAGGTTGTAATTGCAGTAGAGGGGGAGACCAAACATTCAAAAATTGCAGAAGAGCCAACTGACTCTGCTTCAGTCAAGACGATGTCTTTGATTTCTTTCACAAACTTTAGTGGCACAGCCTTTAGCTGGTAGGTGAATGGGGCTTCATCAGGAGGTTTCTCCCCACCACTTCCTGGTCTTAACTTTTTCCTTTCAGCTTCTACTGGTGAAGGTGTCTTTTTGGCTACACCTAATTCAAAATAAATTTAAAACGAGATTTGACATTTTCGTAAGGGTCAGAAAGTGCATACTTGATTGCCTGCTGGACAAAACCAGTGATAGAGCAACTAGAAGACAAGAACAGAAAATTAAACACTAGGCAGTTAAAGGGTCAACTGAACTTATACTGCCTTTCTCCAGATGGGAATGTGAGATGGCATAAGGAATCCATGAATAATAAATTCTCTTCATTTTCTCAAGTTTTTAAACCCAAATATAAAATGCCCTAATGTCTAATTATTTTATCTGACATGTATAAATATCATGTATATCAAGAAGGAAGCTAAGAACTTACAGGATTCATTATGCTAAATTATAGTAATACGTACAGTGACCACTTGAATAATATTAGAGGTGTATTACCTGAAATATCAGAAGACATACCAGTTTTAGCAGAATTAATTAGGAATAGCAAAGATTATTGCAGATTTTGTATTTTTTTCCCCCTTGAATGTAAAGTTACCTTTGAATATAAAGCTTCCCATAGTGGAACATTACTATTCATGTACAGGGAAATGATCTTACCTTTGATAGGACCTTTCGGCTTGGCAGCCTCCTCTTTAGGTGTTTTGGCTTCTGAAAGAAGGAGAAACAGCATTTCAACAACTTTAGATTTATTTCATGCTTAGTAGTAAACATGTGAGATGAGTCAGGCTATTTATTATTAAGTATTAACACATAAAGAGAAATTGGTTTTATTTATGTGACTTCTATGGAGAATGGGTATTTCTAATAAATATTTTTGATACTCCCAAGCGGGCATATTCTGAGAATGGTGTGATAAAGCTAAACTGCCAACATACTTAGGATTAAAATATTATAGTCACCAGTGCCTTTACTCTTCTCCCATTTCTGGGAGGTATACTCTTGCCTTGTGAAGAAGTGTTTTGCTCTTGCCTAGCTCTGCTAAGTATTTTATATGTTTATGTTTGTTTGGTTTTATGTGAACCAAGGAAATAAGTTTCTGTCAATATGAACCAGTGTAGGCAAAAGGGGAATGGTCCAGAATTATTGAGAACCTTTCTTTTTAAAATTGGGCAGACAAATCCAGGCAAGATTATGAAAAAGAGAAGGCCTATGTGTTTACACATATGTAAATTCCTGTGAAAATTTCCCTTAATTAGATAAGGAACTAAGGCAGAAGCAAGGCAGTTCCTATATTTAGAGTTTAATTCAACTATTAATGCAGGGACAGTATGTACTAGAACCAGTTTTCTAGCTTCAACCCCTGAGAATGAGAGAAAACTTTTATTCTTAAACATAATTAATTAGATCAATGGCTGTTATCTTTTTCTGAACTAGTAAAAGATATCACATTGAAATTATAAAAGTTTAAAAGAAAGAATAATGCCCACATCATAATATCAGTGACAGACTATATGAACATAAATATTAAAATTATACTATAACCAAAGAACATAATACATTATCTCATGTCATTAAACACAGTAAAAACCTAAATATTTCTATAGAGCTCACTATGTACCTGGCAAAGGACTTAAGTGTTTTATACATATTTCTCATAATCTGACAAGGCAGATATAATTATTATTGATTTTACAGACTAGGAAATTAAAATTTAGAGAGATTAAGTAACTAGCCAAAGATCAAATAGTTAGGGCGTGTATTTATCAATGATCAATACACATCAAATCATTTTTGGTGAATTACTAACAGCACCTTAAGTTTGTACTTGACATAGTCATTCCACTTAGTACATTTAAGAAAATTATTATTAATTTAAAGTCTTATATAGATGTAGAGGCTGAATTGTGCAGTCCAGTTTTTAAATTGTGATAAAATATACCTAACATAAAATTTACCATTTTAACTATTTTTAAGAGTACAATTCAGTTGCATTGAGTACATTCACACTGTTAAGTAACCATCAGTACTATTCATTTCCAGAACTTTTTCATTATCCCAATATGCAGACTTCTTAAAAAATGAGAAGTGATTCCTACAGGGCACATGAGAAATCTGAAGCCCCATGGGATTCTTGTATGCATGTCCTTAGCGAGTGTCTATCTATCTCCTTAGATTTCATCATCCTTGAACATATTCATTACTTAATATCAAAAGCATATCAAGAAATGGTGCCTCATAGAAGTGTACATTCCAATAAAAATACAATATGCACTCACTGGGTGAGAAATTAGGTGGGTAAAGAATTATCAGATGAGGACAATTTAATAAAAATGTATAAACCCCTACAACTGAAATGATGCTTAGTTCCAACGTATGAGGGCTTGAATTTTATTCAAGGATGAAGACCTTTATGAAGCCACCAAAAGCAAGCAACAAGACAACTACAGAATAAATACCTGCTTTCTTTCCAACAACTGGTACTGTCACAGGGGCAGCGATGGGGGTTGGAGCAGGCTCCACAGAAGGTGGTTTCATTGTTTTCACTTCTGTAGAGAGATGGCCATTCCATTAATGTATATATTTGTCACTTCCTAAAACCTGTTTTGGTAGCTCATTTGCCTCTTGTGATGTAACTTTAAAATCTTCAGATAACTAATTCTTCAGAGAATATACTCATATATTCTAACTATAATGCAATTTAGATTTAATGTAATAATATAGTCTATGTATTTTAATATATTTAATGTATTAAATAAAATATAATAATATATTGGGACATTAGAAATCATTTGCTACATACTGACTTTTTCTTATAAACTGCACATTATGCAAAGCATGAGGGCATATTCTGTTGACCTTGAGGATAAGCTTCCTTACCTGGTTCAGGCTTTGGTGGTGGTCCAGGAAGAGGTATTGCTGGCTTTATTTCAGGCACTAAAATAATCCATAATAACAAGGAGGTTACTACAGTACTTTTGAAGCTTTTCACAAAGTCAAACCAAAATTGAGCAGACAATATCTTGAAAGATCTTGGGATGTATACAAACACAGTCACGAAATCAGGTATTTGATTGAGTTTATTTGGAAAATATACTAAGGGTATTTTATTGGTTCTAATGTTGTTATTCAACTCACTGAACATAAATACAGTTTTTTCCTAGTGTTTAAAACTTAGTAATTTATTTAACAAATCAGTGATCATTAGCCAATGATTACTGCACAAGAGAGTGAACTGGTGAAGAAAATTAAGCTGACCAGATTAAACTCATGTGTTCAAATGTTAACGCCAGTGTGATGATATTTTTAATGATGCATATTTGAATTTTTTGAGACAACTAAGAAAGTGTCCATTGCATACCTTTTACTGGTTCAGGAACTGTCTTTTCCCTTTTCGTAACAGTAGCTGGTGGTGCTTCAACCTTTTCAACAGCTTTTGGAGGTGGTTCTGGTACTTAAAAGCAATAAGGTTTTTTTATAGTGTTATTTTAAGATTTGAATATATAGAAATCAACTGATATGACATAATTAGATCAAACAATTTATTTTTCAAAAGCTCAATTGATAACTTTTTTAAAAATCTATATTCTATCAATTAATTTCTA
The DNA here is from genome assembly GCA_004026885.1 of Lyroderma lyra. NCBI lineage: Eukaryota > Metazoa > Chordata > Mammalia > Chiroptera > Megadermatidae > Lyroderma > Lyroderma lyra. Next base: position 176,050 of record PVJL010000697.1, on the reverse strand, counting down.
TTTCTCTTCTTGACTCTGCCTTATTTTCTCTTTTCCTTATTCCATCCAAGTCTCCTGTAACCTCATTAGCTCTTCCTTTCTAAATCACTTCCATAATAGTTCCCAATAAACGAACCCTTTGATAAATAGGCTAATGACAAAAATCAACACACTAAAAAGTCCCCAAATTGTACGAAACATTTGATGACACCCTCCCATGAAGTTATTCTGAAGCCAACTTGATTACTTCACAATCATTTCTACCAAAAGAACTTCAGTGCCAAAGTAATAATAATAGTGACGTGTTAAGGAAATACACGAATGGATTTGAGAATTACCCTAAAAATATTTCAACAGAAAGACGACAATGGAAAACATGGATGAAATATGAAGCTATGTTTATATTTAACTCCACTTATGTTTACAAGATAAACCTTTTGTTAAATGTTCATTTTGTCAAAAGATAATTTCCAAATTGTTACTGAGATTCCTACCTGCAGGCTTTTTAATTTTTTCTACTTTTTTAGGTTCTACTTTAGGTTCTTCTTCTTCAGGTCTCTTCCTTAGAACTTAGAAGACAAAAAGGTTTATATGTAAACAAATGAAGATGCTGAATATACTTGACAAGCAAACGAAGATGTCGAATATACTTGACAAGCAAATGAAGATGCTGACTATACTTGACAAACACTAATAATGTATAAAGCGAGGAAAATGAAAAGCATGCGACCTAAAGCACTGGGAGATTAACATTTAACTAAAAGTGTTGTATTTAAATCAAAGACTGCTAATTTAGAATAGCACTCAGCACTGTAGAATGGTACACCTGGAATCTATGTAATTCTTGCTAACCAATGTTACCCCAATAAGTCTAACAATAAAAAAAAAAAGAATAGTACTCATAATTACTTTGTATCTATATAGTCTGTTCAGAGACAAGTCTGTGGCAGCAACGATCCAAAAACAAAATGGATAATTTGAATAGCAACAAATTCTAATCCTAATTCATGTTGTGATTTAAATATTATGAAGTTTACTGAATTGAAGATATCTAAAGAAATGTAGTCTAGAGATCAGTAATTCTACGTGAAGACAAAGTTAGAACTTGATTCTTCATTTGAATATCTTGCTTCCCATTCTTTAATATCTTATTAGCAGAAAGGTAACACCTTATTAATCTTCTTTAGATAAAATACTAGAGAGAAATGTTCAGTTTTTAAAAAAAAGTTATTTGTTAGTTGTGATCCTGTGTCACACTTCACAAGTGAATACTGAATTTAGGCTTAGTTTGGTGTAATTTATAGTACTTAATAGGTTTAGTGTATTTTACTATATAATTTGATTATGATATTGACAGCTAAGGTCATTGTTATTAGTTTAGAATATTATCAATTTAGTTGTGTCTATTAAGTAAACTTCAAAATACTGTGAACACTTACAAAATTTCTGTCTTTTTAAAAAGCTGTGAAAATGATAACCTTATTTTTCAAAGCCATTACAAATGAATTTTGATAAGTAGGGAATTAAGAGAAAACCAAGGGACAGAAATATTTTGTAACTGTTCAACTCTATGTTTTGTATACTTAAATCTGATACAATGGTTGAAAAATACTATACCGCTTTTGAGAACAACTTCTTCCTTTGGTTGAGGTTTAGGTTCAGGAAGTAATTTGCGAACTTTCTTTTCACCTCCAGGCACTTAAAAGAATATGATTTCAAATTTTGAAGTGAATTCATAGAAAAACTAAATTTCAACAATAAAAATGTCTCTTTCAAAACTAGTTAACAATATAAGCAATAACTTCAGTTGCATATAAATATCACAGAACTTAAAAGCAAATAATACACTTTAAGTTGTCTCCTCTTCAAAAGTCAGTATAACCTTGTGATGAAATTCGATTGCATTAACTACAGGCAAATATATTAATCTTAAATGAATCTACAGAAAATGCTGTTCTACATTAACTTTATGAATCTTTCATCAAATACAGGGTTCTTGACTGACAGTGTCTTTGCCTCAATCTGTAACTGTAGGTTGAGGCAAATCTACTTGGTATCTCCTTTACCATTAATTACATTAAAGTGATATCGGCAGGTGTTAGTGTCGTTATTCAATCTTCTCCATTGATAAGAGAAGAAAGCCAAGGGATCTATCAGGTTTATGACCTTGATGTTGAAAAAGGACCATATCTCATTTTCTTAAGACAAGAGAAGTATCTTTTCTGAAGGTCTCCTTTTTGAAATAACAATAACTTAAAATTATGGACCTACAGAAATTGAAATCTGGTGTTGGAGCTTATTTTTAATGAATAAGAAAATGTTCTTGAATTTAGCCTAAAAGGGACCCAAGAAATTCTTAATTAATTCCCTCCTGCATCTTTAGTGAGTATCAGGCATGGTATATGCTGTTATTTAATATAGCAGCATCCTATTACTACTATAGCCCTTATAGATTTGAATGGGAAAAAATTATTTTTGTTCACTCATATATCATCTGAATTTCTACTGCATTTCTATAAAATTTACCATTTGGTGCCTTAAACAAAACATTTGCAATTCATTTAATAAAGATAACCTTGCATAACTCTTACTTCACAATTTAAACATACAAAAGGTAAATATGTAAATATTTTATTTTAAATAATTTTTTCCTGTCAAATATTTTAAGTAGAATTTCACAAATATTAATTTTTTTATCCATTATAAATCATGCTGGCCTTCAATACTCATTTGAAGTTACCAATATTCTTAATGTGTAACTATTTTCAGATCTGGAGAGATGACCATACACCTACTTAATGTAAACTGGAATGACAAAATGTCTCTTATTTACGTAATGGACATAGTGAAAATATATCTGAGGATTTGTTTTTCCATATTATTTTATTTTTAAGATCTTAAAGAAATTTGAGACGCAGGTGCAGAACATTCCATCGTAGCTATTATTTTCAAAGTCAATACATGTTATTTCATGTCATTTTAATGTTTATGAGTGGCTTTACAATAATCCTTTACTAGTTAATAGCTATAGTAACATTATTTTGTAATTTCCATTTTATTATATAAATCAGGAAATGCATATTCAGATGGGTGATTTTCCAAAATTTCAGAGTGAATCAAGAGCAGATTCAATTTCTGGGTGTGGACGTGTTGATTACTGAAAGAGAAAACTGCTGCAACCCATCATACTTACTAGAAAAATTAAACATTTTATTTTAAATAGATGTTTTCTAGACTTTATGATTCATTTAGTTTTTTAGGGTTTATGATTAGGTAGGGAATAATATTGTTTAAAGAGAAATAAATTTTAAAAAATGGCCTGAAGTAATAATCAAATTTCTCTAAAACATGACATCTGTACACCTGAAAAAATATCCTGGCGTCACTGAGAAGGAAGCATCAGGAAAGCCACAAGAAAATCCCTCTGAATCACATTAATAGATAGAAAGAGGACATGACATTTTTAGTGTTAAAACGCTGGCTAAAATGATGTTGTTCAGGTGAAATTCCAAAGCTTTCTATTACTAGCTTTCAGCACTGTAATCTAAGATGTACTCTGATAGTAATGTCAGCTAACCAGCAAAAGTTGATAGAAAAATGTAAGAAGACACATGTAGATGAGACAAAGATAAACAATATCTATCCATGTAATGTATGAAATTGATGAGAGACAAAGGAAGCAACACTCATTAGCCAGGACCATAAAAGCTACACAAACACAAGAAATGAATGAGACTACTGTGATTATTTAAAAACAATTTTTTTAAAGAGAATATTCTAGACGGTAAGAAGAGTAAAGAGTCAGATGAAAGAATATTGCATATGAATGCATTTTTCAAACTGAAATACCTTTCACAGGCGTAAGTTCCACTTTTTCAGGAACCTCGGGTTTTTCTGGAACTTTCTTCTTTGTGACAGCTTTAAAGAATATAATCTTGCTTTTATTATTTGTATATTTAGATTAGATTGAAGCAAATTATTAAATATGCTCCAAGAATCAAAACCAAGCTTTGCTTATAACTGAAAAGCATTAAAATCAGCCAAGAACAGCCACCAAAGAACATATAAGCAGCATTCAAACCATGAAAACAGATCGCAGTTTTACTCTAGTTGAGTACAGAGTTAAAGTCTGGCTGGAAAGAAAGATAATTTTTGCTTTTTGCAGGAAAAAGAAATGTTCCTTTGAGTATAAATATTACATTAAACGAAATGTATTTAAGTGTGTGTTCTCATGGAGTGTCAATCAACACATGGGTAACCTTTTAAGAACTACTTTTCTCCATGTCTGACTTAAAATTGCAGAAGTTCCCCTACCGGCCAGGACGGTGGTAGAGGAGCAACAATCACTAGAAGTAAAATCTTACTCTGGTAGATTCTGGCTTCGTACATGTGCTCATCTAAGATTATATCTAGGTAATTTTAGATTGGGAAATTTCATGACACCACAAATAAGACATTTTATTAACATAAAAAGAATAATATGCTCTATCAAGTTTATTTCAGCTTCTAAAGATGTTATTAAAAATTAAGTAATATTACATCAATTTAAAGAAAACTCTGAATAGAAAAAGAATGAGGGAGTTCCCTGATGGTGTAGTGGCTTAAGGCTTCAGCGCTGGCGCTGTCAGCGCTGTGGCCTGAGTTCGATTCCCAGTCAGGGAGCTACCCACATACCAAAAAAAAAAAAAAAAAAAAAAAAAAGAATGAAGGGAAGTATAACAATAGGAAGAGATGCTGGATATCAAATAACATTCATAATTACTCTGGCTATGTTGAAGACAACCAGAGAACACAATGGGGCTTTTATTAAGTTGCAAAAGAAAATAAAAAAGTGGGAAAGCAGTGACAGGTCATTCAAATATATTCCTTTCTTTGTATATGAGCACATATCAGCTATTGGATGCCATAGTATATTACTTATAGTATATCTGATAGCACACAGAATTCCTTAAGCACAAATTTTCACTTTTATATAAATTCATTACTGCAGTATTAAAAATATCTTGCAAAGTTTTCTTATACATTCCACATGCATAAGATCCCAAAGATATGCACAGCAGTCAGGCTTTGAAGTCAGAAAACTTTCTCCTCACTTTGCGTAAGGAAGTTAGTTGGACAGATGTCTAGCCTAAAGCTAACCATGGTGCACTTTCTGACGTTTGAGGCAGTAGGCATAGCTTGACGAGACACCCTGAGCAGCACAGGGCTCTATGCAATTTTCACAGCCCGATCATGTCTGAAAGTGCACACTTTTAGAAGTAATGCATTTCTTGCAAGCACCACTTTCAGGCCACTGGATAGCAGGTTAATAAAACTTTGGAAGTGGCATTTTATACCTTTAAGTTGAAATATTTTCTCCTTCACATCTTCCTTAGGTGGAACAGGAGGAGGAGCTGAGGGCTTGGGTTTGAATTTCGGTTTCTCAATAACCTTCTCAGGTTCAGGTTCTTAAAAGAGTATTTCAGGAGTGTTAATATATATATATATAAATTATTTAGTAGAAATTTAAATATATTGATGTAAAAAGTTTGTTTTTTTGATACATAATATTAGTGTCCAACATAAAACAGTGTCCAACATAAAACATAAAAGTACCAACATAGTACACAGGTGATGAGAAATACAGCAAAGCCACTAATGAAAACAACAAAGGAAGCATCCATATAAGCCACATTGATGGGAGATAAACAGTGCAACGTACATGGATACATAATAGTTAGATGTACATTTAAACACTATCTTACACACAGATGCAGACATCTACTATACATGTAGAACAACATAAAACATATATATACATATACATATATATATATATGAAGATGAAGATGAAGAATATGATGATGAAGATTTAAGTCCAATTAATTGAATACCTTGTACTGATATTTCTTCTGGCTGCGGTTCAGGTTCAGGTTCTTCAGGTTCAATATACTTTTCAATTTCACGTTCTTTAAAGAATGTTGACAAAGGATGTGAGATGATCATGTGAAGTTCTTCACAAAGACCCATACAAATTTCACACAGATGTAAAGATTACAGTAACAAAGATAAAAATATACAATTTATAGAAATTTACTTATATAGAAAAAAGAGGTAAGATTTCTATATTCTTATACTGGAACTTTTTATTAACTATTTTTTGATGTATGTTGATGGCAAATGAGATGACTTCTAAAATTTGGTGATGTGTTACCATTTGAGGATCCAGTGTAATTCTTCCATTTTTGCCTTAGTAAACTGTATCTTTTGGTATTTATAATTACCTTTAGGAATATCAAATTAACAACTCAAATTCTACTTCAAAAGAAGTATAACTGAAAAATGTGGCAGTCAGTCAAATGTGTGCTTGAATGCTTTTGTATATAATGTCAAGAGGAATACTTTAGTACTTCTAACAGGAGTTTTCAAGAGATTAAAAAAATTGTATTTTAATATATATACCTTTAACAGGGGGAGTCACTTTTCTATCAATGGTTATGGATGTTTTTTCTTCATATATTATTTCCTCAGGAGACTCTTCAACTTAAAAAAGACAGTATTTTATTTAAGACTACATTCTTATTAGAACATTGCGACTGCTAAGTTGCAATGTAACTTAATTATACTCTATAACATATCCCTCAAATGACTTCAAAATATCAATAACTTCACCACTTAAGACAGATAACAGATACATATATAAGACCCATCTATAACCAAAGCAAGATGATGAAGACAACTGTCATCTCTTCAAGATTTATAGAGAAGCCATGTACCTTGGACAGGTGGAGCTTCTGGCTCTTCATGGATAGGAATAGGCACTTTCTTTTCTGGGACGACTTCCTTAGACACTTCAGGTGCTTTAAAGATATTGATTTTGTTTACTATTAATTTAGAGGATGTGCAAGATTCTGCAAATAGCAGGCAAAGAATACAGGGGGAAAGAACTTCATCTTACAAGACTTCATGGGAAAAATGGTTTTGGAGCATAGCATCATTTTGGACATCTTAATTTTACAAATGAGCCTTCTTAGCCTTTTTTATTGCTTCTTTTCTTCTGTGCACCTTTAAACGTACATGTTCTCCACTGGTCTAACTTTGATGCTTTTAATAATTGGCTCTACATTCTTTGAACAATTACTCTGGTCCTCTCAAGTTTTATTTCCATGTAGATGACTTCTAGATCTACATCTCTAGCTCTTATCTCTTTCCTAAGCTCCAGATGCACATTCCAAATTTCAATTCTTGAAAAGTGAAAAATATGTTCACTGTCTTCTTTCTAATACCAGTTCAGGGACCCAGTGAACCACCCTCATCTCCGTTTCGCTTCACCTGTTACAACCATCTTGGGCTCCATTTCTTTAACTGCTTTGATAATGAACTCAATCTCTATTTCCCTCAAGTCCAATCTCCTGTTTCTATTTATACTACCACTGATCTTGTCTAACTCATAATGACCTTAAATTATTGCAAGGTCTTTTTATTATTATCACTGTCTTCCAATAGCTTGAACTGCTTGCTGCCAGTTATCTGAAGCCTAATTCCTATTAATTTGTACATCTGCTTCAAAACCTTCGAAGCTTCCTGTTGCCTAAGAACAAAGTACATGCCTTATGCTGGCATTCAAAGAACTTCAAAATATGACCCTCATCTTCATATCCACCCTTATCTTTCAAGATAACTCACAACCAATCCAAACTCAAATTATTAATACGCAAGCTTGTTTGACAGTCCTTGATCGAAGACTTTTCTACCTCTGTGCCTTTTGATATAATAGTCCCTTTGCCTAGAATACCATTTCCTCAATGGCTACATGTAAAAAATCCATAAAAACTAAAATTACACTTCTTTCACACAGCTTTCCCTGATGCCCCTGCCTAAAATTGATCTTTCATTGCTCTGTTTCTGTAGCCCTTTTTACTCACTTTGTAGGTGTGATCACTTCCTGTCTGTATTAGAGTTGTGCTGTACTTTCTTTCTCCTCATTAGACTTAAATTGCTTGAAGTCAGAATCAGACCTAATCTTTTCTAATACAGTGTTTTGTCAATGGTAAACATTCAACAAAATATACTGAATTAAGCTGTTCTATACATTGAGTGAGGTTCTTTTCTACCACATGTAACCATGTCATGACACAACTGAATCTCATTCACTTTTTTCTCCTGCTTGTCTGTCTCATTTTCTCTTTTTGCCCTAATTATTTTCTTCTTTTTACTGTATAATGTGGTTTTGCATAAACTCATATTTCAATATTTTTTCCTAAGAACTATTATTATAATAAAATGCTCAGATAGTATTCAGAGAAATACATATTTTTTTCTCCATAGTAGGTACCTTTTTCTGGCAGGACTTCTGGTCTTTTGGTAACAAGCACAGGTTCTTTCTTTACTGGAACAAGTTTCTTCGGCACTTCAGGTACTTTGAAGATATTAGTTTTATTTTAAAAAGAGTATTTAAATACATTTAAAAGTGGTATGAATAAACAGTTTATAATTAATGGAGCAGTATTAAAATGAATGGAAACCAAATAAGGACATTTTTGTCTTTACTTATGCAACAATGAGGTCAACTTATTGGATTCTACTCTAAGGTATCAGAATACTTTTTTAAAATTATGATGTCAATGATGACGTGATACCTTTAGCTGCTGGTGTTTCTGGCTTCTTGACAGTTGGGACTTTCTTCGGTGGGACAACTTTCTTTACCATCTCAGGTACTTTAAAGATATTAGTAGCATTTAATAATATAAAATTACAAGATGCAATAGATACATACTAATATGACAAGTCTGTTCAACATTATAACATATAGATAACAGTTAAACACATAATACAACAGCCTACAACAAATTTTAGACAATACACAAAAATGAAGTTAATTTTGATTTATTTTACTCTAAGTACCTTTAGGAGGTGGAGCTTCTGGTTTTTTGATGATAGGAATTTTCTTCTCTGGAACTATCTCCTTGGGCTCTTTAGGCACTTGAAAGATAGGAATTTCTTTTAGAGTCAGATGATTACAATGGAAAGTTTACTAATGAATGAATAAAACATCCCATCTCTTTCTTTCTTATGCACATTGTAAAATTTTGTAGGATCAAAGTTTTATGTGTGCAAATGACTTTAGTTCTTGGCAATGAAGTCAAATTTCAAGTAGGGAGACAGAAGACTGACATTTTTACCTTAAAAAATATACCTAATAGACATAAAAATCAAATGATGCATTTTGCCATACAGTGGGTCCTGCTTTGTACCTGCTGCTGGGGCTTCTGGTTCTTCCTCTTCCACAACGGGAACTGGAGCTTCCTCTTCAGGAGTAATTTCCTTGGATTCTTCATATACTTTAAAGATACAGTTAATTTTAGTTCAATGTATGGAACAATATTCTAAAATGCACAAAATACTAAACACAATAAATGGTAATCTTGATTTCTTCCCTTATTTCAATTAATATCTTCTCTTATCTTTGTTAAGATGAAATCAGTCTTAGTTTGCACTGACATCTGTTTCTATTGATTTAAATGCCTGGAAAGCCTTTTGGTGTTTAATGTCTTTCATAGTCATTAGTTCTCCTGTACTTTCTGTGTATATTAGAAAGCTGTGTTTAACACAGCTTACAATGCCCTATATAGATGCCAAAATAGATCTGAGATTGGAGCTAATTAAGAAAGATGAAGACAAGTATTTAAAGGACAGAAAGAGACCAAGAGATACTGAATTAGAAGAAAAGTGGAGCAAGGCTTAAGTGAGAGTTAGTCACATGTGACAAGTTCATTTATGGTCTTACGTGTACCTTGTGGAGGAGACTCCACTTTCTTGGGGACAGGAATAGCTGGTTTCTCTTCTAAGACAGGTTTCTTTGGCAACTCTGGTACTTTAAAGATATTAGTTAGTTTTAATTCTGGGTAGTTGAAAGGATATGAAATTTATACCACATCTAGTTCAAATGACCTAGGAACAGATCCAAGAACAAAATTCACAATAAGGCCAATGACTTGTTCTTGGATCCACAGAGCAGGGAGGAAAATATGGCCTATTAATATTAACAAAGCCCCATTAGTAAACTCTTCCAATGCTCCCAATACATGCATTAGGTTTTTTCAAATTAATGTTATTTAAACCCTAAACATCCAGAATGCTCGGTTTTGTAGTTGTGACTTTAAGTGGTTTGACAAACAAAAGGGTTTCCTATAATAAAGGACTTTTGAGACCAAGATTGAGCACTTTTCTGCAGAATTGCATTAGTGATATGTACCTTTAGCAGGTGGGACTTCTGGCTTTTTGGGAACAGCTACTTTCTTTTCTGGAACAATGTCTTCTGGAACTTCAGGCTCTTTAAAGATATTAGTATTTGGACATTAGAAAGAATTGCTAGTAAACATTCATCACGTTTATATAGAAAACACTTTTTAAGAGTTGGAGCTTGTATCCACCTCCCTCAGCACGTGGACAGCTCCATGTACCTTTGGCAGGTGGGACTTCTGGTTTTTTGGGAACCATGACAGGCTCTTTCTTTTCAGGAACAACTTCCTTGGACACCTTGGGCACTTTAAAAGATATTAGTAGTTTTTAGTTTGTAGTTTCAATGACATATGGAAATCATGAAGTAGAACAGTGGAACATAACATTTTAAAGACAGACATTTTTTGGTAGGAAGTTAGTGGCAGTGAAAAATACCTTTCACTGGTGGTGGTGGTTCAGGCTTTTTGGCAATGGTCACTGGTGGTTTCTTTTCTGGGACAGGTTTCTTAGGTGGCATGGTCACTAAAGATATTAGAATTTATGTTTTAGAATTAGTGAAGATGAATGAGAAGCAAGGCAAAATCTCATAATGCCCAGAATTTTCAGGGCAAGAAGGATGAGACCCTGGCTAATGCAACCTAGCAGCTGGCCTGTACCTTGAGGAGGAGCCTCGGGCTCCGGCTCTTCCTCAACTTCAGCGGGAGGCTCTTCCAGGACAATTTCTTCAGGCTCCTTGTGCACTTCAAAGACACAAACTCATTTTAACACTAGAAGTGGCTAAAGTATATGAAATATTTTGGTAGAAAGATGTTTACAACAGCAAAAAGAGTTTTTCTTTTTAAAAATACAAGTTCAGATAGTTTCATTATTACCTTCAAGGGGTGGACTTTCTGGTTTGGGAGGAATAGCTTCAGGGACCTTCTTTTCTGGGACAGCTGCCTTTGGCACATTGGGTACTTTAAAGATATTAGTATTTTCATGATTAGACAGAGTAAAGACAAACAAACAGTATCAACCACAGCGACATGGGGGTGACTACCTTTGGCTGGTGTGACTTCAGGCTTTTTAGGAGGTGCCACAGTCATTGTCTTTTCAGGGACAACTTCTTTGGGAAGTTCAGGCACTTAAAAGATATTAGTAAAATTATTACATTTAGGAGTTATAAGATCACTGGAACAAAATATTTTCAAGCGCAGAATTGTATCTTCGTAAAGCAATTGACAAGTACCTGTAACAGGCGGGACTTCCGGTTTTTTAGGTGGTGCTACAGGCACTTTCTTTGCAGGGACAACTTCTTTGGGGGGTTCAGGCACTTAAAAAATATTAGTAAAATTATTATATTTAGGACTTATGAGACCACAGAAACAAAACGTTTTCAAGAGCAGAAGAGTTATATCTTCGTAAGGTGAGTGACAAGTACCTGTAACAGGCGGGACTTCCGGTTTTTTAGGCGGTGCTACAGGCACTTTCTTTTCAGGGACAACTTCTTTGGGGGGTTCAGGCACTTAAAAGATATTAGTAAAATTATTATATTTAGGAGTCATGAGACCACAGGAACAAAACGTTTTCAAGAGCAGAAGAGTTATATCTTCGTAAGGTGAGTGACAAGTACCTGTAACAGGCGGGACTTCTGGTTTTTTAGGCGGTGCTACAGGCACTTTCTTTGCAGGGACAACTTCTTTGGGGGGTTCAGGCACTTAAAAGATATTAGTAAAATTACATGTAGGGGTTATGAGACCACAGGAACAAAATGTTTTCAAGAGCAGAAGAGTTGTATCTCTTTAAGGTGAGTGACAAGTACCTGTAACAGGTGGGACTTCTGGCTTTTTAGGAGGCACCACTGGGGCTTTCTTTTCAGGGATGACTTCTGGAGGAGCTTCAGGCACTTAAAAGATATTAGTAGTTTTACACTTAGGTTAATGAGATAAATGGCCTAAAAATATTTCCAAGAGCAGAAGTGTTATGGCTTGTTAAGCTACGATCAGTGACAAATACCTCTAACAGGTGGGACTTCAGGCCTTTTAGGTGGTGCCATAGGCACGTTCTTTGCAGGGACAACTTCTTTGGGAGCCTCAGGCACTTAAAAAATATTAGTAAAATTACATTTAGAAGTTATGAGACAATGGGAACAAAATATTTTCAAGAGCAAAGAGTTATATTTTCTTAAGTCTAAGGTGAGTGACAGTACCTATAACAAGTGGGACTTCTGGCTTTTTAGGGGGCACCACTGGTACTTTCTTTTCAGGGACAACTTCTTTGGAAGCCTCAGCCACTGAAAAGGTATTAATACAATTATACTTAGGGGTTATGAGACTGCTAGAACGAAATATTTTCAAGAACAGAGAAGTTAATCTTTTTAAGTCTAAGGTGAATGACAAGTACCTGTAACAGGTGGGACTTCCGGTTTTTTAGGCGGTGCTACAGGCACTTTCTTTGCAGGGACAACTTCTTTGGGGGGTTCAGGCACTTAAAAGATATTAGTAAAATTACATGTAGGAGTTATGAGACCACAGGAACAAAATGTTTTCAAGAGCAGAAGAGTTGTATCTCTTTAAGGTGAGTGACAAGTACCTGTAACAGGTGAGACTTCTGGCTTTTTAGGAGGCACCACTGGTGCTTTCTTTTCAGGGATGACTTTTCGAGGAACTTCAGGCACTTAAAAGATATTAGTAGTTTTACACTTAGGTTAACGAGATAAATGGCCTAAAAATATTTCCAAGAGCAAAGAGGTATTTTTTCTGTAGAGTAAGGACAGGGGTAAAAACTACCTGAAACCGGTGGGGCTTCTGGTTTTTCTGGTGCCCTGGGAACTTTCTTTTCAGGGATAACTTCTTGAGGAGCTTCAGGCACTTGAAAGATATTAGTAGTTTTACAAAAGTTAATGAAGGGCAATGTACTTAAATTATTTACGATGGCAGAGGAGAAAGCTCTTTCGCAGACTGAGGTCAGGGCTAACATGTACCTGTGACAGGTGATGGGCCTTCCGGTGTTTTGGGTGGTGCCTTGGGAAACGTCTTTTCTCGGACAACTTCTTGAGCAGCTTCAGGCACTTAAAAGATATTAGTAGTTTTACACTCAAGTTAATGAAGAGCAATGGACTAAAATTATTCTTAAGAGTTGAAGAGGGATTTCTTCTGCAAGATGAGGTCAGGGCAATCATGTACCTGCGACAGGTGGGGCTTCTGGTATTTTGGGTGGTGCCTTGGAAGTGATCTTTTCTGGGACAACTTCTTGAGCAGCTTCAGGCACTTGAAAGATATTAGTATTTTTAGAATTTATGAACAGTGAAGGCCTATGCCACAAAAATTGTCACAAGACAGTAATTTTTCTTCTTAACAGAGTTGTGGGAGTAAATACCTATAGCTGGTGGGGCTTCTGGTTTTTTGGGCACAGTCACAGGCACTTTCTTTTCAGGTACAACTTCTTTAGGTGCTTTAGGAACTTTGAAGATATTAGTACGTTTTAGTTAGAAACTATCAAGGGAGAGTACGGACAACACATTTGATCAAGCAATACAATTTGTGAGTCCGGAGGACACTCCAATGCATGCTTGTCTCAGCCCCATGAAATGAGTGACCAACAACAGAGGAGGATACATACCTTTAACAGGTGGAGCTTCTGGCTTTTTAGGAGGAGCCACAGGCACTTTCTTTTCAGGGATGGCTTCCTTCGGAGGCACTTCAGGCACTTAAAAGATAGTGGTAATTTGTGTTTAGAAAAGGTGAAAATAACTAATGACTATACCATGTAAACATACACCAAGATATTTTGCATAACTTCTGACTCTTTTTCCCTTGATAATTGTGTCACCTTTATGTAGTGGGATTTATATATAAATATAAACATATATATTAATAATCATTAGTAAAATAGTTATTTTTCTCCTTGGCATATATAACTTTGACATTACCTTCGTGGGGAGGACTTTCTGGTTTGGGAGGAATAGCTTCAGGCACCTTCTTTTCTGGGACAGCTGCCTTTGGCACCTCGGGTACTTTAAAGATATTAGTATTTTGATGATAAGACAGAATAAAGACAAATGGACAGAATCAAAACACAACGAACACAGAGGTGACTACCTTTGACTGGTGGGATGTCTGGCTTTTTAGGAAGTGTCACTCGTACTTTCTTTTCAGGGACAACTTCTTTGGGAGGTTCAGGCACTTAAAAGATATTAGTAAAATTAAACTTGTGAGCTATGAAGAACACTGAAACAAAATATTTTCAAGAGCGGAGGAGTTACACCTCGTTAAAACCTAGAAGCAACAACAAGTACCTGTAACAGGTGGGACTTCTGCCTTTTTAGGAGGCATCACAGGCACTTTCTTTTCAGGAACAACTTCTTTGGGTGCCTTGGACACTTTAAAGATATTAGTAAATTACAGTTGGGAGTTATGAGACCATTGGAATAAAATCTTTTCAGGAACAGAAGAGTTCTATCTTCGTAAACCTAAACTTATGACAAGTACCTGTAATAGGTGCAACTTCTGATTTTTTAGGAGGCACCACGGGCACTTTGTTTTCAGGGACAACCTCTTCAGGAGCTTCCGGCACTTTGAAGATATTAGTAAATTTCCATTTGAGTCACAAAGATCAACACAGACAAGAATTACATTTACACATCAAAAGAACTTTCAAGGCCATCAAGGCAGGCTTGCCCTCCCTGTGCCACCTGCAAGGGGCATCAGGAATGTACCTTTGACAGGTACAACCGTAGGCTTTAGAGGAGGATGCACTTTCTCCTCTAGGACAACTTCTTTGGGAAACTCAGGCACTTTAAAGATATTGTTATTTTTTTACTTTTAGGAGTTAAAGAAATCAGTACAAACAAGAAACACATTTACACAGGAAAGGACACTTCCCCAAATCTCTGTGCTTCCAGCAACATATACCTTCATCATGAGGGCCTTCAGGCGTTTTGTGTGGAACCACATACGTTTTCTTTCCAGGGAGAAATTCTTGAGGCACTTCAGACACTTTAAGAAATTAGTATTTTAACATTTAGTGTTACAAAGATCATGAGGAACAACCTAATATTTTCAAGACTACAAGAGCTATTTCTTCTAGAGCTTGAGGGCATGTACCTTTCACTGATGGAGGTTCTCTTTTTTTGGAAGGAATTCTCTTTGCAGGAACAACTTCTTGAGGAGCTCCAGTTTCTTTAAAGATATTAGTATTTCACATTTAAGAGTTAAAATGATTAATGAAAACAGTAACCACAATAAGTTAGCAAACGTGGTTTTTCTGGACGTCTCTTCTCTCCCTCTCCACTCTCTGTTTGGCCCACCAATCACCTAAGGCTAGCAGGTTAGTAGAATCCTTGAGAAGAGGATTGACCCTTCTCTGGCACTAAGCAGAGCTCCTATGATACTCCTTACTAAGTATTTGTTGAGTGAATACTTTTAACAGGAGGGTTTTCTGTTTTGATAGAAACAGTCACATATTTTCTTTTGAGAGGGAAGCTTCTTTGACTCTTAAGAGGTTTTAAAGAGATTAGTATGTTTAGGCGTTATGAAGAGTGTTAGGAACACGTAGTATTAGAGCGGAGGTCGGACAATCTCTTCACTGTTCAGAGATGACATGTACCTTTCACAGGCAGAGGTTCTGGCTCCTGAAGAACATCGTCGGAAACTTGTGTACTAGCAGCAACTTCTTTCATAGCTTCTGGTGCTTTGAAGATATTAGTATCATACTTAGAGGTTAAGGGATCAGTGGAGACATTAATCACATCAACTCAAACAAATTGATTTTTATGGCTACAAAAGTGCTTCCTTCAAGAATTGGATGAGGCATATAGCTTTGAGAAAAGGAATCAAGTCTTATTTGTCATTGTGTATCATTTCCCCAGCTCACTAGCACCATGCACAAATAGGCATTTATTAAATAAATGAAGGAATGCATGATAGGATGAATGATACCTTTAGTGGAAGGTGTTTCAATTTCAGGGGGAGCAGCCATGGGTGTTTCCTTTTCAGGGACAACTTCTTGAGGTAATTCAGGCACTTTAAAGATATTAATTCATTGTACTTCAAAGTGATGAAGAGCAATGAAGAGTTTGAGTCACAACTGCACCTACAGGAATACCCCAGACTGGGAGACCTCCCTGCTCCTTGAATCTGATAATCAAATAGTACGAATATTCGATTATCAGGAACTATTTTTTTGGTCATCTCAGGTACTATCGGCATTAGTAATTTTATTTCTTGGAAAGGTAGATGTATAGAAAATTAGATCATGGAAAATTAGCTTCAAGTGAAAAAAATGATTTTTAAAAGTAATTAACAATGTACTTTTAGTTACTAGTTTGAAGAGAGCAAAACAGCTCCTTTCTTGTCTGGATTGGCTGTATTTTGTACCCCCACTTTGGATACTTTAAAAAGGTATTCAGTTTTCGAGTACAGGCGAGAGGCGAACCACCAGAAGATTCCAGACTTAGAAAACAATGTCAAAGTGTTTGGATGGTCTTTAAATTATAGAATACCATGGGTACTGTGAAGAAATTGTTATTCTAAATGTTTAAAACTTTCTCATCTTTTGATTTATCTAAAAATATTCAAAATGGAAAAACATAGCGTTCTTTAAAAAGACTGTGAGAAGAGCTACTAAATATTCAGGGCAGATTTCTAACTTTAACTGGTTTTGCTTTTAACTGCTTTGATTTTAGACCGCTCTCAGGTAGAGAAGATTATGACAGATAGAAGAGCTCCATATTAAATTTAATGTTTTTTTCTTTTAAGTCATGGCTTCCTGAAAACATTTCTATGATATTTAAGTCTTATGGGAAGTAAGTATTTCTAATTCGTATGCTTGTTTTTGGTAGTATGCTTTTCTTAATAGAGAAGCAATTCCAATAGGTGGTTATATTATATTCTGAAATTTCAACCCCATGGAGTTGAATTACTGACTTATAGTATACAGTCAAATACCTCTGTCATTTGATGGCACTGATTTCTACATTAAAGGGGGTGTGTTGAGCCAATTCAATCTAATTTGGGGGATATAAGTGTTATAAGTGATCTTGTGTAGATTTTTTTTCTAGCTAGTCTGATTTTATTTTACCCGGAGATCTCATAGATAAACTTTATAGTCCAAGCATCTTCCGTCCATACGAGGGCGGTCTGGAAAGTATCCAGCCATGTAATATGAAAAATAGAGGCACTTATGGCTGGATTTTTTTCTGAACAGCCTTCGTATATGTTAAAGATTATTTTCTACCTGTTTTGTCTTGAATGACTCATAGGGACGTATATACATTCAGTCAAGCTTCTGCTTTGGGGACCCATTTCTCTGAAATGACTTCCTTGGTAGTACCTGGGGCTTTCAAGATATTAATATTTTTACATGTATTAAGTACAACTACAATCATTAGATAGGAAAGTCGACTTCCTTCTGGCTTGTACCTTTCAGTGGTGGTGTTTTTCTTCTAGCAGCAGAAGCTGGTCCCTTTGGAATATCTTCTTTGGAGACTTCAAACTCTTTAAAGATATTAGTATGTTTTAGTTGACAAAAGGAAAAACATGACATATTAAGAAAGTTAGGTGTATGAACAGAGACCGTAACTTTAAAATTCAAATTTTAACTTTTTTTTCTAATAGTTTATCTTTGTACATTGTATGAGTGCAACTTTAGGTGGGGGACAAGTCATAGATAGTTCCTTGTCTTGGGTACATTAGGTGCTCAAAATATATTAGTATTTTAGCATTACGTGTTATGAGAATCTTTATAAAACACTAAACTTATTTTGTAGACTGAAGAAGAAGTATTTTCTTATTTAGATTGT
This sequence comes from Lyroderma lyra, assembly GCA_004026885.1. NCBI lineage: Eukaryota > Metazoa > Chordata > Mammalia > Chiroptera > Megadermatidae > Lyroderma > Lyroderma lyra. The sequence continues at coordinate 158,070 of PVJL010000697.1, read as the reverse complement.
TACAACTAAGAATTATATCTTCCACTGTAGGATGCTATGAAATTTTGGGAACAGCCTCAAGTAACATCAACTGGGGAAAAACTTCTCTTATTGTATCAGGCTCTTTAAATATATTAGTAGGTTTATACTTAGAACTTACAAAAACAGTAAATTTTGTAACATGCAATTTTTGAGTCTTGAAGGCAGATATTCATCCGTTTGATGTTGTTGAAATGTACCTTTAGTTGCTGGTGTTTCTCTCATTTTAGGAAGAGTCACATGTATTTTATCCTCTGGAACAACTTTCTTTGGTGGTTCAGGCACTTAAAAAATATGAGTATAGTTATATTTATAAATGGTGAAGTAAATATTGAGCTATTAATATGAGCCAAAAATAAATTTTCTTCAGACTGGGTCATTGGTGTTCTATACCTTTTTCTTGTTTGGTTTTTGTCTTTTGAAGATGAGTCACGAGTAATTTTTCTTCTGGGGCTGATTCTTCATAAACTTTAAAGATATTAGTATTTATTCAATTAGGGCGATTTCAAAGTGGATGAAAACGTAATACATAATGCACGTTCTCCACTGAAATTACCAGGAAAATACAGACAAATATTAGTGACATTAACACTCTGGTTAGGAAAAAGACTCATCCCCAGTTTTGTGATATAAGACTCTCAGCATTTTTTTATGGTCACGACGATAAAATTGAGGTACTCATTGACCAGGGACAACATGATTCTTCTACTTTTTCCACAGACATTTACTGGTTAAACTGTCTTATTGCTTAGTTTTTATGGATTTGTTCATAAAGAACAGGGTCAATGTTGAGTTGCACATTGAGAATTCTCCTATATTTGACCTACTGGAAATTTATGTAGGCCCTTTTGTTTTCCAAGAACCTAGTTATCTGTATTTTCAAACCACATCTCATTTATGGCTTCATAGTTTAATATGAATGTGAACACCATTTAGGGATTAGAAAAAGAAAATAAAGATAGAAATTATTATACAGTTAAAAAATAAGGCAGGTGAAGAAAACAAAGAGTTCTCCAGCTTTTAGAAAGGACGATTTGATGGTAACAATAACCAATCTCAAGTATAGAAAGGGTGTTCAAAGAAAGAAGTCATCATATATATTTATTTTAACCTAGAATTACAGGGTGACAAAAGGTGGGTTTAAACAGGGAAGTTTTTAGATTAAAGTAAATGTAAGAATATCTTGACTACTAGTATTTTACTACTCAGATTACTGAAAAGGATTTGATTCAGAATATACTATTATTCATATTATTTTACTTTCATAGTATTTAATCATAATTTTCCACAAAAGCCTCCCAAAATGGCTTGAGAATTCTTTTGGGATTCTAATGGCTTTGTAAATCTATGATCATTTGAGCAGCACTGCCAAAATGTTTCCAAAGATTGTTTTGAAGAGTAAAAATATAATAATGGTGGAAGATTTTGATTCAATGAAATCTAATTATAATATTATTATGAAGTTAGTTATTTTGTAGCCTGAGAAAATAAATTGCTTCAAAGGGGAAGACATTCGTACACATAAAGGATTAATAAGACAAGACAACAAATTCAATAAAACAAATAACTTTTCTAAAATCGGGCAATGCTATTAAGTACAAGACTATTTTTTAAATTGGTAAAGGAAACATACTTTGAGGTTTATAGCCATTTAAATTATTTAATTTTAGCCAAACATGTTAGGTTTTTATAGGATATTAGTGTATTTACTTTTAAAAGCTACGAAGACAAACATAAATGAAACCAGAGAGAACCACCAATTTTTCTTCACTCACTGTATGTTGTTGTGTCTTCAGAAAGAACTGTGGGTGATCTTTCTTCTTGGATATTTTTTTTAGGCACCTCAGGAACTTTAAAGATATTAGTATATTAATTGTTATATATGATACATGTAAGACACTAAGGATATAAAAAAACAAGATACACGAATTTAACCTCACACACATTCACTTTAAATTATGAATAACTAAACAAAGAGTCACTTCACGTTTTGATCAGTCATTTTCTACCTTTAACTGGTGAAACTTCAGGCTTTTCAGCAACAGCTTCATGAGTCTTTTCTTCTGGAACAATTTCCTTGGGTACTTCAGATGCTTTAAAGATATTTGATTTTTAAATTTTTTTAAGAATGTCATAACCAGGTACACAACATCAAGACAAAAGAGGCATCTAACAAAGACAATGTCAAAATTTCTAAAATTCTAGGTCAAATAAACACACAGTAAATGTATCTCCTTAGATCGCCTTGTGGATGAGTTTTTGATTGTCATGTTAGAAACACTGTCCTTTGGGTATAATCATTTGCTATTGCTATTTGGAATATATTTATTTGTTTCCAGAGCTACTTAACAATAGATTCCAAAATAAATTATTTATGAAAAAGAAGTTAAGAGGTCAATATTGTATACATATTGCTTAAGAAGAAGATCAACACAAACAATAACAACCTTTTAGGCTATGCCTTTGTTCTCAGGGTGAGGACTTAGTTATAGAACACAAATTGAAGTTTACATCCTTCAGTTATATTGTGGCACTGAAGGGAGAATGATCCCTCTCTCTGTCTTCTCCATTGTAAGTGAATAAAAGGGGGTTTTGTATTAGTGGTGAGTCAGCAAAGGCAGGTAGGTAGTACCTTTAGCTGGTGGAAATTTGGGCTCTTCAGGAACACGAACTTTTTCTTCTACCACAATTTTCTTAGGCGCTTCAGGTACTTTAAAGATAGTGGTAATAATGTTTTACTTTTAAATATTCATAAAGATTTTTAACAAGCAGAGTATAAGACAAATGTGTTTAAACATGGAACAAACATAAAATATAGACATCACTTTATTAAATACATTATAGTATTTAATGAGAATTGAATTTTGACAATAAACAACACAACAGAAATCCAAGGGAATTCCCCATGTTAGAACAAGAAGAAAAATGAACAAGACACGTTCAGCTGGTACCATTTGTTTGTTTTGGTGGAATAATTAATTGGTTCTTTCTCTTCAGTGAAAACATTCTTAAATGTTTCATTGATTTTAAAGATGTTAGTATATATTATTCATTAAAAAATATTTTTTTTACTACAAAATTCAAGAGGTTTACAAAAATGCACAAAGCAGGGGCATTAAACACATAGTTACTATGTATTTATATATACAAGGTTATTAAAATTAATAATAGGGAAACATGGATTTATCAATAAACACATTAGTAAATATATAATCAAATAGTACCAAAGAAGAAAAGGTGGATTCGCTATTCAGTTAATAGAAACATTTGCTTTGGGTATTTTAGTTGTAACAACCATTAATTTCTTTCTTTTTTTTTTTTTTTTTTTTTTTGGTAGAACTTCTTTTGGATCCTCAGCCACTTTAAAGATATTAGTTTCTTTTAGAAATTCCAAAAACACAGAACACAGAAGAAAAAAACATCAAGTAGAATGCAAACTTGTAAACCAACTGAGGTGCTACTGTATGTGCGATTAGGTAAGCAATTTTTCACCAATAAAATACCTTTAGCTGGTGGCTCTTTCCGAGGAACAATTTTAGTGGGTGGTTTTTTTGGAGGGATGATTTTCTTAGATATCTCAGGGCCTTCAAAGATATTAGTGTTTTGGGTTAGAATGAACTCTTAAAGTATTATGGAATAGTAAAATTAAAGTTAGTCCAATGATGGCTCTAAAATGCTTTATCTATTTATATATTTTTAATTTATACCATATCTACTTTGAAAAAATACTTGATTTTGCTAAATTTCACTTATATTGTATATTCACTATGTATACTAAGCACATACACACATTCTTTCATATTACATACACATTAATAATTTGCACAAGCTCTAGGATAGTATTAGAAAGAATTATTTCTATTATGTTTTATGCAGATGTTATTACCAACATTTCATTTACTGCCTTAATGTTATTTCTCGGTGGACTCTTCTGTTAAGTAATTACCGGTTTGTGAAGTGACTGAAATGTTAACAAAGTAATGGTTCTTCTGCCTGAACACGCAAACTCCTCAGTGCCACAGGAGCTTCTTTTTCACTCATTGATGACACTGGTCAGTTATTTTAATACCTGCTTCAATCAGGTAATATTCTCAGTTGAATTCAAAAAAGAATGCAGAAATTCATACAGTGACCTCCTTAGATAAGTAGATATCAAATATTATCATCCTGTCTGCTAAAATCTTACTCTGTGTGGTCGACTCTAGATCAATCTTTGTATCACATAAACTCATATTTAAGCATTTCATAATTTTTAACTTGGAAAATAAGTGGGTTTCTAGTGTTTCAAACTGAACATAAAACATACTTTAAAAGAGTTTGTTAAGGCAAGATATAAATTCAAATATCTGCAGAATTCCCCTATACCTTTAGGTGGAGCTTTGGGTTTTTCATATATTTCCACTTCTTCAGCTTCTAAAACTTCTATGACCCTATGAACTTCTTCAACTCTGTGTACTTCTTCAAATCTATGTTCTTCTACTTTGGTAAATTCTTCTACTTCATGGAACTCTTCTTCTTCAAAATATTCTTCAACTTCATGGAACTCTTCTTCTTCAGGAGCTTCTACTTGTGCTTTCACTAGTGCTAATTCTGTTCTTTCTTTTACAACTTGCTCTTTGTGGACGGCAACTGATATTTTTTCTTCAAGCACAGTCCTCCCTGAAAGAGTATCTTTTTTAAGATTTATCTTTTGAAACATAGAAGAAATGAAGATGCACATTCAAAACAAAAAATAAAAATAATAGAAGAAAAGGCTTTCATGCAACAATAGTGAAAATAAAAGATTTTTCCCAAAATACCTTTAGCTGGGGGAACGGCTTCCTTTTTGGGCACAGGGACTTTCCTTTCTAGGATTTTCTTTTCTGGGACTTTCTTTTGTACTTCAGGCACTTTAAAGATACAGTTTTAACATTTAGGACTGTTAAGAACAAGCTTTCATAGATCAAGACATCAAAGACAATCAAGATACAGAGACATCGAACATAAAAGCCCTAATGAGAGAAGGTTTAAAGACAGTTCAAATTTAAAAGATAAGATGTACCTTTGGCGGGTGGTGCCTCTTTTTTCTGAACAGGAACAGGTACTTTTTCCTCAGGAACCTTCTTTGGCACTTTAAAGATATTAGGTGTTTTAGTTAGCAGACAATACTCAATAATAAACATGAATAAAAACATCAGAAACACCAACGACAAATAAAGTCCAAGAAGTCACTCTGTACTATTAGACACCAGTTTTACAGGCAATAAAGATATTCTCTCAAATCACTCATTTGTGCTAACCATACACTTAGAAGATATGTCCACAAAGAAACTGTTCTAATTCTATGTTTTTAATAGCAGTAATTACCCAGCTTAGTTTTACTTCTACTATTTTTAATTTGACGGAAGACTTTTTTTTTTTACTTTTTAAGTCTTGACATAGGTTTCGTATTGTATTCTGGGTACTATTATATCTACTGAAAATGTCTACTGTGATAGGGACAGCATAATCCCACCAATTAAGAGCACTACTGAAGCATTAACTTAATTGGGAAGAAATGAGAAGCAGACGTTTTGTAATAACCTTGAATGCTTAAGCCAAATAGTACAGAAAGGATATGAGGCTTATTAAAATAGTTATTACCCAAGCATTAAAACAGATTTTCGCCTATAAAATAATATAATAATAAATATAATTATTATAATAAATGAAAAATGAAATAAATAATGAGACAGAATCTATGAATGGAATGTGGGGAAGAAAGATCCATATATGTAAGTATAGAGCAATGTAATTAACATTAAAATGCTCAGTTATTTATAAGAAGAACATCCTAGCATAATTCACACACACACACACACACACACACATACACACAATCATTAAGTAACATCCTGAGAAAGGCTAAAGAAAAGAATTAAGTTATATTTTTACTGGTTCTTACTCAATTTTATAACTTGGCTACTTAAATGACTCTAAGAAAGCAGTGGAAGAAAACTAATGGGAATTTAAAGATATTATTAATTGGGATTTGCTATACCTTTAGCTGGTGGTCCCTCCACCTTTTTAGGAGCAGGAATAGGTGCTTCGGGTACTGCTTTCTTAACCACAGTGGGCACTTAAAAGATATTTTATGGACATTTTAAAATGACATGCAATGAACAGAACGATGCCCATATACCAAAACAACACCAACAAACCACAAATATTGACTTACTTTAAAAAGATATTAGCAACCTAAATGGTAATTATATATATGGAGTAGTGACTCTAAAGGTGAGAAAGATATTACTTGGAAATCTTATAAGCAAACATAATATCAATTATACAAAAGATTGTCATAGTCTTCAGGAATAACAGGCTGAGAATTGTGCTAAAAAAGGAACACCACAGAACTATATTTCCCCCATCTTGATATTGAAGAACAAAATTAAGGATTGAAAAGTAAGAGAAAGTATTACAATAGGGGCTGGCCAGAAAAAAAATTAATGTGCCAGTAACATAATAACATAGATATCTTGCTCTAATTGTATTGCAATGCAGTAGAAAAAGTTAGGTGACGGGGAAGGGACACAAATCTTCAGGTGCCAGTAGTAAATACCTTCAAGCTATAACTGATACAAGTATACTGATGAATATTAGATAAAGATGAATTCTGTGAAAAATTTGGAATAGCATGTCTTAAATGTCCAACCCATAAAAGTAGCTGTACCTCTAGGTGGCACCACCTCCTCAACCTCCTCTATGCTAGGTGGTTCTTCTGGAATCTCTTCTTCTGAAATAGGCTCTTCAGGCTCCTCATACACTTTAAAAAAATTATTAGTTTGTAAATTATTTTTATAATTCTCTTGCATATTAGACTAAAATGCTGTATCTGAGAACTGAGGTTGTCTGATGAGTATAAGTAACTCATAGCTCAGCCTTCTAAATGTCTGTGAAAGTTCACTAGTCATTGAAAAGATCTATTGGCTCTTCAAAATACACTAGTCCCTTCCCAGAAATTTAGAGCCTTAGAAAGGATCTCAGAGAGAAGTGAGTTAATTTTTTTATCGAGGGTAGACGTGTTAGAAATAAAGCATTAATTTTCTGCACCTGTTACTCAGGCTTAACTGGAATTTCTCTTGGACAAGTTTATCCCACAACTGCCAACCAAGTCAGCTGATGAAAAATTTACCATAGCAAATACAGTTTCCCTTCAAAGGTTCTCATTAAAATAAAACAAACAACAAACAAACAGACAAAAACAGACAAACAGGCAAAGCATATAAGAAAGGAGACTGAATTGGTTTTAGTTTGCCTACCCGATTTCTATTAGGTAAGTCTGAGTATGCTTATTTCATGGAGTGAAATGTGCATTTAACTTCTTCAAATGTTAGACAATGATAAGACAATGATGATCTTGAAAATGCTTTTTTTCTTAGAAAGTTATCTACCTTCAACTGGTGGAACTTCCTCTTCTCTGGGGAGAATGATTCGTCTTTCTTCCACTTTTTTAGGTACCTCAGGAACTTAAAAGATATTGATTGTTTTAGGCACTTGCAAGAACCAAAGAAAAGTACATAAAGACCAAGTTTCCTGTTTTTCAACACAAGAGAGTAAATATCAGGTTGCACTTGCATAAGATCAAATATTGACATTCCACAGAATTGATCAATGAGACAAAAATAAAGAAGTTTGTGGTTTAAGAGTAAGGTTCCATTAAAGAGGTATTCTACCTTTTACTGCTGGAGCCTCTACTGTTTTAGGAAGAACATTGGGTACTTTAGAGACTGGTTTTTTAGTTACCTCTGGCTCTTATATAACATAAAGATGTATGAGTTTAGCATTTTTATTTTTAAGTAACAACACACATAGAGAATCCACACAAAACACACAAACACAAAGTGGAAAAATTGACATAATGCAAACATGGGTGCAACAGAGTCACAAATAATGAATGTAAATGACTGACAACACAATGCAAATGTTTATGTTGAACGTCCTGTGTGGACAGCATCAAAGTTCAACATCAGTGCAGTAAACACATCCTTGTTCGGGTGATGTACCTTTGGCAGGAGGAGCCACTGCTTTCTTAAGACCAGGAGGAGGCACCTTCTTTTCTGGTTCAGGTTTCTTAGGCATCACGGGCACTTTAAGATATTATTTTATTTTACAGTTTCAGTTTCACAAATACCAAGACAATTGACAGAGCAATAATACAAGTTCTGTTAACAAATACCGAAAGAAGACATTTTGACTTTTACAGGTGATGGCAAGAAATGGCAGTGTTTAATTTGCTTGGGAACAGTAGTACCTGTGGCAGGAAGAGCCTCCTCTTTCTTGGGAATGATCACTTTCTTCTCTGGCACTTTCTTCTTAACCGTAAGCACTTTAAAGACATCATTTCATGATAAAGAGTTTAGTGTGAGGGACAAAAAGGAGAGAACACAAGAGGTCTATACACAGAAAGACCAACATGCAACAGTCTCTAAGGATGGGGATATAATGCAAGTTGGGAGACGAAATGTTATGATACCATTAGGTTTTGTAGAGTCGGGATAGCACCCAATTTGAGTATCAGAGGACAGTTGCTGTCATTTCTCTCATTTAAATCTCACTAGTAATTTATTAAATCATTACCTATCAAATATTTCTGAATCCTTGAAATCCAATAAAGGATTAGCTTTACCAATTCATTTCATTATATAATTATGTAGCCTGGTGGAGGCATTATATCTGTTTCAAGTGGTGGTATTAGGATCTTTTGCAGAAAGTATTATTGAACTTTAAGACATAAATATATTCATTTTGTTGACTCTGAGCTGATTGAGTGTATTAAATATGGATACTATTCATTCAGTGATGGAGTACTTCTGCATGCCTTTTTTATCCTCACAATAATATCTGAGCCAGCTAGGACTGATACTAATATCCCTGTTTCACAGGAGAGGAACTTGAGGATCAGATGGGCCAAAGGGCTTGCTCAGGGTAGCACAGCAAGCTACAAAGACAGGCTACTGGGCTACCATTTATATGTATATATCAGAAGACATAACTATTTCTCAGTATTTTGATAAATACATAATCTTTCTTTTTCCTTTCATCCTAGTGTTGAAAAGGCACTTCATGTAAATGGTTGGATGATGACATTTAGGAAGATTTATTTATTCACCATATTTTTGGGGTATCTTTTTTATATAGAGAATTGATCACTACAAAAATCTTCATAAAAATTAATGATATTTAATAAAATTATAGGGCATAGGTAGCAGTTTTGGGACATGATTTCCTCTCATCTTTGTTTTTAATACTGCTTTGCATCCAATGAAAAGTAGGTATCAGTGTCCCTGAACATTTTTAGGGTAAAGACATGACTATTTTATAAATGCAGTCTTTGCTAAAGCCTGGTTCCACCACCAGTTTTTTTGTGGAGCTCTGAATGAAAACTGTGTATTCATTTGGGGGAGGTATACCTTTGGGTGGTGGTGGAGGTTCCACTTTTTTAGGAGCAGGAACTGGGACTTTCTTCTCTGGTACAGGTTTCTTTGGCACTTCAGGCACTTAAAAACATTCATTTTAAGACATTAAAAATCACATGCACATGTTTGTATACATAACAAAAATACATGAGAAGAAGACCACAAAAAACTAAATAGCATTTCACGTCATGAAATTTGAAAAGACAGAAAATTTACAACAAACAGACACACAATAATAAGAGCACACATGTCTGGAATGTTTTTAAAGATTTAAGATGGTAGATAATGTAGAGAGTAAAGCATTATAGATGAGATGGAAAAGAACGAAAAGATGGAAAGGCAGAATTCAACACAAAAGAGGCTTTGATGATTCCAAGAAGAGCTGCTATACCTCGTGCAGGTACTGGCACCTTTGGTTTAATTTCTGGAAGAATTTCCTCTTCTTCAGGCACAAATTCTTCCTCGGGTACAAATTCTTCCTCCTCAGGAGGATATTCTTCTTCCTCTTGAGGAAATTTCTCTTCCTCAGGAGGAAATTCTTCTTCCTCTGGAGGAACTTCCTCTTCCTCAGGTAAAACTTCTTCAGGAGAAATTTCTTCTTCAAATCGAACCTCCTCTTCCCGAAGCAGAGTTATAGGAACTGGACCTGGCTCCCTTTTCTTTGGCACTTTAAAAATATTATCCAACCATACGAGCATCACTTTTATGTACAATATTCATAACAATGAGACAACATGAAAACCAAAATATGCTGAGATCATAGAGCATCAACTGTCACTAAAGTGTCATCAAGCATTAATTATAATTAGTGAGGCTGTGTAATACCAGTTAGTTTTTTTGCCCTGATTCTGTTAGAAATGAATGTACCTTTGGGTGGGGGAACTTCCACTTTTTTCGGAACAGGTGTTGGTTTCTTTTCTTCTGGAATGAGCTTCTTGGGTACCTCTGGCACTTTAAAGATATTATTTTTCTTTAAGAACATGTTCTGTTACATACCATAATGCAAAGATTACAAAAAGAATCATGAAACACCTCTCCTTTCTAATAAGACAAAATTAATATTTCTAATAAGACAGACAATTTTTTAAAACATGTCATGTTAAGGGGGAATTCATATGTAAATATACATAAACATTAAGTTTGTTTCGCAAGTATTTTAAATGATGAAGTAATGTACCTTTTGCAGGTGGGGCCTCTACTTTCTTAGGAGCAGGAACCGGCACCTTCTTCTCAGGCACAGGCTTCTTGGGCATTTCAGGTACTTTAAAGAAATGATTTAGAGAACAATTTTATGCATCATAAAATTTTGAGGGCAAGCATAGTCTGAAAAAGGTTAAAATAAGGTAAAGAAAGTATAACCAAGGTATTTCAAGAAGCATTTTATCTTTAAAAATGAAATCTTTTCTTTCCCATAAAGGAATATTAAAGTGTTGCATCCCCAAAGAGCATGGAATTGAACCAATTAATTTTTTACTCACATGAAAATGTGAAATAAAAAAAATTGTGATATTGCACATTCATATACCTTTGGCAGGTGGAGCTTCCACCTTTGTAGGAGCTGGCACTGGTACTTTCTCCTCTGGTACAGGTTTCTTGGGCACTTCAGGAACTTCAAAGATATCAAATAAGGTTAATGCCACATTTTGCACGCATAGATCAGAATCCAGCAATTTTACAACTTAATTGAAGAACCACAGATATTCAAATAATTTCACTTTAAGAATGAAAATAATAATAGCCATAAAACAAAGGCCAGAAATGGACAAAAATAAAAAATCAGAAAACACTAAAAAAAACCACAGACTGGTGATAAAGACGACACACAATGCTGGGTTAATGGTGATTTTGTTCACTTTCTCACTACAATAAGAATTTATTTTACACTAAAAACTTTCCACTAAAGAAGAGGAGCCAAGTATTAAGCATCAGCATGCTTCAGAGATGAATACATGGTACACTGTTCCTATAACCAGAGGTGTGGTCCCTGCCTTGTCATTAATATTGTTAATATTGTCACGGAGAAGGAGCTCACATGGCTCACCAAGTTATGTGACATAAGTAAAATATTACATTATCCTACTGATGGACTATAAGGAGGTGTACCTTTAGCTGGTGGAGCCTTCTCTTTTTTAGGAATGGATACAGGAACTTTCTCTTCTGGCTTCTTGGGGATCTCAGGCACTTTAAAGATATTGTTCATTGGTAAGCACAAAAGACTAGTGACAACACATCCATACAAAGCACAGTTAACATTTCTAACAACAGAGATCAACACACACACACACACACACACACACACACACGCGGTTTTGAACTCCGAAGACAGCTATTTATACGCAGAGTAAGGATATGCTCACGATATGAATAATGGTGTATACCTTTTGCTGGTAGGGCTTCCTTCTTTTTGGGAACAGGAACAGGTTTCTTCTCTTCTGGAACAGGTTTCTTGGGCACCCCAGGCACTTTAAAGATATTTTTAAGAATTTTGAAATGTTGCACAAAGAATATAAAATATAAAAAGCAACTGTAGAAATCATACTTCAGCATTTCACAGTATGTTTCTAGAATAAGCAGAATTTGGTCCTTGGTTCTAATAAATTCCAGAATCTGACCAAATAGACACCCAGATACCAACGATGCTGCTGTGTGTCCCTTTGCAGGAGATGGAATCTACCTTTGACTGGTATCACTGGTGCCACTTCTTCAGTTATGAGTTCCTCCTCTTCGTGAAGGTACTCCTCTTCTTCGTGAAGGTACTCCTCTTCTTCGTGAACATACTCTTTCTCTTCATGAAAGTACTCTTCTTCCTCAAGATATTCCTCTACTTGGGTTACAACTTCCTCTTCAAAGGCAATCTCTTCTGGCTCTGGTCTTTTAGGTACTTCTGGCATGTTAAAGATATTATCTTTAGGTTGGACATTTTTCCAATTATTCAACAGAACTAAGACATGTTAGGAACACAGCCATTTGTAATAGAAGAAAGAATTGGCTTTCCTTTTCACACAGAACCTCACATACAGAACTCAACATTAATTTCATACCAAAAGAAGACAAATAGTACATTCAAAAGAGTGGCATTAAGTACCTTTAATGGGTGCTCCTACTTCTTTTCTAGAAACAAGCACTTTTTCTTCTGTGACAACCCTCTTGGGCTTCATGGGCACTTGAAATATTAAGTAGAAGAAAGTCTTGTCAGAAACAGGCCACCTAGCCAATGCTGCTTTGTTGTACTTCAAGCAGATAGAATAATTTTGCAAGTGCCTCTCATGTGATAGATATGCAATTGTTCATCTATAAGGAAACATTTATGTTCCAGGGAAACAATTCTGAACCTCACTGAGATAAAAACATACAGAAGTACCTATGTAACTCTGAGGTAGCAGAACCCAAAAGTGAAATCACGTTTGGTTTTCAGGGATCTTTGCTTGTAAGAAATATCCTTTACTGAAAAACTGAATTTACTTCTGGGTAATTATACTTTCTGAAATTGCAGAGAAGTTAGTTACTTCACACTTAGTGAAAAGCATAGGAAAATGACCAGACACCACTAAGTTAGGTGTTTTTTTTAACCTTCAAAATGATTTTAGAATAAATAAATAGTTATTGAACTACAGTGAATATTGTTATATCATTACAACAATTTAGATAAATCAGGAATGTGCCAAATGGTCACTGATTTTAAATCCAAACCGTCTATTTTATATATATATTGTAGTCATGTGGCAGGACTGTGGATTAAAGGCTCTGCATGTATTTTGAGATAACTTTTCCTTTAAAGGTAACATTATCTTCTTATTCTGTATTTATAGACTTTTCAATTTAATATTCTCCTAGCAATTAATTTAAAAGACAGACAACAATGAAATAAAGCAAAACATAATTCCTTAATTTTACAAGAGACATTATAAAAGACCCAATCTTGGGAAGGAAGTTATACCTTTAGCAGCTGGTTCAGTCACCTGTTCTTTTTCGCGTTTGGTAATCGAAATACGTACTTTTTCCTCGACAACTTTCTTTGATTCTTCAGGCACTTAAAGATATTAATTATTGAAGAGTATTAAAACCAACCACATAAATACCATGTAAACAAAAATACACAAAAAGCTGAAGTGTAAGAATCAGAACTAGAATACTACATTTAGTAAAAACAAAGAATAGCAGACAAGGTAGGAAAACATGTTTACAGAACATATGTAACAAAGATGTTTTTTGGTAGTTATTACTGTGCATAGTACCTTTGGGTGGTGGAGGTTTGAGTTTCTTAGAAATGGGCACTGGTACTTTTTCTTCAGGGACAGCTTTCTTCAGAACTTTAAAATATTGATATTAACAGATTTAAAAACCCGAACCAGATTTCTCAAGAGTAGTAAGAACAAAATATTAAGAAATACAATGTACAACATAACATCCCCAAACACATACACAATTTATACACTGCACTTCAACATGTAATTTATAGTATGGCAGACATATAAAGGACACAGGTCTTTTGAGTACTGATAGGGTTTTCTGACTCTACCTTTAGCAGGTGGTGCCTTTGGTTTTGTGGGAACTGGTTCTTCTTGGACAGGCTTTACTGGGATAGGCTTCTCCGGTTCTTTAAAAAGTACATACAGGGTATTTAATGTTAGATTTTAGAACATAAGTAAAAAACAATTATTTCTTAAATGGACTCAAAGAATTGAAATAACATTATCTTTTATCTACAGGATAGCCATAGAGGTGAGTGAGAATCAGAGGTCCAAGAAGAATTAGGTCTACAGGACACAAACACGCTTACAGTGCCTTTCCTCCTAGCTGTTTATTTCAATTGGGTAACTGTGCCTCCCTCTTACATATTAAACTTCTCACTTCACTTCAGGCAGACAAAATAGGGTTAACACTCCTATCTATTATAATGCTATCTGGAAAAGTGTATAGAATGTTCTCAAAGTTAGGTCATGAAACATCAGAAATTAAGTGACATAATGTTGACTCACTTCAAAATTCCAGCAAGAACTTATTCTTTGAGTAAAATAAATTCTTTGGAACCAAAATTACATGTTTACAAATATAATCTTCATTATATAAAACATAGCTGCTTGTGTTCGCCTTCTTCTCCATCTTTACCTTTGAAGGAGTCTTTGTCAAGTTTTGATGATGAAAACTTTGAGGCTAGTGTATTTTTCTCCATAGCCTGTCATGCTTGATAACAACAAGCTCCAGAAAGAGAGATGTTCAGAAATTTTTGATCATACATTAGAATAATTGTGGGCAGCAGCTGATAAATTCCTAACCTTTTTGAGAAAGTTTGCTCATAACGACATTTGCTATTTTATGTATAAGCAAAATTGCGAGGGCGGGGGGAGGGATAGATTATTCTGAAAACGCAATCTAACAGTGACCTTAAGATTTATAGGTTTTTTTCCCTAGAAGTTATCCAAGAAAGTTTTTGTTTTTTCAACTTGCCAAAGGAAATAAAATTCTTTCCAAATGTCTTGTGCATCCAAATTGTGGTTCTAGTCTAATAAAATTTGCACATATTTAATGTGGTTTCAGGTTTCCAGTTTTGCTCATACCTGTGATATACTCTTGTTCTTTATACTCTTCGTAATGTTCAAATTCTCGTTCCTCGTAGTCTTCATATTGGTCATATTCTTCTGTTGGTTCATACTCCTCAAATTCTTTATAATCGTATTCTTCATATTCTTCATATTCTTCTTCCCGTTGTACCGAAACGGTTTCTTCTTCTCGAGTGTAAGACCATTCTTTCTCTTCTGTTACAGTTCGTTCTGGAATAATATTGACAACAGGCAGCATTTCACTTGAAGCCTTAATGGTGAGAGTGACAGTGGGTTTGATTTCATTCCTTTGTGATGATTTCATGCACTGGTTATGGGAGACCCTTACTGTCCTTCGCTGGTCAAGGTGTTACAGAGTGTACTTCTGCTATTTAAGATTTCAAATGTCAGAGTCCCTGCCTTTAGTCAACAATAAGTCAGTAAAGGATGGGAGACATATTAGGAGCTAGCAGGCAGAGCTGTGTAGGTTCATGCTTCATTTTATTATTTAGTCAGAGCACAATATACCTTTAGCGGGATGAGGTTCTCTTTTAGGAACTTCAATGGCTATCTTTTCTTCTTTAACAGCTCGTTTCCTGATTTCAGTCACTTTAAAAAGAGTAATTATTAAAAGTGAATTGCAAGGTTCTGAATATACATGTATTAAGAGAAACTGTGTCTGAACAATCCAAGGACAAAGATGATCATAACTTTTTTGTTCAAAGTTTTCATTTAAATGGTAAGAAAAATCAATAAACTTGGAAATAAACCTCATCTAATATACATATAAAAACTCATTTCTAAGTCACTTAATGCTTCAAAGACATTGAATAACTTTAGGAAGATCAAGTAGTATTTGTAAGAGAGTTAAAAAAGACAACTAGACAACATGGACAACGACTATGAAAAAACCATGAGACAGAAACTTGTGTTACATAAACAGTTTCTTCACCTTAATATTAAGGTATTTCATAAGCTACATTGGCACAATGTAGAAAATTCAGGATTCAAAATTTTTAAGTTTTGTCAAGGACTGCCACATGAAACAAACATTTTGGCAGATGAGCTTAGTATATAGACAAAGACATAAAGGAAGATGAGTACATTTTAAGAAAAAGCATTTTCATAAGTTTGAAGGTAGCTTCACACTTTTTTTAGAAAAAAAAAGAAGAGAGAGTACTTTCTGGTATTGGAAATGTTTCATTCTGAAGTGCTATGAAATAGCATATACATATTAGTATACTTATAACATATTTAAATTATTTTCTCTAAGAATCTCAATTCCACTAGATTAGTCTCAATGCCTAAATGTTTATTTTGATTTTTGGAAAAGTTGGTATATACCTTTTGCTGGTGGCACCTCCTCCTTTTTAGGTTTGAGTTTTAGAACTTTTCCTTCTGGAACAGCTCTCTTGGGTTCCTCAGGCACTTTAAAGACAGATTCCACTTTAAAGAATTGTTTCCCTCATTCAAACCACAATAAGGGACTCGTATAACAGTAATTCAACCATAAACGAGTTGACATTTTCATGATTTCAAACATAAAACACCACCTATAATAATGACCACCACCATGAACACCCATAACCAATGCACTCAGTAAAGAGAAGTGGGAAAGTACAATATGCTGGATATGGAAAGTCTCCATGTACCTCTTGCTCTCGGAGGCTCCTCTTTTTTAGTTACAGCCACATGAACCTTTTCTTCCTGGGTAATTTGCATGTGCCTCTCAGTCACTTGAAAGATAATTTTAGGATTAGGGAGTTATATTACTTAAAGTGGAATAAAAAAAAAGTACTAGCCAGAAAGTATTGTGATTTTAGAATACGACAATTTACAAAGTACACACAAAAAAACTTCACATCAACTGAGTAATGCTCCACCCACAGACAAGGCAGTAATACACAGCCACCAACATACACCAATAACCTCCATATAAAAGGTGTGACCCAAAGACAGCAGCGAGAAGACATAAGACAAGACACGTTTCTAGCTCTGGTGCTTGGGGATTTCCTTTACCTTTGGTAGGGGGAGGTTCTTCTATCTTAGCCACTTTTGGAGGAGCTCTTTTTTCTGGAACTGGTTTCTTTGGCTCTTCTGGTACTTAAAAGACATCAGGCAACACAGTCAAACATACAATATGAAAAACACTAAACAGGCACACTTATATTCTTGTTAACATTATAAAAATTTGAAGAATGCATCAATATAAGATTTAAAAAGACAGGCATTATTCAAGAATAAAGTAAATTCCAATATACCTTTAACTGGTGGCACCTTTTCTTTTTTAGGAACCACGGTAGAAATTTTCTTTTCTAGCTCAGTTTCCTTAGGTGCTTCAGGAACTTTAGAAAGATTAAGTTTAAGAATATTAGTTTGCATTACAGAAGAAGGGACATTGGGGGAAAGAAATCACATTTTGAAAAGATCACACATTTACACAAACATTAATGACTATATTCAGCAAAAATGTTCATACACATGTTGACAAAAACTTAAGCAGTTACTCAAACTAAAGGCATTATTATAACTATTAAGACAAATGGTATCACATTTCTTTGAGAGAGAACTATACCTTTAGTTGGTGGACGCTCTTCTATTTTAGCAGGAATTTTCGGTTTGGGTACAATTTTCTTCTCATGCTTCTCAGGCACTTGAAAAGATTATAAAATACATTTGTAGAAATATCCAGATACTTTTTTAATAAATGGGTAAGGAATCTTTTCATGTAGATGCGACAGTTATCCACATTTGCAATGCAGACAATAAATTAACTACAAAAGAACATAAAAAATGAGACAGGCCAAACTCGCAAAGGGTTAAAATTAATTTAAGAGCTGGTCTACCTTTGGCTGGTTCAGCTTCCACTCTCTTAGATATAAAGTGCAGCTTTTCTTCCACAACATATTCCTCAGGTTCTTCCATCACTTTAAAGACATCAATTTTAGAGAAGATAAGTTGTAGTGTTTTTTATGTTTAAATTTAGCTGTAATTTATTACTCAAAGAGTAAATAAAATAGCAAAAGTTTAACACTTGAAAAATCCCTGATTGCTCCCATTTAAAATACCCAAAGAAGAGCATTTTAATCAAAGACTGTATCTTAATAAAGAGTATGGGAATTAAGTTTTGTTAATTTAAGTGTGTCATAAAGATAATAATGCTGTAGTCACAAGGACAGGACAAGTACAAGACACAAAAACAATTCTAGTGGCTAAATTAGCACAAGCACAAGAATTTGAAGATAAGTTTCAAAAAGAACAGTCCAGATTTGAAGGCTGCAGGGAAGAAACATATACTTAAAGAATTATAAACAGGTTTGTAAGAAAGAAAAGACCTGTACTATATATGAGAAACCTACCAAGGATTTTGAAAAAAGTTCTCTCCCCCACCCCCCATCTCCAGCTTTGTAGAGGCAGATATAATAGAAAAAACTGGCATCTTCACATGATTTTAAAGCCTATGTGTATAAAGTTAACCATATGATAGAAAAAAATCTAGTTACAAGCACATATCTTTATGCCAGATGTAAACTTTACCCAGCTTTTCCTTAAATCTTTTAGGCTTAATGACAACATAAAAATATCATAGAATGTTTCTCTTTTTAACTAATCTGTAGTACTGAAAGAAATTTATAATGCACACTGTCCAAAACTGAAATCAGATTCATGCAATGAAAACTTTCCTCATGCACATGTTGTTTGGTTCTCCAAACATTTCTAGAAGGAATGGGGCCCTCTTTGAATCCATCGGATTCCTGACTTATGCCCACCATCTTGGCCTCTCCCGGGAAGCATAACAGAACTGCTAAGCTTCCTCTGGAGAGGCACATCCCATCTTGCTCTTCCAAGCCCTTCTATTAAGACCACACATCTGGATTTCACAAGCACTTTTCCTTCATAGTGCGGAAGGAGTAGGGCACCTTTTATTAGCCAGAGCTGCACATGAGGGCATCTAAATACACAGTTCTATTCACCTTTGCTTTGGAAAGAAAATTAATTTGTTAAGGAACTTACTGATTTCTCTTTAAAGAACAGCTATATTAGAACTTTCTTAGAAAAGTTCTTTCAGATATATAGCTATAGTCAGAATGATGGACTTCAGCAGTAATCCTCAGGGTGTCTTAATTCATTGAAAAAGTATCTCAACACTGAAATGAAGCTTGTTGTTCAAGCCTTAAGAAACTATAGAGAACTCAGATTACAGGTATGGGAACATCTGAGTAAAAAGTTAATCTAAAAAAAGATATTGCACAATTGTTTTCTCCATACATGTAATATAGAAAAGCCCTAAGTGTTCAGTGCTTCACTCTCAAACATGGCCTTGACTTCTGGAATATGTTAAGGTAATATAATGTCTTGTTCATTTTAAAACTGTGAGTCAGGGCACATTAGTGAGTTGCACTATCAACACTGCTTTATGTTACCCCTATTTTAGACATTAGACTACCAAGGAGAGGATTACCTCAATTCACCATGCTGAAATCAAAATCTGCCTAATGAAAGGATAAAAGTATATGAAGATATATGCCCCATTAGTTATCCATTATTATGAAGCCATTTTTCCCCATATAGCCAAGTAAGAGGGGATGGACAAGAAATATATTGGGTATTTACTCTTAAGTAATGGTCCTGAATCTCAATTTTGATCAAAAGATATGAGGGGAGACCCAAAAAAACACAAAGAATTATCTTCTGTGGGGCTGGCCCCTTGAAGTACAGGTTTCCCCTGCTAGGTGAGTGTTTTAGGAACCATCTGCATCAGTGTACCAGCTGGCGTTATTGTGAGGGGCCACGTGTGTAAGAAACGACCCAAGTTGTGGCAAACAGATGACTGGTTCTTCCACAGTGACAACTTAGCTACCTACACTGCACTAAGTGTTCATCAGTTTTTGACCAAAAACAGCATGATCCTTGTGCCTCATCTTCCTTATTCATCAGATTCTGCACTGAGTGACTTTATTTTATGTTTCCTTAGGTAAAAAAAGTGCTCAAAGGAAAACTGTTTTGCCGATGTGGCAGAGCTGAGACAAAAAACAGCAGCAGCACCAAAAAGGTGCTCACCAAAATTGATGAATTGGAGCCTGTTTTGAGCAGTAGAAAAAGCATCTGGATAGGTGTATTGCATCAAAAGAAGGGTACTTTGAAGGTTACTTGAATTTAAACATGTAAGAATAAATTAACATTTTTTTATAAATCAATTCCTGGTTTTTTTGGGTCCCCCTCATACATCTAATGAGGCCAGCAGATATTCACTGAATTTGTGTCACTTTTCATTAACTGATAAACAATCTGTGAAAGAAAAATCTCATCAAGGCTACAGATCATTGCTAGCTGACGTGAACGGTTTACCTTCATATTCTGTAATCTCCACTTCCTCCTCCTCTTCCTCTCTTTCTTCTTCTCTATAAACTGAAATGGACACTCTTTCCTCTTCTTCTGAATAACTCCATTCCTCTTCTGCAGATACTTGAAAAAATAAGATTTAATTTACAGTCAGCCTCTTAAAATACTGATAATAGTCACCTGTTCCCTACAGATGGATAATGGCTCTTCCATCTGCTTAGGGTGTGCTTTCACAATGCTTCCTCATTATAAGGAGGAAAGAGCTGATTTAAGATGAGGGAATAGTACAGCTCAACACTGAGAAGAACATTCAAATTATGTCCAATTGTGGCCACTTTCACAATGATCACACCTTCAGCACCCCATTCACTTTCTTAGAATGATTCAGGGCCAAAACAGACACAAACACTCAGTCTCAGAAGGCTACCACAAGTAAACACTGATAAGGACAACTTGTACAGTAACAATCACATCTGGAAAGAAGAGAAGACTTCAAGGAAACATGAGCAAACTCATTTCTCCCCTCCCTTTAGATCATATACCTTCATGCCGTGTGACTTCCACTCTTTGAGGAACTGCAACCGATAGTTTTTCTTCGGCAACAAATCTTTTTTCTTCTACAACAGTTTTCTTAGAAACTTCAGCTTTAAAAAAGAGCATTAAAGTTGAAGTTTAAGACTCAAAATCTTTACAAATTCTTTCTCCCAAGAGTTTGGGGGAGATTTTCACACCACAACATTTTCACCAACAAATTTGGAAAACAAGTTACATAACGTGTCACAAGTATACACACACACACACACACACACACACACACACACAAATCCTGTTAGAGGAGAGACAAAGGGTCAGTACAAAGAGACAAATAGGAAATAGGAAAAAGGAAGAATTCGTAGGCTAAAAGAGTTTTGTCAGAGACTTGAGACAGCAAATAGGAAAAAGCAAGAATTCGTAGGCTAAAAGAGTTTTGTCAGAGACTTGAGACAAATCCTACCTCGAGGAGGAGGAGCTTTCTTAGAGACAAGAACTGGTAATGGAACTTTTTCCTCTGGGACAGGCTTCTTAGGCAGAGCTGGCACATTAAAAACATTACGCACTTTTAGAACTTCAATGTTATCTCATCAAAGCCCAGCACAAAACACAGATAAATACACACACACACACATACACACACACTCTTATCACAAAACTAACAAAATCATCATTTGCTTCAGAAACATAATATTCTAATGATGGTTGTTGGGAAGATGAAGAGACAATACCTTTAGGTGGTGGAACTTCCTCCTCTTTCTGAGAAATAGGTCTTTTTGCTTCAGGAACTTTCTTCTTTGGTATTTCTGGCACTTAAAAGATAGTATTCGATTTTAAAATTCTCAGAGAGGCGAAATAAATGCACTACATAGAAATGGCAGGCCCATTAAAGAAGACATGCAATTAAAGAAGCTTGAAGGAAGGACAAGGTTATTTCATGGAGAGAGGATTAAGTACCTGCTGGTGGTGGAGATTCCTCTCTTTGAGTAACAACGGTTATTTTTTCTTCTGTGACAACCCTCTTCTGTACTTCAGGAACTTGAAAAGACATTAATTTTTAGAATTGACTTTACATTTTCTAAAGTAGCTAATGTACATTTATTTTTTTAAGAAAGCAAACAGGTAGAGAGACACTTTGTTGAATTCGCACTCACACCATAAAACATTTATTTTTTAATTAAACTAACTAAATTAACATAATTAAACACAAAAATGTTTTGTACTCAAGTCATATAAATAGGGCTCATTTTTTGTTTTGTTTTTTGTTTTACTTCGTTACTAAGCAAGTCACCGTACCTTTAGCTGGTGGAACTTCCTTTTTCTTTGCAACAGGTACAGGAATCCTTTCTTCAGGGACAGGTTTCTTTGTCACTTCTGGGACTTAAAAGTTTTTAAAACAGAATGTTAGTTCAAGTATATATCACTTTTATGAATGGACACAGGTGTATACACAAATCTTTATGCAGTTAATTAATGTTGTGATAGATTTTCCTATGCTTTGCCAAAGAAAGAATAAAATCAAACTATAGTGTTACAAAGGTCACAATGTGATAAATGTCCCAAGTGATGTCACAGAGGTGTTTACGCAAATTAAAAGTAAGTTAAATTACACAGTCAAGTGTGTACAGAATTCATTCTTTCTTTAGACAATGGTCTGCTTTTGATAAAATCAAATTAGTCAGCAATTATACAAACAATATGGAGTGTGGATATAGCAGACAGAAAAATCTCTTCATGCTTTGTATTGAGAAATGGAATCACACTGGGTTTAATTTATCTATGACTACCTTAGACTAAGATGTCTTTAGAATAGTTGTATCTATAGGCTACAATTTTTTTTTCCATTTCTCTTTTTGTTTTTTTGTGCTCTTGAAGTGTATACAAAACTCAAGAAACACTTAATCTAGAGTAGGCCTCTCAATCTGATAACCCATGTGTCAATGGTTTGGGGAGTTCTATGTTCAAAATTTTGTGATTATGTGCATATGTGCTTTTCTCTAAGAGGCTCCATAGCTTTCAATATGGTCTCTGACCCAACAAAGGTTTATGATAGGTATAATTTATGTATTCTAAGTGTTGATGATGATTTTTAATGGCAGATATGTTTTAATGGCATGCATTATTGGCAATAATTGTTTCCATTTTTAAAAAATGTTTATTTATTTATTTTGGGGGGTGGTTCCCTGACTGGGAATCGAATCCAGGCTGCAGTATTGACAGTGCCAAAGCCTAGCCACTACACCACCAGGGAACTCCCCCTAATTGTTTCCATTTTAAATAAGATACTGGCAGTTTTTGTGAAATGCATCTTTACACTTGCATTTGTAATATCTTGTAATTGTACAGATATACACTTATGTGTGTATATGTTATGTTATATATACATGGGATGTTTATAGATATTTGTCACTATGTGTATTTATTTAATTAGACACTGATACGCCTCTTATCTCACTGAGGAGTCATGAAGTGGCTTTGGTATTAATATTGATATTAGTAATATGACCTTTTCATTAAAAACGTTCTTTTCTTTTTTAAAATTTTTATCATTTATTTATTTTTTGGAGGGGTGGTTCCCTGGTTGGGAATCAAACCCAGGCCACAGTGTTGAGAGCACGAAAGCATAGCCACTACACCACCAGGGAACCCCCTAAACTTTATTTTCATATATTCATTATATTTTAAAGATTCGAAAATAAGAAATCATTCTTTAAATATCATTTGATTAAAAAAATACCCAGAATTCTGAAAGAGCTGCAATTTTGAGAGAGAAGCAAATTGGATTTAGGAAAAAAATGGAAACATTAGGAAGTCAGGCAAAAAGGAACACTATTTAAAATGTATGATTTCAGGGAGTTCCCTGATGGTGTAGTGGCTTGGGGCTTCGGCGCTGGTGCTGTCAGTGCTGCGGCCTGGGTTCGATTCCCAGCCAGGGAGCTACCCACATACCAAAAAAATAAAAAAATAAAATGTATGATTTCAGTGAGCCTGGTTTCTCCTGAACTGGATGATGTTGATTCTTGCTGAATCTCTCTAAACTGACCAGATGTGTACAGTTTGTCGCTTCATTGCCTCCATAAAGTAATGTCTTTTATCGCAGAAGACTAATCAACCAACCAATCAACCAACGAACAAACAACAAATTCCCACCAAATCCAGAAAACCAAAGCAAGGGGTTAGTGCATTTGAATCCAAAGATACCTATATAAAAGGTCCCCTGACTAACTAATAAGATAACTGCAACATTTATGGCAAATATTGATGATCAGTTAACATTTCAAGAAACTTGGTGAAAGTAAATGTCAAAAATCAATACGTTTCCAACTATTCAAAACTCAACATCATTAACTTTTCAGAAGAGTGGTGGTTACCAGCAGCACTGTGTCCACTGTTATCCAGTTACACTCAGTTCTGCCAAACACTCACCAGTTGTCAGTCTTTGTATAATACCTTGTCAAAACGCATGGGTAGTGTTTTTTATTAAGAAAATGTCAAGGATATGAGAGGTAAAAGAATTTTTCCTAGAAACATGACTGTAGAAAATGAGTTTGACAAATATCTCTTCTTTAAGAGAGGGAAGATATTAAAAATTTAAGATAATCTGACAGAGTTACTCCTTTTACTAAGACTTTTTGGTGGTACCTTGGGAATGTTCCGCATCATAAATAATCTGTGTCAAGAGTATGACCCCTGAACCTGACAAACAAATGAAAAACAGGAGGGGCAAGTAAAAGACAAAATAGAAAGACAGCAGAGTATGTACGAAGACCATACACAGCAAAGGACTGGCATTGGGGTAAAGGGGCACACGTGATCAGTCTGTTGTACCTTTTGGGGGAGCAGCAGGTTCCTTCTTAGGTACAGGAACAGGCTTTTTCTCCTCTGGCACAGGTTTCCTGGGAACTTCAGGAACTGAAGATACCATTGTTGAAACAATGTTAAGAATTCTAGTCTCCTTCTGAGACATTTAAGATCACATTAAAGCATAAATCCCCAGTAAGAGTGTAAGACTTTAGGAAGTAATTTAATATGTCCTACTTGTGATGGAAACGTATGCCAAATACATCATTACCATAGAAACAGTATGTACATTACATGAAGCCAACAAAGACCCAATTAGCATGGTCTGGAGTCTAAAAATGTTACTGATACTTGTATAACACATTACCAAAAATTAAGGAGATCAACACGTACAGAATTAAATACATTACAGATGGTATTTTGTTAATACACAGATCTCACACAAGATATGAGAACGCAGATGCTAAGAATTTTTTTCATGGACGGGAACCATTTCTTTTGGGACTATTTTCTTAGGTGCTCGGAAACTTTAAAAATAATTACACCAGTTTTGAGAAATTGGGAGAAGGCATATATTCTTGCCAGATTTAGAATTGAAATAAGGAGTAGACATTTCCATCTTATACCTTGTTAGAAACAAGGGTAAAGGGAAATGGACAAACATCTAATTAGAAACATAGTGACTGTTTTTCACCTTGAACTAACTACAGGTGCCTCCATTTTTCTAGGAACAGGTTGGAGCACCCTTTGTTCAGAGATGCCAGTGCCTGTTCCTCAGACACCAGTTTTAGAAACTTAATTTTTATAAAACAGCTGCATTAGATCATCTTAACTATTTTTAGTAGTATTGAAAATGTTTAACAAGGTGACTGGGGCAGGGGAAGGGAGCCCTATTTTATAGCCACTGCCATTTTCTGAGTTCCGATTACCTGGGTGATGGAAATACTCCCACCTTGGCTACTAATCATGACATCATTGTCATGGAGTTGGGAAGAGATGAACAGTAGCTCACTATTTTCTGGTATTTCCACCACATAGAAACAATCGATGTAAACACCTCAGAAGTATAGATAATAGTAAAGGGCCGTAAAATAGGAAGTAATGAGTTTTAAGTATGTATTACCATAGTTTTTAATATAATTTACTTAGCTGTAAGTTTATATAATTTAACTTTTAGTCATGGAGGTGTTATGCACTACATAGCAAAATTCCTGAAAATGTAACCATCACTTCTGGTGAATTGGTACAAGCTGACCCCAGGACATAGTATTTCTATTTCCAAATACCTCTGCTCACTGGAATGTAAGCTCTCTGAAGTAGTAAACAGAGCCTCCAGTAATTTTCATGCCTCTCTCCTGTACCCTCCTCATCCCACTAGGATGTCTTTTGTACACAGTGGCTATAGGTCTACTGATTGTGTGACTAATTCCATTACTAAATATTAACATATTCAGATGTCTACTATGGAACTTTTAGAAGACTTTAAAGTTAGAATGAATCATTAATACCTTTAGGTGGAGGCTCAGTCTTTTTGGAAACAGCAACATGAATTTTCTCTTCAGTAACAGTTTTCTTTTGTACCTCAGGGACTTGAAAAAATGTACATTTTAATTATAGGTATGCCATACTGTGAGTGGTAATTGTAATTTACAAAAAACAGAGAAATACAAATTAAACAGACACAAATGTGAAATGAAAAGATGACAGAGAATTACAAGGAGACAGAGGTGCCTACATAATAACAAATTAGGAAAGAAGAGGGATAAAAATCCATGGAAAGCCCTTCTGTTTGAGCCCCCAAATTCAAATTTGCCTTATACCTGTGACTGATACCTCCTCCTCTGTGTGAGAAGCAAAGAACATCTTTTCTTCTGAAATAACCATCTTCTTTGTATGCACAGCTGGTACTTTAAGAAGAGTATTAAACATTAGTATTTGTTTTTGTAGAACAAGACATCAGATCAAATACATAGATCATACATTATATTTAAGTCTTTAGACACAGAATGAGTGGGTTAATATGATAGCCTGAGAACAAATTCAGTATTGACAAGAAAACAAATTATGTTTTGATTTATAAGGACAAACAACCCATACAGACATTATCAAACATTATTAAATGGGAATCAAATAGACACAACTTCTTCACACGTAATGTAGTGCTTTTCCAAATCTTTTACGGTCTATTTATATAAATGAGAGGATGGGGAATATTTTATGCAATGGAATGCATTGCATAGTAAAGTTAGAAGATTACCCATTAAACATAAAACCTTGGTAACTAAAAAAAAAAAAAAAAAAGGAACTAACTTTATAGCAAAACTAGAAACCAAGCTATAGAATGTTATTATTTAAATTATACATATGTGCAACTCAACATAAAATGTATATTACATAAAAATGTCTTCATTTTGGTGATTAAAATTTGTGAATTGTTTAGTAATATATGTACACATATTCATATCCATTAAAAAATGATTAAAACTTGTAGCTGAAAGACAAAGATGTATACCTTTCACTTCAACAACTTCTTCCTGCACTGGAGTCCGAGAAGGTTTTTGTGGAACAATCTTCTTGGAAACTTCAGGGACTTAAAAAATATGTACAGATATATTTGCATTGTGAAGAATATGGCTTTGCAAGAAATTTTGAAATACTTTAGATGACTATATAAATAACATGTGAATATATATTAGTAAACATTATTTGTGTACATGGTACCAGAAATGTTTTAAATGATAATACCTTTGGTGACTTGGACTCTTTCTTCCTCCATTCTTCGAGAAGTCTTTTCAATTTTTTCAACTACTGGCTTCTTTACAACTGCAAGTATTTTAAAGAGATTGCAGCAGTTTTAGAATTTCTATCAAAATGGTCTCTCTCTCTCTCTCTCTCTCTCTCTCTCTATATATATATATATATATATATATGTAATATATACATACATATATACGAGGGCTGTCTGGAAAAAATCCAGCCATAAATGCTTCTATTTTTCATATTACATAGCTGGATGGATGCTTTCCAGACAGCCCTCATATGTATGTATATATATGTGTGTAATTTTTTTTTTAGAGTGAGACAAGTTCAGTGCTCTGAAGTTTAAGTACAAGTTCGGTACTTCAAGTATTTTGGTTATATTTTATTTTACATTTACCATAAAATTTTTATCGTCTTTTAAATGTGTTAGATAGATGTTCTTAGAAAGAATTCATTAATACAGTAAAGCTTAGAGAAGAAGTTGTGCCTATTGGATTGAACTGGTGATTTATACATCTTTGCCAAATAAGCCATGATAGTGATGTACATGCTCTCATTGATTGAAATAGTTCTAATTACCTACCTTTAGGTGGTGGTGCTTTTTTCTTTTCAGGCACTTTTGCTGGAATTTTCTTCTCAAGTGATTCTTTAATGAAAACGCAAGAATAAGAAGGAGTGCCTAAATAGGTCATTCTAATAGGTTGTATGAATTGCAAATGACTAAGTTAAGAATAACATATAATTGTGTACAGTATTGTATTTGAGATCTTTATTGCTAACATGATTCCTCATGATGGATTTAGAAACAGGATCAAGCCAAGATGCGACAAGGCTGTAAAAGCAAAACTCGAACTTCTGCTTTAGAAAACAGCACTTGGAATTTAGTCTTAGTAATAGGACTAAATGATGCAGCTTACAATATCAAAGCATGAGTGTAACCTGAAGAAAATGACTCTTTTGAAGACTGCCTCTAAAGATTTCTAACTTAAAAAATGAAAATGAGTGTTTTCTCAATATCCATTGCAAATCAGGTAAATCACGCTAAAAATATAATGAACTGAGTAAAAATGAGGAAAAGAGTAAAAGAATCACCAAGGTAACACATACCTTCATAAACCTCCTTTTGAACTTGAATTACTTCTCTTTCTCTGTAAGTTTCCTCCCACTCTTCCTCCCCTTCATCGTAACCTTCTTCCCTTTCATAGTATTCCTGCCCTTCTTCAAAGTCTTCTTCCCATTCCTCGTGAACTTCCCTTTTAGCTTCTACCTGGGTCTCTTCATAGTCTTCATCTGGTTCCTCATAATAAGGTTCTTCAAAAGGCTCCGTATATGGTTCCACTTCTAGTTCGTCATAAGGTTCCTCCAAAGATTCTATGTAAACTCTCTTCTCTTCGTGGACTGCTTGCTTTTTCTCATACACAGCTTGTTTTTCTTCATGAACCTCTTTCTTTCTGGTTATGGTTGTTATTTTCACTTCTTCAGCCTTGGAGGATATATCAATAATTTCAGGAGCTAAAATAAATACACAAATGAATGATAATATTAGCATATTAAATATAACCATATAATTACTTCACTAAATGAAAGCAAATATTATATTAGTATTATATTGATAATTTATGTTTTCTTTGTGTTGGTTTCATTTAAATTTTTATGAACTATGGAACACTATCAGGAACATTAAAATATACTCTACTCTTAATTTAAGGATTTTTCCCATTGTGAAAAAAATGACATTCAGTAAATTTATTAAATGGACAGACACATCTTCCCTTGTTTTATGGGGGCTCCAGTTTGCAAAAACCCTCATTTCTTCACATGGAATATTTTAACATTTGCTCATTTCATGAAATTTATGTTTCATGTTGTTGCAGTTAACCTCTACTTAAATTTCTAACTCTTCTTTCAAAAACATTTCTCCTTTGAAAGCTATATTTTTTACTATCAAATATGACTCTTTAAGCCAGTTTAATAAAGATAATATTTAAAAATCATGTAACCAAATACAAGAGTTGCTTTTACACAATTTAAAAAAAAATCTTTTAAGACTAACGTTATTTATATGCTCTTTAACATTTGTGTTAGCTACAACTGAAACAGTAAGAGATGACTCCCCTCCCCTCTTTATCCCTCACCCCATATCCATTGCACACAGGTTGCATAAATGTCTTTCTGGGTCCTTTCCTGGGATTGAGCTAGTATGAAGTAGCCATCACTTCTAATACTAGTTTCAACACAGTGGAGGAGATGTGACAACTTTACAATAAGCTGAAAGTCTCAAATGTAAAAATAAGACTACATAGCAGAGATGCAAATCTCAGAAGTAAATAGAGTGAAAATATTTAATAATTTGTTTTTACTTACCTTTTGCTGGAATTAAGGCAGTGGGAGGTGAGGGCTTCTTGACAACCTCTGGGACTTTAAAAATATAAAATACATGTTTATTTTGAGGTTATGTATTTTTTAGTGCTCACTAATCCTGTGCACATTTGTTAGTCATTTGTATGATCTGTGACTACTACTATAATATACCAAATGCTCCCATAATTTCCAAATTTAGCTCCTTAGAAATGTTATGCCATGCCATATTAATGAAAATTTAGGAAAGCTGAAGCTTTATTCTAGTTCAGGTTGATTTAAAATAATTTAACACGAAACATGAGAATATTCAGTATGTCTAATGTTAAAAAATAATGCATGCTTATTTTTTCAATGATTAACTGTAAGGTTCAGGAACTATCTATGCATTTTGAGCTTCATTTTATTCCATAATATTTCACAAATGACAACTCAGAAGAAAGTCTCAGTGGATGGTGACCTGTGCTCCTGGATTCTCGGTCTTTTAGGAGGCTGTTGTACTTAAGCTCAGTCAAATGGGTAAATAAATTTGCCTGTTGGCTTAAATTTAGTTTCCCTATCTTCTTCCTAAAAACATTCCAAGATATAATAAAAATTCAAGTAATTAAATAGATCTTCCTTCAAAAAGTTTTTTTTTTTTTTTTTTTTTTTTTTTCCTGCACATATTGACATTTACTCAGGTGAGCCAGGAAGAATGCTGAGTTAGGCTGGAGCAGACACCTGAAATTAGCATCAGTTCTTGACCTATTATTGGCATGACTTGATCAAGACCATCTGTTGGACTAGAGGGCAGTGCCTTCTTTAAACCACCATCCAGAGATAACAAGAATTATGTGGTGTTGCCATTGGTGCCAAGGGCACATGCAGGCACTGGAGAACAAGGTGGAGAAAAGGAAGTGAGAAAGAGGAAGTGGAGACTGAGTCAAAGAACAGAGTGAGAGTAAGTGAAGAAGTAAGTACCACTTTAGGAATTCAAACTCTTACCCTCCTCCACCTCCACTACCTGGGATTTAAATTGTTTAACCAAGAGAAAAGCAGTAAGACCAAGTTTTGACTGGTTAATTACAATACCTTTAGGTGCTGGTGCTTCTTCTTTGGGCTTTGCCACAACTTTTTTGGTATCTTTCTTCACAGCTTTCTTGGTTACTAAAAAATACGATGTCAGATGTAAATAACTGAAATGATTTTAGGAAACTAGGAGGTTTACTGAGATATATTTTCATATGTTTTGATGGTAACAGAGACTTAGCACATTATTACAAGATACCTGTTTCAGCAAGATCTTGAACTAGAATGCAAAAAAATGTTTTGGAGAGCAATAGAATATGTAGGGTTACATGTATATCTTACATGTTCCCCGATTTTATGCCTGCTTAGAGTTAAAATTTTCAAAACATCAAGAAAGAACTTAAGTGATATCATAAATAGAAAATGTACACATTTTCATCTTTGTTTAACTTAGGTAAGATGACTTAAAATTTGTCAGGAAGAATAATATGTGAATTAGTAAAATTAAAGTCCTATCTATGACATATTGTGGAAGTTTTCTTTTGCTGTTGCTAATGTTATAGCTTGATAATGGTCCTAATCATCACTTAATTATGGCTCTTAGTATTCAAGAATAATACTTTTCAATTTTTAAAATATGACTTAAAGTTTTCCAGTGAGTACTCAGCATAGCCATGTTGACAGTAACACTCAAAGAATAAATCATTCATTAAGATAAATTATCATTCATGACAATAAATATAAATGGAAGTCTAATTTATGATTCTTGATTTTTGTTCCTCTTTGCTATCAGAAGTAGATGAAGTATACTTAACTGTGTTTATATAAATTATAAAAAATGCTTTTCCTTATTATTCACAAAATTAAAAGTTCTTTTTTTTTTTTTTAAACTGAATTTCTCCTGAGGCTGGCTGAAAAATAGCTCAAGCTTTTGACACCAATTGTAGTAATACTATGGGACTAGAATGTCAAACTTTGGAAACTAGTCCAGTAGTGATGGCTTGGTTATAGAAAAATATGACTTAGAATTTTTTCCTAAAGATGGTGGGAGAATTCTGACAGCAATTCTGAGCGCCCCAGAACTCTAGAAAGTCCCAAGCAGACTATTGACTAATTTAGTGCAGCAGTTTTGGGGAACAACTATTAAAATTTATCTATTGAAATATTTAAGAGGGGTAAGTCCCTGGCAAACTCAAGAACTTCTTATTCGTGAGCTCATTCCTTAACTTAAAAAAAAAAATCAAATGTATCAAGATACTCTAAATCATACTTTTATAAAA
The DNA here is from genome assembly GCA_004026885.1 of Lyroderma lyra. Taxonomy (NCBI): domain Eukaryota; kingdom Metazoa; phylum Chordata; class Mammalia; order Chiroptera; family Megadermatidae; genus Lyroderma; species Lyroderma lyra. Next base: position 125,994 of record PVJL010000697.1, on the reverse strand, counting down.
AAAATAGTAAATTTAATGAGTAATTGTAATTGAGGAAACAACACAAGTTACAATTTGCAACTTGACTATAAAGTAATATGGTTTATTTCTGAAGGCTTTGCAAGAAATTAATTGTATTATTTTATTGTTATGTGCAGTAGAAAAATATAATACATGAAATCAGTTTGCCATTAATGTTTAAGTGATTCCATTAAAGTAAAATATTTTAATATTAAGCATAGTATTTGGTGTGATGATTTTTAAACTTCTAGGCACATGTCTCAAGCCTTTAGCTAGTAACAAGTAATTTACATTTTGAAAGGTAATCAACCAGTTAACCACTAGAGGGCCGACGTGTTGCATTAAACAACATTTCCAGGACTGCAAGAGTTAAATTCTGTATTTTGACATTTAGGTAGATGACATATAATACCTTCAATGCGTTTTGCTGGTGGTTTCTTTTCTTCAGGTGATGGTAGCAACAGAGGAATAGGAGGAACAACTGTAGGAGGGATTTCTGAAAAAAAAAAACAAATACTGTCATCAGTTACGTGGTTTGGTTTCCCATTTTGTGTGAAACATAATGAAAAGTCTCATGAATTTCTGTCAATACTTCAAAGGTGTTAGAGTACTGATCATCAATCAGAAAAAATAAGTATAGCATATATTTATAATTGTCACTACTCTTTTGCTTTGATTTTTAATTACACAGTGAGAAATACAGCATGAAAGGATCTGTTCTGGCTCTCTGCTGTGGTTTGGCACTGATAATTTCCTCGTGGTAGAATACTGTTGCTCTAAGCCCAGGTGTTTTGGTGCTGGATCTTACCTTCCGGTGGTACTGCTCTGATAGGCATGGTAGGGATGGGAACTCTGGAGTCAGGAATATCTGAAAGGGGGCATTTAATGATAAGCATAGAGGGACTGAAAACAAATATTTATTAGACAGCTAAGATGTGTTTGATTGTCAGGCATTTCCAAGAGCAGAATTTAACATATAGACACCAACCACATAAGCAAGTTTCTTATGCAATCCTACCAGGCAAATTTATGCCCTGTGAAAATTTTGTTTTTTGGCCACACTATTTCACATGATCTTAGATATCAGTTGTATGAGACCTTATTATCTCTAATTTCCCTGCACTTTCAAAGCCTAACATTCATATTATTTTCCTGAAAATAATTTTCCTGAATAGTATTTTACTGTAAAATAAAAGAGATACTATTTTAGACATTTTAGTTTGGCTTCTGTCATTCAAAAAAAAATTACACGGAGTGTAAGCAAGGATTGATTTCTTCTTTAACTTACCAGGAGGCTTCATCTCAAATTTGATTTCTGCAAAGAAAAAAAAAATAACAATTTTATATTCAGAATTGTCTCAGCAGGCCATTTTGTTTCAGAAACTGAAATGTGGTTTCCACGTGGTGTTTCTGACCTTTAGTTGTTAAGTACAGCTCTGCTGTGCTTCTAGCTTCACCTCTTGGCTCCAGTCGAGCAATAACTGAGTAGACACCTAAGAAAAAGAATAATCCAATATTGTTTTCTGATAAGTTTGTAAATCACACTTCTTTATGTAAACACAGTATGCATTTATTTATACTTCTCTTTCCTAAAAAGGTTTTCTATGTAGAATTAGTGTCAGCGGAAACTAGGGTAGAAATATTAACATATAAAAGAGACAAGCTTTAAATCATATATATTCACAGGGACACTTAATTAAATTACCTTCATCATCTGGGGTCACATTGTGGATGGTCATGTAATGGCAGCGACCATCATTCCTAAAGTTGTATTTCTGACTCTCGGTCAGTTCTGTTGGTCCTTTGTACCAGGTTACAATGGCATCATCAAAAGATACTTCACACTCGAAGGTGGCAGATTGATGCTCGCTCACCACAATGTTCTGTATGCGCCTGGTGAACTGAATGGGTTCAGCTGTTTAAGGACAAAGAGAGTTCAAAGTTAGACTGTATAGGAATATCCCTCTCAGATATTTAGTCTCCATCTTTTTATCCAACTGGAAAATAGCAGAAAACATGCTGAAAATATAAAAAAGGAAGAAAATGCACTTCTTTGCATCAGTAACAAAAAATTATCCCAGTATTTAAGTGTATTCCTGTAGGATCAATGTAGAAAAATATAAACAAGTCCCTGAAAGTCCTTAAAATATTTACATGAAGAAAGCAGTCAAGAGTGCTATAACCCAAAAGTCAAATTAAACTTTGAAATGGAAGGTTCAAAATAAAGGGAACATAAACTTAATTTTACTCTATAATTTATTCCCCTTTGAAATTCTTTATTTCTTCTGTAACATAATTGCTAGTCAGGATCCACACTTGTTTACTGTTTGACTTGTGTAACTTTTCATTTTAAATTCAATAGGACACCTGAACTTCTAAATTTTAGAAGATTCATTTCTAAGCATTCTGAAACCTCTTTGTAAGCACCTGTGGGCATGCATGAAGGAGTCAACCCAAAGAGTATGGTAGGGCATCTAGTTGGAGAATGGGCTGGAGTGGAGTGGAGGGTGTTCCTGCAAAGTTCGATCTGGAAGTCCAGAATTCAATGTACAACAGCATCATTAACATCTTAGATGTCATATGTACCCTGGTGAGCTTTTTTTTGGGGGGGGAGGGGAGGAAGGATCATATAAAAATATGCATTATTTTAAAAATGATATGTGGTTTCAAACGGATCCTTTAAATTGAAAGTTGTTTAAAATTTTGAACTTTAAAATATAACCAGGCACTGGTATCCACTGTAAAGCGAATCAGAGAAGTTGAAATGCTTATGTATATGAGAAGTCGTATAGTTATATTCAACAACTATAGTATAGTTATATTCAACAACTATAAATGGGCACTGAAAACTGGAAGTAGACACTATCATTATAGTCAAGATGTTGTTCAATACAGTCCAAGAGTGTCTTCAGATAATTCAAACAATCAAAGAATTAGGAAATAATATTTTTGCTCCTAAATAACAAGATTTCACTTTACTTCACAATTCAGTAAATTGGAATGGGATCCTCATATGAAATAATTATTTTTGAAAAATAGCTGCTAATCAGACATCACATATTTGGTTAATTTTATTTCTAAGGTTTCATACAGATAGAGTCAAATTAATTCCTGTAAACAAAATACCAACTCCTAGCTAAGATCTTCTATATAGCCGTATAGCTATGATATACGGTCCTTTCCAAGATTTCTTTCCAGGAATCAGAATCATAGATGTAAGAATTGTGGAATTTGGCACAATTATGGACTTTAACAGAAGTAACTGTTAGAAAGTCTTAGATTGAAAACTGATTCTGGTCAAAAAGAACTGTGCAAAAGAACTGGCACTTATGTGAACGCTTCCCTTTTGATTTTGTATGAGTTTTTAGATGTAAGCGAATGTTATAAGTATGTGTGCTGGGAAATGAGAACACAAGAGCACTCTGGGACATGGTGGACGGCCAAGTTGCAGGGGTCCTGCACACCATTTTCCATTGACTTATGCTGTAATAACTCCAGCCACAATCTTTTACTCACCTTCAATTCTGAGCTCTGCTGAAGTTTCCAGGTCTTCGTATTTGCAGGTGTATTGCCCCTGGTCTTCTGCTCGAACATCTGCAATGGTCAGTTTATGCACTTTGTGTTCCACTTCTGTTTTATGTCGACCTTGGGGTTTAAGGATTCTGCCATTTCTGAACCATTCAGATTTTACATTTGGCACAGAAAACTGGCATGTCATGGTGCAAGTCTGGCCTTCTTTCAAAGTAACATCTTGTAGATGACGCTCCCAAGCAGGCTCTGTTGGAATGATACAACACCCATTTTGTTCAATGTCACACGCAGGTATGTTCAACAGTAAAGTAATCTCACAAGTTTTGTTCTTGTAATAAAACTTTTTACTTACCAATTACAGTTAGTTTAGCACTAGCAATGTGTGGGCCACACACTAATCTGTAATTGCCCTGATCTTTAAGTTGACAGTTTTTGATTCTGAGTTTATGTCGATCGCCATCGATGCTAATTTCAAATTTATCACTGGGTTCTAGTTTTACAGTCCCTTTGTACCATGAAAGTTTGATTTCTGGATAATTAATCTTAATGTCAATTTCAAAGACGGCATCATTATCTTTCAAAACTGTCTGATTTTCAATATCCTTGATGAGAGTGACAGGCTATGAAAATAAAGAATTAAAATGCATTAGTTACTCCTTCCCTTATAATTCCCAATAATAATTTGTTTGTTTATCAGCATACTTCTTTTTTACCTCTGTCTGTGACAGCCTTTGCTGAATAAATGATACAAGTTCCTCAAATTCCTTTTCTTCCTTCTCTGACTTCTCTATTTCCTCAATTTCCTGAGGAGAAAAAAGAAAGGATAAGCATTACACATGAACTTTTGAATTAGATGATGCATGACTATATTCAGCTTCCCTTCTTGATGCTGCTTAGGCTATATTAAATAATCTTATACAACAGCAGGGTTCTAGACATTCATAGGGCATATGTTAGATGTTTGATATGTGAATTTTTAAAGGTGATGCTACATACAAAAGATCATACCAATCTATGAGTCTCTTCCACTTGACTTTGCTTGAGCAGTTCAAATGCTTGAAGAAGACCACGGAAGTCTGTGATTCCATACATGCGAGCATATTTTTCATATTCTTTAGGATCAACATTTTTGAGAAGTTCCATTATATCAATTTCCTCTTCTTCCCCAGAGCCTTTCTTTAAGGTTGGAGTCCTAAATGAAATAAGAAATAAACATAAGTCACCTGTCTTCTACTTATTTTGAAAGGTTATCATTCCAAGATTATAAATGTCATTAAAAGTGTTTTTTCTCACTAAGGATTAGTTCTGTGTCCTTTATTCAAGAAATACTAATTTTACTATTGTAACTGTGAAACAATGAAAGAGGTGTGGATTTGGAGATGGAGTGGATTAGGATTGGACCATAATTATAAAGTACAGAAATTTGATCAAAGAGGTTAAGGAAGGAAAGAATAGTGGAAATATTTATATAAACTTGACAACTGAAGAGCCTAATGAAAATGTCACAAGGAAAAACAATAATAGCAATAGAAACCATTAATAAAGGATAAATATTATATATCATTTATACAATAATATACAATAATATAAAAATGTTTGGAAATTAAATCTCAATTAATTTAATAATTTAGTAATTTTGTTGAAACATAAATTATGTTGAAATTATTGGTAATTATGAAAAATGTTTTCAATGGTTGATCTAGAAAATGATTCAGAGCATGAGAGAATACATAGAAACAAAATCTTATACCTAGGCACACACAGTTTTCTATATAGGCCTTTTCCTTTGTTTAAAATTTTAATAGAAAGTCACCTCATTCTCAAAACTTTCTCACAATTATTCAGTAACTGATCTTAATGAACCATTGACTTCCACCCAAATACTGTGTATTTTTCAATTGTTTCTATTAAATGTCCCTGTGCTTACTTTTTTTTCACAATCTGAATCTTAGAGGGTGTGGTCCATGACTCTTGAGAGATCTCTTTTGTGAGTGGAAAATTGTTTTGTTTTGTTGAACTTACTTTTTCAGCATTGCTCTAAGATCTCCTTCAATTTTCTCCTGTTTTGTCCTCTCATCCACCTGTAGGTTAACATTACTTTCAATTTCACCATGTTTATTAAATGCGACACATCGGTAAAGTCCAGAATCGGTTTTTGTGGTGTCTCTAATCTCCAACTTGGCTTCGTCACCTTTCTGGTGGATAAAAACACGACCTCCTTGGTTCAGCTGTCTCCATTTCCCTTTTGTCCATTTGACATTGGGGATTGGATCACCGCCAACTTTCGCAATGAATGTTGCAGTAGTTTCTAAAGAATGATGAAAACAAATGAATAAAAAACTTAATTTTCCAAAATCTATTCTTCCAAAATTAAATTACTAGGAAAATGTATAATATAGAGGAAGGTATATTTTTCATGGAGTACTTACTTTCTACTACCCTGATACTCTGAGGTTCTGATACAAAGAAGAGTTTCCCATCTACGGCTGCCTTCTTAGCTGCTGGGACGGCAGCTGGTTTGTCTAAAAAACAGAGTTACATGTTTTGTTATCAATTACCTTAAAGTTGCAATAAATAATTCTCTTTGTAAAATAAGTCTTAGGAGTTTGGCAGAGTCAAAAATATTATGCATTCTAGGACTAACTATTATGAGAGTATCTTACAAAGAAGATAAAGCAGTTTCATCAAACCCCTTTATAACTGGTTGTAACTATCACATGCGGGTTGAACTGCAACTATATTAGTAGTGTAAATGTTATATTTCTAGACCTGGCTTTATGACACAGATTTCCACCAGGGCTACCACATCAGGCTACCTTATGTCACATTATTACAGCATCATTTGGAACCTCACTTAATTACAGCCCCTTGTATATGGTGAAAAAGGTTCAAGAAATAGCATAGTGAACTTGGGGTAATGTCAGACAATTTTTACTGAAATCCGTTTCCATTAAATTTATACTTCAATTATAATAAAGAGGCTATAAATTGCAAATAAGCAATAACTGACATTTCTAAAATTCTAATTCCATTTGTACTTAAATTGTAAAAAATAAATGTGAGCAGTTGTTGGCTTAATCTGAATAATACTTTTGAGCTGTCTGTACCTTTAATGGTCACTTTTGATTTGGAAGTGTCACTTCCAGCCATGTTTGAAGCTTTACACACGTAATCTCCCGAATCTGCTTTAGCCACATCCTTGAGTTCCAGCATAGCGGTCCTGTTAGCAAAGCTGAAGCTGCATCTGTCTGAAGACTTGATTTCCCTGCCTGCCTTCAACCACTGGATCCTGATTGGCTCCGAACCCTGGACGTGGCAGCTGAGCTGCACGAATTCTCCTTCATTCACTGTTACCGGGGTAAGGTGCTGATCAAACACAGGTGGCTTCTTAGGTTCTGGAATTCAAACAGCATTTTAAATGTAAAAACAAAAGGAACATGAAGGCAAATAAATATTAAATTCCAGAAAAGAGACAAGTTCTGTCTCTAACAGGTAACACTAGTAAAACTGAATCACTGTGGCTGATTGATGTCTCTCTGAAGTCAATAGTTACATTTCTCGGCTTTTTAAAAAGACACGTTTAAAAACAAAGAACAGATGTCACACTGCCCATAGATCTCGCAAACATCTGTGTCCTGATTAAGCACCGCAAATATTGCACTGGCAATTATGACTCCTGTGTACACTATTGATTCTTTCAAACCTGGGCACAGCTGCACTTTCACTGAACTCTAAAATCTAAGGGCTTGTTAGGGACTTCTGCTCATCTAGAGCAGCAACTGTGACTACCTTCTGGGAACAAAAGCCAACATTTGAGTAAACCTTGAGCCCACATCTTAATATGTGATTTTCTTTGATGTACATCTTTAATTATTAAATGCAGCTACAGTAGCATTTAAAAATCCAATCTTTGCCCAAAGGAATTAGGAGTTGAAGCTCAGTGTGCAAACGAAAATCAATGACGAACACACGAGTAACATGATAGAAAGGCCAGATGAAACTAGCTCAGTGTTATGCAATAATTTTATTCAGCCATTCTGAGACCTGTATGTAAGAAGAATAGGCAATATTCACGATTGTGAAAATTAAAACTTCTGAAGTCTACTCTATTTCTTTTAACTCTACAGATAAATAGCCTCAGAAGTCTACAGAAGATTTTATCTACTCAATGGCAAAAGCATCAGAATGTAAATCATGAATATAAACCACTGTCAAGCACATATTTTTCATTTTACTAATCATGTTTTATAAATAATTAAATCCTGTTAAAGAAATGATCAAATTTGAATTTCAGATAACTCGATGATATTAGCCTATTAGTGATATTAGCCTATTAATGATATTAACCTAATAATGTGTACCCAGAAATGGTTAACTATCTTCACCAGTATTGGCAGTCAATTTCAAGCTGCTTTAGGAGATTTGTTTGTAAAATGATTTTGATGATTCTGCATCATAATCATCTGGGCAAAGCCATTATAGTCAGAGGATCAGAGAGAGAAGAGCCCCTTAAACAATATAGTAGTTTATCTCTTTGCCTTAAGTTGTGACTATGTATTTAAATACATCTTTCATAATGATATGCAACATTATTCCCTGCATCCTTTTTTATTTTTAAGCAAATTTACTCTGTCATCTGGGATTAATACTGATTTACAGGCTAAAAGCTTTGGCAATATTTGTCAAAAATAATCACTGAGAAATATACTTAGAAAAGGGAATGTGATATAACATATAATAAGAAAGCTAATGCAATATTCGATGATGAAAATCTAAGACTGTATCAAAATACGTGTGCTTCATAAAAATTTATATGACACTTCACACATGATTTTCAAAGTAAACTTAGACTTCTAACTGCCTGAGAGAATTTTGGGATCTGATTTAACAGCTAAGATTTCCGCCCCATCTTTTATAGGATACCTCCTTAGCTGGGCCATGTGATTAAATTATAAATAATATATATTTTAAGTAAACATATAGGGAATTCTGTCAAGCCAATTAGATAATGTCCATTTATATCCATTGTAACGACTTAGTCAACAGAGTTGAAGAAGAAATGCACATGGTTATCTCACAGGCAGGGAATAACTCACCTTTGATGACAACTGAGGATGTACACAGAGCAGAACCTGCATCATTCGACAGTTTGCATGTGTACAAACCAGCATCGCCCATGGCCGCTTTCCTGACTTGCAGCAGCAGTGCGTTGTTCTTGAATGTGATTTCACAGTTAGAAGTGGGATGAAGCTCAATATTATTCTTGTACCAAGAAACAGTTATAGGCTGGGAACCAGCAACACGGCCCTCGAGTTTGAAAGAATTCCCTTCTGTTTCTTCTACTGTCTCTGAGAGTTTTTTTGTGAAACTTGGTGGGATGAGCCGCTCTGAAAGAAATTGCAAAGATACATGAAATGGAATCCAGAAGCAGGTTATTAGGTTAAGCAGGTTATGAGGCTTTTAAAGAATAAGAAGTCATTTTTTTTGTTTGTTAAAAATCAATGCTGACCAACTGAAGACCTCATATCAGTGTATGTTCCTAAACATTTCAGCCTCTTTCCAAAGCTGTCCTCTAATTTATGGGTTGGATGATAAGAATAAGTAAGGCCATTTACAGAACCAGATAATTGTAAAAAAAAAAAAAAAAAAATAGAAAAGGGGCATGATCTTAGGGTTGGTTATACATAAAATTTTAGAGAGATACAAATTTAAAAAGATCACTTGTTCTCCTGAGAAATTTATTTCCTTCTACATTTTTATGCTATTTGTTTAAATATGTTGTCCTCAATTTCATCCGTCCTAATAAAAACTGCACCCTTAGTACAGAATATAAGATGATTACATTTTCTCAGACTACAGACAAAATAAATGATACCTTTTATATTAAGTTGAGCTGTGCAGGAGTCCTTTCCCACTTCATTTACAGCATGGCAGGTATATTGACCAGAGTCTCCCTTGTCTACTTTTAGAATTGTCAGATGGGCACTATTTTCCAGATAACTAATCTGGTAGTTGCCACCACTTCGTATCTCTTTGTTATCTTTGGCCCAGCTGACTTTTATTGGTTGTGTCCCTGTCACGTGGCACTCAAAGACCGCAATCTCTCCCACTACGGCGTCCATGGGGGCAATGCGGATGTCAAAGAAGGGCGGGTTCTTCCCCTCTACGAGGACAACAGAAAGTCAAGGTTTCAGACTCCATATCTGGACCATCCCAGTTTACAGAAATCATGATGTTTTCTCCCTAATTCCACATTTCACTACACAAGTTTTAATTACAGAAATAGAGAGAAGTTTAAGAATCCACCAACCTGTGAGAATGAGTCTGGCGCTAGAAGAAGCAGACCCTATAGGGTTTGTAGCCGTGCAAGAATACTGGCCGGCAAGGCTCTTATCCGTTTTAAAAATATTGAGCGTGGCTACATTATCTAAAAATGATGTTTGTACATTCGGGCCATCTTTCAATGGCTTGCCATCCTTATACCAAGACACTGAGATAGGTTCCGATCCATTTATGGCACATTCAAACACAACTGGCAGTCCAGCTGTTTCTTGAACATCTCTCAATTGTCGAGAAAATGACGGTGGAAGTTTTTGCTCTGTAGGCACAGATTTAAATTAATAAATACTTCTGGACATTTTAAATCTACTGAATATTCCTCTCACAATTATTGTTATATAGGTAATGGCATTTCTATAAAAATATCAAGAGCTATTAACATCTCCCGAATTAACTGGGACACAAGGAAAAACCTGTAAATGTTGGGAGCAAGTTTTACTCTAAGGCCAACCTAATGCACAGGAAGTGCAAAGATACATAAGCCAATAGAGAAATTGATTGGTTTAAAGTTCATCTCCAGGTATGCAGCAGATTTTCCTACTTTTTAAGACTGCCTTCTAGCAATTGGAATGATACACTTATGAGGTGGAATTTTATAAAGATGGTCACTAATTTTTCTTAAGGACTTAATTATAGGGACACAGGATTATAGGATCCTTCTTCTGACTGAAGATTTGGTCATCTTATCTCTCTCTGTATAAAGGCAATAGAAAAAGATAAGCCACTAATTATACACGAAATTACTTAAGCAGAAAAATTTGTGTTTGGAGAGTTTCTCTTAAAAAGGAGGCCCTCTCCAGATATTTTAAATCTTATTCAAAAGACAGAGAAACTCATTCACTTTTGAAATATTGTAATCACCTTGAACAGTAAGGAAAGTCGATGAAGAAACTTCCCCCACACTGTTTTCAGCTCTGCAGATATATTCTCCACTGTCATTACTATCAACCTGGTTGAAAACCAGTGTAGCAACATTGTTCCTAAAATGCATTTTGTAGGTGGTAGTGGGTCTCAGTTTTGTATCTCCTTTATACCAGGATACTGCTATTTCAGGGGTCCCAGCAAGTTGGCATTGTAAAGAGGCAGAATCTCCAACAGTCACCTTAACAGGCTCCAACTGCTTGACAAAATATGGTGGTTCTGCAGGCAAGAGAGATCATCAGTCATGAAGGAGACATGTCAGAACCAGTATTTGTAAATGAAGATAGGCATGCACAGTCATACCGAGAATCAGTATCTGTGCTGAACAGGAATCTTTTCCGGAAGCATTTTCAATGTAGCAATTGTATTGTCCTGCATCCTCTACTGTGGTACTTGGAATTTCCAGGATTGAAGATTTTTCAGTTGTGGCTATATTACACCTCTGAGAAGGAGTGATATTTATGCCATTTTTCTTCCATGTAACTGAAATGGGAGGAGTTCCAGTGTATGCACCCTCTAGGATCAGAGGTTTTCCTTTCTCTATGCTGTAATCACTGAGCCTCTTCACAAATTTAGCTGGGGCTGTAAACAAATTGAAAATATGAAATCGTACACATATACACATGGATACAGACACATCTATTCCTGCGTGTATGTTAATTGTAAAAATGCAGAAGAGCAGTTAAACAAACCTTTTACATGGAGACGTGTGGTACAAGACACTTTACCCACTTCATTACTAACTATGCAAGTATATTCTCCACTTTGCGATGTATTGACATCAAACAACTCTAGTTCAGCAACTGAATCCTCCAACGACACATTACATCTGTCCCCTGGTACTAGTTCACTGCTACCCTTGAACCAGCTGACACTGAAAGGAGGTGTTCCCTTTACGATGCTTGTAAAAGTTACATTAGCTCCAGTTAAAACATCCATGGCATCAGGTTTCTGAACAAAAGATGGTGGTTCTAAACAAAAAAAAAGCACACATCAGAAAAAATTTAATATTTTGATTTGTGATGATAAAAATTGCTTAATAAATTATAAAATGCAATTCTGTATTACTGCATTTTTAACTGACCTCTCACAGTCAGAGGAGCACTGCATTTATCAGAACCAGCCACATTAGTAGCTACACATGTGTAGTCGCCAGAGTCTGATTCTTCCAGCATGTTCACAGTTAAAGCACACGTGTTGTCTGTCAGTGTTGTCTGGTACTTCCTGCCACTGCTGATCTCATTTCCCTCATGGAACCAGGAGACAGAGATTGGAGGTGATCCAGAGACTTTACACTCCAGCACGACCGAGGAACCAGACAGACCATTTGTCTGTTTCAATTTTCTTGTGAAGGAAGGAGGAATAGTTCGGTCTGAATGTGATAAAAATAAAACAAACAAGAAACATCAGTTACAAAATGATTTGAAAAGAGAATTATTATCTTTTTTGATGGTATATTCCTAGATCTACTTGGCTTTTTCATGAGGATATGAAAGAACACACAACTGAAAACTTTGAGAATCAACGGGCAAGAGGCACTAGTTGACTTGTTAGGAATTTTGGTCTCTCTTTGCTGTGACTCATTATATATGATGCATTATTTCAACATAAGTGATAGTATACGATTCCTTCATCTTTATCCAGAGATAAGTTTTACTCCTACCACCCTGAATTGTGGAAATTTCTCCACAAGAAAGGGATACAACTTTTGAACTTGGGTTTCTTCTAACTCTGTAGTGTGTTACCTCTGATTTTGCTGATTTAGAGGATTCCAGACTCATGTCAAACTGCAGAGTACAGAACTTCACATATGCATACATGTAAATCAGAAACTACATTATAATAACATTGAAACAAAGCCCCAACCAACCAACCTGAAACTTGAACTGAAACTGTGCAGCTGTCTTTGCCACCAGGGTTTTGCACCTCAAAAGTGTAGACCCCGCTGTCACTGGATGTCACATTGATAATCTTAAGTCCAGACACTTTGTTGAAGAAGCTTATTTTGTATTTGCTGTCACTTGTCAGTTCTTTCCCATCCTTAAACCACCTAGTACTGAGTTCAGGAGTGCCAGCGACGATGCACTCCAATGTACAGGTGTCTCCTGTGGTAACTTTTACAGATTCTGGCTTTTCCACAATTGTTGCAGGTTCTGGAATGAGATAGACATTGCATCCAAGATTTAAAATCAAACTGAAGAACTAAAGAAAACACAGATACTGGTAAGGATGTGCCTTGTATTCATAAGAACATCCTATTTGTACTAACCGAGAACGGATACTGTGGCAAAGCACTCTTGCATTCCAGCATCGTTTTTGATCTGACAGGTGTACTTCCCAGCATTGGCTGCTTCTGCACTTGAAAACTGCAGGGTTGCAATGTTTTCTGAATAAGAAATCCAAATGTTGTCACTCTCTCTAACAATTTCCCCCTTATCTTTGAACCAAACCACTGAAATGGGCTCAGCGCCTTCGATGGTAGTCTGCAGCTTAACTTCATCACCAACCATGGTAGAAATGTCACTGAGCTTCTTCACAAATCGCGGTGGTGCTGATGAAAAAGAGGTAAATAATGGATTTTAAATGTGTGGGGTTGATAGTCTTTCCCTTAAGTCACGAGGGCTAGGAATGAAATTAGTGATAACATGTTAACTTAAACAAAAAGATTTTTGGTGAATGGGAGCAGGGACGCACTAGAGTGGGGCTAGGCAAGACTTTGATCACAGTCCCTAGTGGATCACAAAGCAGCTTTGCAGTAACCACCCAAATTAGGAAGAAAGAGTTGTAGGCAGATGCCACATTACACATTATAGTGGCTAGACAGGTAAGCATAAAAGGAACTCATTTTTTTGCACACACATGTACAGCTGCTAGAGGCAAGAACTGGCTCTTCACAATCAAGGGGAGCTCTATGTACTTGAACAAGAAAAAATAAATAGCTGGTGGACTGTGACATGTGGGGAAAATTAAAAGTCGCCCTTGCCCTGAGGAAGTCTGCCCAGGCCTGCCTTTGAGTTTGTATTAAGCAGAAAGAGTTGAATGTCTTGTTCTCTCCAGCTTTTTAAATCCAATCAAAAGTTATTGGGAAAAAGATGTCTAAAAAGAAATGGATGCACACTAAACAAAAAGATTTGGAAAGAAAGAAAGACTGGGAAAAGTAGAAGAGACAGAGAGTGATAAAAGGATGGGCAATAGCTTAGGGGCCAACAGAGTTGTAAAACTAGAAGGGAAAAAGCGAGCAGAAGAGAATGAAGGCACTCGAACCTTTCAGCGTGATAGAGCCAACACAAGTGTCACTCCCAACATCATTTGTGGCTTTACACTGATATTCCCCAATGTCTGCAGTGTCAACATTCAGGATATGAATACTCGTAAGGAAGTTCTCAGACATTATCTTGTGCTTCTTGCCACTCCGAAGTTCTCTCTTGTCTTTATGCCAAGACACTTGAAATGGAGGAGTACCCTGAAGCTCACATTCAAGATGAACATCCGTTCCTTTAAGGGTCTCAATGGGGCGAGGCTTTTTGCGGAAAATGGGTGGTTCTGAAATTGGAAGGCATTAAGTTAAAAGAAAAAGAAAAATTAGAATTTATTTTGTAAGTACATCGTTATAAGTAAGGATCAGTCTTCCATGCCATCATAGAGAAGACATCATTTTCAATTTTCTATGGTATCCTTTAAAATAATCTTAAGACAGTGATGGAGAGTCGATTGGTACTGAAAAGACAACTAGAGAGGAGGCTAACGTGAAAGACCCAAAGGAAGAGTAAGATCTGACCTTTAACTTTTAGGGAAGTGCTGCTGCTCGCACTGCCTGCTGCGTTGTGGGCCTCACATGTGTAGTCTCCGCTGTCTTCAACACTGAGATTGTGCATTTCCAACACTGCCACCGAGTCAAGAAATGACATTCTGAATTTACTGCTCTCTTGAATTTCAGTCTCATCTTTGTACCATAAAACTCGGATTTCTGGAGACCCTCCTATTTTACATTCATATCTTGTGTATTCATTCTGTTTCACAATTCTTGAAGGTTCTAGCTTCTTAATGAATCTGGGTGGTTCTACGGAACCAAGAGGGAAAACACAAGGTAAGGGATGGAAAGGACACACATAATTCAAGATGAAGTGATAAAGGGAATCTCTGTGAAACAGACAGATCTTTAGCTCTCCAAAACAAAATGTATTTGACACAGCAGTTCAAGGAAGAATAAACTGAAACCTAAATAGAAAATTCCTAACATGGAATACATTTAATTGCATAAAACCCACATCAAGTATGGTTGCAAAAGGAAGGAGGAAATAACATTAATTCCTATTGTGTAATCCTCTTCCTGGCAAAAGAATCACTTCTCAGGTGCAAGATCAGAGGCAGAGAATGCATCTGCTGGCAGAAGCACTTGGAGGCTCATGGGGAATGGAAGAGTTTGATTAGTTTCCTGAATGTGAATTAGTGGAGGTTTGTCTATTTCCTATAGCTGGAAAGCTATCAGTTATGTACCATGATGATCAGAATAGCAAAATTGGGTCAGATACCTTAATATTTTTAAAGTGCCACTTTCTCTTGTAGGCTTTAGATGGTTCTTCAGCCTGCATAACTTCCCTTTGAAGTAGGAGAGCAATGCTTCTCATTAACTGAAGCAAAAAACTCAACTTAGGGAATTAAAAGATGGTTAGTTGTATGCCATCGAGTAAGCGGGATGCTAAATCTAATTCTATTTTAATTTCAAGATATTTACAAACCCCTACCACAAAAATCCTTAACAATTTTCTGATGGGTGAGACCAACAGCCCACTGAGTTAAGTATTTAATTTCTGACAACAGCAGCCATGAACATGCTATAGAAGGCAATGCTTGTCTTCTATAATGTCAGAGGTTGATGTACGCAGGCTTCTGCTATTGTTTCAGTGGGGTTAGTGGAGGAGAGGGTGTGGACATAATTAATTTGGATTCTTTTTGAAGGGCTTGGGCACTGCTCTTCCTCAAAGGAACAAAATTCATCCCTTTACTAACTACTGTGGAAGATGAGTCATTTAATATAACTTTATTTTTTTCTCCTAAGATAATTTCCTTCAAACTTGGATTTTCTTGGAATTCTGTGAAAAGATTTTCTTCACTCTCTCTCAAGTCTATTTTTAGCCTGTGAAGATGGGCTTTTAGTCCATGTTTTACCAATTTTATATTTTTTAATAAAAAAATTTAAAACTTGACCCCGTTTGGAAGGCCCTGGATCCATAGGATAATTTCTAATTACTTGACATGGTCCTTAACATAACTTTCAAGCACATCCTTTCTCCTCTTTTTAAGATACTGAAAATGTAAAAGGGACCTCGCTACTTTACTCAAACCAATACCTTGTACAGCCAGATGAGCAGAACAAGAGTCTTTCCCAGCAACGTTGCTTGCATAGCAGGTGTACTGCCCGGCGTCACCTTTGCCTACTTTGAGAACTGTCAGAGTGGCAGTATTTTCAACCAAAGTCATCTTGTAGTTGCCTCCAGGGCGAATTTCTCGGTTGTCTTTGGCCCAAGTGATTTTGATTGGTGCAGTTCCAGTTACATGACATTTAAAAGAACCACTGTCTCCAAGAGCAAGATCTACTGATACAGGCTTTAGATCAAAGAAAGGAGGCACTTCATGCTCTGAAAAGAATGAAGACCAACATGATCACTTCAGTTTTCATGCTCCCAGACATGAACAAAAACAAAGTGGCACCAGCCTTTGGTGGCCCAGAGCAGTGAAACTGCTTTGTAACGAAGAGAGCAAGGCCATGAACTACTCACCTGACAGAATGAGCTTGGCACTGGATGAAGCAGTCCCAAGAGGATTAGAAGCTGAGCAATTGTACTGACCAACGTGGCTCTGGTCAGTTTGCAAAATCTGAAGAGTTGCTACATTATGAACAAAAGATGTTTGCAAATTAGAATCATCTTTCAAAAGTACCCCATCTTTGTACCAAGACACTTGAAGAGGTTCTGAGCCATTGATGCGACATTCAAAGGCAACTGGGAAGCCAAGCGTCTCATGAACATCCTTCAGTTTTCTTGCAAAGGTAGGTGGAAGTTTACGCTCTGTAAAGAAGTGACAGACAACCTTTATTTACAAGAGAGCAAATATCCACAACACATTTCAATCCATTAAAATTCTGATGTTTTTAAGCAAACAGATCTGTCAACACACAACAAGACCTGTTGAGGAAAACCGTCATCACCTTTGATAACAAGCACAGCCGAAGAAGCGACGGCCCCCACACTGTTTTCTGCCTTGCACGAATACTCTCCCACATCACTATGATCCACTTTATTGATTACTAAGGAGGCAACATTATTTTTGAATTGCATCTTATATGCAGGAGCTGATCGCAGCTTGGTGTGTTCTTTATACCAAGAAATTCTAATTTCTGGGGTCCCATCCACTTTACACTGTAAAGTTGCAGGTTCTCCAATGGCTGCTTCCACGTGTTCCAGAGGTTCGATAAAATAAGGTGGTTCTGAGGTACAAAGAACGGTAGTCAATCAATCATGCTAACTGAAAGAGGATGTTTTAAAAGAAAGAAAAGAGAAATAAAAAGAGGCAACTATCAACACACCTAAGACAGACACCAGAGCTTCACAAATATCTTGACCAGCCTCGTTTTCTATCAGGCAACTGTATTGTGCATAATCCTCTACTGTGCTGTCAAGAATTTCCAGGATTGTTGACTTTTCTGTCATAGTAATACTGCAATTTGGAGACTGTGAAAGAGGGATGTCATTCTTCATCCAGCTCACTGAGATGGGAGGTGTACCAGTGTACATGGCCTCAAGGACTATAGGGCTTCCTGTCTCAACACTGAAATCAGCCAATCTTTTCACAAAGGTGGCTGGTTCTACAGAGACAAAAGATGAGGGTAAAATTGACACCTTCAAAAGAACAATTAGATAAATTTTAAAAGATACATGAATTGGAGAGAAGAGCAAACCTTTCACAAAGAGATGTGTGGCACAGGAAGCACTGCCAGCATCATTAGTGACGAGGCAAGAATATTCTCCACTCTGCAGCGGCTCCACCTCAAATAACTCCAGTTCTGTGACAGAATCTTCCAGAGAGATGGAGCATGACTCCCCCGGCACCAATTCCCTGCTGCCTTTAAACCATTTGACCTTGAAAGGAGGGGTACCTCTAATGACACTGGTGAATGTGAGGCTCATTCCAGGTAAAACTTCCACAGAATCAGGAGTTTGTTCAAAAGATGGCGGTTCTAGATATCCCAGCAGGTGGGGGAGAAGATGAAGAGAAAAAAAAAGCAATCCAAGTGAGTTGTGCTTTTGCTCTTTGAAGAAAAGGGAGCTAAGACTAAAAGTGAGACAAAAATAAAAACATTCCATGCAAGGCAGGCTAAATAGTCACATGGAAGAGACACAGAGAAGCAGGGGCTGATCTTTGTACACTGACCTTGCACAGTCAGGACAGCTGAGCATTTGTCAGAACCAGCCTGGTTGGTAGCCACACACATGTATGTGCCTGTGTCCGAAGGCTCCAGTGAGCCCAGCTTCAAAGTACAGACATTTTCTGAAAAGCTGGCCTGGCATTTAGGCCCACTACTGATCTCATTTCCATCATGAAACCAACCAACTGAGATTGGGGCAGAGCCAGAGACTCGGCACTCCAAAACCACAGAGGCCCCCAGGACGGCGTTTGTGTCTCTCAGCTTGCGCAGGAAGGAAGGAGGCACGACTCGATCTACGTGGAGAAGGGCAGTTTTCCATTTAAAAAGCAGCTGTATTTTATTTCCAGGAAGATTATGTATTCATAAAAACCTCATATTACTCACCCGAAACATGGACAGATACAGTGCAGTTACTTTTACCGACACTGTTTTTCACTTCAAAGCTATATAACCCCTTGTCGCTCATTTCTGCACAGGGGATCTTAAGTGAAGCCACTTTGTGGACAAATGTAATGTGATGTTTGCTGTCTGCAGATAATTCTCTTCCATCTTTGAACCATTTGGCTGAAAGTTCTGGTGTTCCAGCCACTACACATTCTAATGCAAAAGGATTTCCAGTAGTGACAGTCATGGGTTCTGGCTTCTCTACGATTCTGGCTGGTTCTAAAAGAAGAAGTATATTGCATTGAAAATAAAATCACCTTCCAAACTAAGCTAGAGTATAATTAATATTTGAGTGAAACTAATATTTATAGAAAACGATCATTGGATCAATGAACTTGAATTTTTCCCCCTCAGCTGGTACTTTGTTACTAACCTAGTACAGTCAAGACTGCTGAACATTCTTTCATTCCAGCATCATTTTTGACTTGGCATACATATTTTCCAGAATTAGAAGCTTCTGGGCTACCAAGTTGGAGAGTTGCAATGTTATCAATGAATGAAATCCTTGTGTTTTCACTCTCTCTGATGACTTCGCCTTTATCTTTCAGCCAGACAACAGAAATTGGCTGGAAGCCTTCCACTACTGCGCGTAATTCGACAGCATCCCCAACAAGGGTTGAGGTATCACTTAACTTTTTCACAAATCGTGGAGGTTCTAATGAAAAACATTCATGGTTAGAAAAAAAGTGAGAACCACAGCTACATAAATCATTACTCAAGCAAGAAAAGATGAAAGGAAAAGGGGTATGTTTGTGCCCATGTATACAAACCTTTGAATTTGACAGTGCAAGCACATGTGTCACTTCCCACCTCGTTAGTAGCTTTGCAGTGATATTCTCCTATATCAGAGGGTTCAAGACTAAGGATATGAAGACTTGTATCAAAATTTTTTGAGGTAATTTTAAATTTCTTGCTGCTTCGAACTTGCTTTCGATCTTTAACCCACACCACTTCAAATGGAGGGGTTCCAGAAATTTCACATTGTAAGATAACATCAGAACCTTTAAGGGCTCCTACTGGAAAAGGCTTCTGGGTGAAAACAGGAGGTGCTATCAGAAAAAAAAAAAGGAAAGAAGATAAACAATGAGAATACACGCTTACTAAGAAGGAAAAAAAGTAGAATCTAGAATCATTAAGAATGATTGGTAACACCACATGATAGTATGCTAATGTAAGAAATGACATTTCATAAAAACTAGTTAAAGAATTGCAAACAGACACCCTTTTAACCAGCCTTTTTACTTCTGAGTTCATGACATTGCTGAAAATGAACCTACATCAGTCAAGAATGAAGAAAGAAAGCTTAGTGTATCTAACCTTTAATGGTCAGTGCTGTGCTGCAGGAGGCATCACCAACGCCATTATGAGCTTCACAGATGTAGTCCCCACTGTCCTCAGCACTGGCTTCATTAATGGTAAGCAATGCCACAGAATTAGTGAATGACATGTTGTATTTCCAACTTTCATGAAGTTCACTGTCATTTCGGAACCACAGAACTTTGATTTCCGGTGAACCGCTTATTTTACATTCTAGTTGGATGGATTCTCCCTGCTTTGCAACCTTTGCAGGTTCCAATTTCTTAACAAACTTTGGAGGTTCTGGTAAATCAAAGGAAAGAAAAAACAACTCATGTTTGTAGTGAAAGATTCTGAGAGTGCATATTTAAACTGGTTTATTATTAAGAACATTCTGAGAATTTTGCAGTAAAATAAGTTGTCTTTTCTATTAAGCTTTTAATAGAGAATTTAGTTGATAAGTTATTTTTGTAGTTTGACTACATAAACTAAAACATGTAAGTTAATGTATTATGGTATTTGATAAACATTTTGTAATGATAAATCAAAATGCCATATAACAGAAAAGAATAGACTGAATAGTTGAAACAACATTTAACACATTTCAATTAAACAACACTTTTTGGCAGGATTACACGTAGAGATACACCAACTTGGAAAACAGTATAAAGAGAAAACAGAACTTTGATTAAATTTGCCTTTAACACTGATATACAAATTTTAACATGGCCCAGTTAGTTTATCCCCAAAATTTAAAAACTAAAGGAACATTTAAACAACAATTACACAAACATGGGGAAGAACACATATTGGTAAATGCCATGTAATGATACCTTTTACACTAAGTTGAGCTGAACACATGTCCTTGCCAACATCATTGGTTGCTTGGCAAGTATATTGACCTGAGTCTCCTTTGCCTACTTTAAGAATTCTCAAATGGGGAGTATTTCCCACACATGTGATGGTATAGTTTCCTCCAGGACGGATCTCCTTGTTATCTTTTGACCAAGTGATTCGCATTGGCTGAGCACCAGTTACATGGCACTCAAAGTCAGCACTTTCCCCAGCAATAACATCTATAGATACAGGCTTGATGTCAAAGAAGGGAGATTTCTTAGGTTCTGGAAGATGAGAAGAAAAGGCAATGTATTTCTTGTTTGTTTGTTTGCTTGCTTGCTTTTTTCATTGGCCATTTCTACTTTGACAATGAGCAAGGCATCACGGTTTGCAAAAAGAAAGATAATATGGGAACAAACCTCTTGCTGTCAGTCTAGCACTAGAAGATGCTGTTCCAAGAGGATTGGAAGCTGAGCAAGAGTACTGGCCAGAGTGACTCAAGTCAGTTTGCAAAATTTTTAAAGTTGCCACATTATCTACGAATGATGTCTGTAGATTTTCGTCATCTCGCAAAAGTATCCCATCTCTATACCAGCATACTTGGATGGGTGCAGAGCCATTTAATCGGCAGGTGAGTGTAACTGGTAACCCAACAGTTTGTTCAATGTCTTTCAATTGTCTTGCAAAGGAAGGTGGGAGTTGACGCTCTGTAGGAAGAAAAGTAATACTTGAGGCATTAGTAATTGAAAATTTCTCCCATAAAGGTAAAAGAGAAGAAGAAAAAAGACTTTTTTAAATTTCTAAAGTAATATCATCACCTTGAATTCTGAAGACAGTCTTAGAGGAAGCAGTTCCTATATTGTTTTCTGCTTTACATGTGTACTCCCCACTGTCATTGATAGTCACTTTATTAAAAACAAGTGTGGCCACACTGTTTGTGAAGTAGGTCCTATATTCAGGAGTTGGCCGCAACTTGGTGTCTCCTTTGTACCAAGACACTGTAATTTCTGGTGTCCCAGCAACCTGGCATTGTAAAGAAACCGAATCTCCAACTGATGCCTCTAGAGGTTCCAGTTCCGTAACAAAATAAGGTGGTTCTAAATAAGAAAGGCTCACAATTAACAACCAGATTTAAAGAAAACCAAATAAATCACACTCACTTCCCGTTAGATGAATGCCAATCATTTAAGACAGAATAAGACAACACACCTAATGTAGATACCAGAGCTTCACAAACATCCCTTCCTGCCTCATTTTCAATCTCACAGGAATATGGTCCTGCATCCCTTTTGGTGCTATTCAGAATTTCGAGGATGCAAGTTTTCTCCGTTGTGACGATGTTGCATTTTTCAGATGGACTTAAGTTAAGACCATCCTTTTTCCAGGTGACTGAAATTGGAAGTGTTCCAGTGTAGGTGCTTTCCAGAACTATGGACTGTCCTGGTTCTACAGACTGATCGCTTAATTTCTTCACAAATTTAGCTGGTTCTGGTAAGTGACAAAGCACAGCAGTTAAACACAATAAAAAATACAAACAAAGATATCAGAATACAAAAATTAGGAAGAGCAAATGCACTCGAGCAAACCTTTAACAAAGAGACGAGTAGTACAGGATGTTTGGCCAGCACCATTAGACACCACACAGGAATATTCCCCACTCTGAGATATGTCAACGTTAAACAATTCCAGTTCTGCCACAGTGTCTTCAAAATAGATGTTGCATCTGTCTCCTTTTACCAGTTCTCTAGCACCTCTAAACCAGCCAACCTTGAGTGGAAGGGTTCCTCTAATAACACTGGTAAAGGTGACATTTTTGCCTGGTAGTACTTCCAAAGGTTCAGGTTCCTTCACAAAAGAGGGTGGTTCTACACAGACATGGAGGACAATGAAAAGATCCTGTAAGCTTCCAACTTAGTTGCAGTTTTGAAAAAAAAAGAAAAGCACTTTTGACTATGTGTCAACCTGTATGTGCACCCAAAGAAGAATTTGTAAGAAAGGGTTTGAGTGTCTAACACTGACCTTGTACAGTCAACACTGTGCGGCATTCATCAGACCCAGCGACATTAGCAGCCACACATGTGTAATTGCCCATATCAGAGGAGTCCAGAGAATTCAGCTGCAATGTGCAGACATTATCTGAAAATGTAGTTTGGTACTTTGCTCCAGTGACAATCTTAGTTTTTTCATGAAACCAGGCAATAGAGATAGGTGATGATCCAGCTACTTTACACTCCAAAATGCAAGAAGTACCTAGCACCCCAACGGTATCTTTCAGTCTCCGCGTGAAAGAGGGAGGAACCATTCGGTCTGTGTGAGGAAAGGCAAGAGATTCATTATGATTTGAAAGAACAGAAGAGACTTGAAAGAAGACAACTTTTGAAAGCAATTTATGTAAGCCATGGGCGGGATAGATAGGAACTAACCTGAGACATCGACCACAGCCGTGCAGCTGCTTTTCCCAACGTTATTTTGAACCTGGAAAGTGTATGTGCCTGCATCTTGCTTTTCAATGGAGAGAATCTTTAAGGAAGAGATTTTGTTGTAGAAGCTAAATTTGTGTTTTTGACTGCTAGTCAGCAGCTTTCCATCCTTGTACCATTCAACTGAGAGTTCAGGAGTGCCAGCCACCTTACACTCCAGAGTGCATGTTTCTCCTACAGTCACTGTCATTGGTCCTGCCTTCTCAACAATGACTGCGGGCTCTGAAATAAAATGTGATAGCCATCTGTCAATTTCCATTACCTTTACTATACCTATACTATTTCCCCTCTATCTTCACTATCTACCTTGACTCTATCTCTATCAAATTCACCAAGATTGTTTATTCCAATGATATACTTATGTTAGGACTCTCTAAACTTTAAAATGGGATTCCATAATTACACACTGTCATGAAGTTATAGGAGTTAAGAAATATGTTTGTGCACTAACTGACTTTCAGAACAATTCAGACAATGTATATTAGACAATATATACTGATTTGCACCTGACCCTCTTTAGGGCAAAGGCTACATGTTATTATTAATTAATTGACATTTTTGCTTTACTTTCAGGTACTATAGGCAGCTTTTTAAAAGTTGTTATCCAAACAATTAAAAACTAAAGTTTTGTATGCCCAAAGATGAAAGTGCAAGTCTCTCCTATCAAATGTTGATCTTTGCAATTCTTGTCCGCTTTAACTAGTACTTTGGAAACAAAATGTCCTTGTGACATATGCTGGGCTCCTAATTTTGTTCATGCTTAAACAGAAGATAGTTATGGTTATATCTGTTAATCCATCAATAAAAGTAGTAAGAAAACAGTAAAACTGATGGCTAATTTTAGAATCACAGAAACAGAGTTTTGGAAGATCTATTAATTCCCCAAACCTTTCAAATAGGTGAGGATCCATACAGTTCTAGAAGAAATTCAGAAAAAGAGACTCTACCATTAACTCTTAGTAAAATAACTCAACTCAGCTTTTGGCACCACTTTCTATCAGGCAACTAACTATTGGAACCATAGTGCACCAACCTAAAATAGTCAACGTGGCCATGTTCTCCCTCATGCCACCATCATTCTTGATTTGGCAGATATACTTCCCAGCATTAGCTGGTTGTGCTTTTGCAAATTGTAGAGTTGCAACATTTTCTACAAATGTAATTCTGATGTTTTCACTTTCTCTAATCACTTCTTCCTTCTCTTTAAGCCACTGAACAGAAATAGGCTGGGCGCCTTCTATGGATGCTTGTAACTCGGCGGGCTCACCAGCTACAACGGTAAGGCTGCTCAGTTTGGAGATAAATCTTGGTGGTTCTGAACAAGGAAAGATGGTTGGAGAGTGTTGAAAAGATTGTTCAGATAGTGGAACAGAGAAAAAGAAAAACAGCATTTTGTACATTCCTGTCACGTGCAGGAAATATGCTTACCTTTTAATTGTACAGTACAAATGCAAGTATCACTTCCCACCTCATTCTGTGCTTTGCAGTGATATTCACCAATGTCTGAAGTCTCAACATTGAGAACGTGAATACTTGCGTGGAAGTTTTTCGATGCAATCTTGTATTTCTTGCTACTTCGGAGTTGCCGCTTGTCTTTGTACCATACCACCTCAAAAGGTGGTGTTCCCGAAAGTTCACACTCAAGACTAACTTCAGTACTTTTAAGAGTTTCTACTATGGAAGGGAAGCTGCTAAAAACTGGTGGTTCTGTAAAAAATAAGAGTTTCTCATGAATTGGGCTACTTATTTTCATTAAAATACTTTTATTTGTTTTTAAATTTGAAGAAAGAGTCATGATACTATAATGGGTAAGTGGTATCTAGCAGTATTGCTTTAGTATTAAGAAGTAGCAGCTTCAGAGAGGCCATTAGCTTTTACAAAATCACTCCAATTCCTTGGCAGAGAACCAAGGCTTAACCACAGGTGTCCTTACTGAGTAGTTCAACTTTCTGCCTACTCCACCTTACTAATTCATCTTGGACTATAAAGACTGATGCAAAAATTATATTTAAAAAATCCAAAGCAAACCAACATCAAAAGCAAAAACCCCAGGATATTAGTAAATATGATTTGCATGAGGTATGGAATCCCAAATTCAGGACTGAAATGTTTTGTATAAGCTATGTAACTGAGACACTTGGAAGTCATCATAACATCTGTGATCTAAGTTGTCTGCTTCAACAAATGGCATTTGCAACAACTGCCTCACAACATGGCAAATGTGGACTTTGTGGCAAAATACTGTAAAATGTCAGCAGAAAATATAAGTACTATTTGCATCAAGGTATAGTGATATAATTAAAAAAATAGGAACTGATTCTTGAGAGAGAAAATTATATATAATTGCCCTATTTTAAATGTAGTTAACATTAAAAGCTACATTACTTGTACCTTCTTTATATGTAGTAAATATTCCTTTTTTGGATGGTAAAAATTACAGCGAGGACGATGATGTATTTATAAATTGATTGAAGGCAGAAATTAATTTAAAAATGCTTGCTTTGTTTCTTTGTTTTGTTTTGTTTTGTTTGTGTGTGTGTGTGTGTGTGTGTGTGTGTGTGTTTTCAAAATATCACATTTGAACTGACTGACTAATGTGTTAGAGTGATCAAAATTATGTCATTGGTATAAGAAGAAGAAATCTTCCAGAATGAATGGCTACATGTAAGCAAATCTTAAGACGAAATAACAACTCAAGAGGGAAAAAAATACCAGTTTGAGAAAATTTTCTATGATCTTAAATGGGAGCTAAAATGACAGTAAAAGAATAAAGAGCTATGGCACCCAAGGGAGTAGAAGGTTTCGGGTAATGAAGAAGAAAAGAAAACAATCTCTACCTTTTACTATAACCTTGGTGCTGCAGCTTGTGCTGCCAGCAGGATTCTGAGCCTCACAAATGAAATCCCCACCGTCCTCAGTACCGAGATTGTTCATCTGTATGACAGCCACTGAGTCAATGAAAGTCATTCTGTATTTATCACTGGCTGGGAGTTCATGCTCATTTCTGTACCACACAACTCTGATTTCTGGGGATCCAGTTATCTTGCATTCAAGTCGTGCTGAATCACCTGCTTTCACTATTTTGGATGCCTCTAATTTCTTTACAAACTTTGGTGGTTCTAGAGAGTGAAGGAAAGAGAAGATTATGAGGGAACAGATACAAATAACCAAAGTTAAACCAGGTAGAACATAAAAAGAGAAAAACATGAACAATGCCTGGCAGATACAGTGTACTGTGTTAAAAAGAAGGGTACTTTCTTGATTGGATAGATGCACTGTAACTGATGACAGAAACGGCCAGAGCTACAGGTTAGACAGAAACATAAAACAATCAAACTTGCACACCTGTCACAAGTAACAATGTAGTACAAGAGTCGCTACCAACATCATTGGTAACTTGGCAAGTATATTGTCCAGTCTTAGAAGCATCCACTGAATAGAGATTTAAGAAGCTAGTTGACCCTTCTAAGCCAATGAAACATTTGGGTCCAGAGACAAGTTCCACATCATCCTTAAACCACTTTATTTTAAATGGCGCTGTTCCTTTTAGTACTGCTTTAAATTCCACCGTGGAATCAGGTATGGCTTGTTGTCGCTCAGGTTTCAAGAGGAAGCTTGGTGGTTCTATATATTTTAAGAGAAATATATTTAATTAAATTCCTGTAGTTGAATTACTTCTGATAGTTTTATGAATATATAAGAAAACATTATTGAAAAGAGGTAATGACTGAATATTTCTTGAACTTAAATATGTACATAAAGAAACAGAATCATTGAGACCTTTAGCTCTAAGGGACACAAGGTAAGAGTGGTAACATTTAAAAGGCAATCGCAAAAAAGAATCAAGAAGAGGTAAAGAACTCTGACCTTTCACAGTTAAGATGCCACTGCATGCATCATCTCCTGCTACATTAGAGACTTTGCATGTGTAATTTGCAGTATCTTCTAATTCCAGGTTATTAACATCCAGGGCCACAGTATTCTCATGGCACATAAGTCTGTATTTTGCACTTGTGGATATTTCCTTTCCATCCTTAAACCACTGGGCACTAATAGGAAGTGAGCCAGAAACCTTGCACTCCATATGAATAGATGAGCCCAGAACTTTGTCCATTTTGGTTAATTTTTTGGTAAATGATGGAGGAATATTTTGATCTGTCCAATGCAAATAGCAAAATACACCCATTAACACGTTGCCATTTGTTTACTAAGGACATAATATAAATAACGGAAGCCAAATGGGATGAAGATACAAACCTAGCACTCTCAAGTAGGCATCGCAGCTACTGCTTCCAAAGTCATTTTCCACCTTGAAAGTATACTGACCACTGTCTTGCTTCATTACTGACTGAATCCTAAAACTGGCCACGTTATTTTCAAAAGCCATAGAAAAATATCTACTGGGCACAATTTGTTTCCCATCTTTAAGCCATTTCACTTTGAGTTCTGGTGTTCCAGCCACAACACACTCCAAGGTCACTGGGTCTTTCTCTGTCACATCAATGGATTTAGCTTTCTCTAGGATTTGAGCAGGTTCTGCAGTGAGAATTAAAATGTGAATGAGTTGCGTTGATAATTCCACTAGAAGGCATGCTTATGAAATTGTCTCCACAGACTAACTCTGAAGGGAAATAGCTTACAAACCTTGTACTAAAAGGAAAGCATAACACCTCTCAACTCCTGACTCATTCTTGGCTTGACAAGTGTATCTCCCGCTGTGTCCATTATCCACAGCTCTGATTTGAAGTGTGGCCACATTGTTCACAAATGAGATGTGAACATTGTCATCTTCATTCAGAATCTGATCATCCTTTAGCCAGGTTACAGAAATGGGAGGAGAGCCCGCCACTGTACTCTGAAAGGTGGCAGAACTTTTCAAAACCGCGGTGATGTTTTCTATCTTCTTAGTGAACGATGGTGGTTCTGTGATGAAATTAGACAGTGTGATAAGCAAGTGGTGGATTTGAATTCCTACCCATAACCATGAAAGTAAAGAACATTATGGAATTTTTCTTTGGCAGCCTACTTCTTGTGTGTACGACTGACCTTTCAGGAAGACTCTGGCACTGCAAGAGCAGCTGCCAGCCTCATTGGATACAATGCATTGGTATTCGCCAGTGTCTGCAGGGTCACACTTGGTTATATGCAGATTAAACACTGACACTCTGTCCGTCAGGGTATATTTTTTGCTGCTTCGAAATTCCTTGTTATTCTTCAGCCAAGTGACTTCGAACGGAGATGTTCCCTTGACTTCACATTCCAGCTCCACATCACTATCTTTCACTACTTCCATGGGCTTCAACTCCCTGATAAAGGTGGGAGGTTCTACAGATTCAAAAGGAAGACAGAGACTAGCTTACTCAATGGAAGACGCAAGGCCTGGCCAGCAACACAGCCACAATGGAAAGTGGTCCCACTAACAAACCTTTCACTTTTAATTCAATGCTGCAGCTTGCCGTGCCTGCATCATTCCGAGCTTCACAGACGTAAGTCCCACTATTTTCTACCCTGGCACCAGAAATTTGGAAAGTGGCTAAACCATTGATGAAGGAAATGCCATGCTTCTCAATGGCTGTTATTTCATTCCCGTCCAGATACCAAGAGACTCTGATTTCAGGAGTGCCTGTTATTTGGCATTCAAATGTTGTAGACTGTCCATTCCTGAGCACTAGCACTGGGCTGGGCTTCTTAATGAATTGAGGAGATTCTAAAGATGGGGGAAAACAGTGTAATGTTGGATATTTTGAAAAACAATAGCCAATGAGCAAAATTGATTTCTAAAGCCTCTTCCCTCCCCTCAAAAAAATCTCAATAAGTAAGAAAGTGAGGAGATGTAGAGACCGAACCTTTTACGAAGAGAGTGGCTTTACTGGTCGCTATGCCAACATCATTGCTTAGATGGCAAATGTAGGTTCCAGAATGATCAGCTTTGGCTGAAAAGAGCTCTAGAATGGTGGAGGTGTCATCCTTCCAGACAGAGCGAGCTGCTCCTGAGTGCAACTCTTTGTTATCTTTAAACCACTTTATTGTCATGGGTGTAGTGCCACCCACAAGAGCCTTTAATTGAACCCTTGTATTGGGATTGACATCTTGTGACTGTGGCTTTTCCACAAAGTAAGGGGGTTCTGAGGTGAAAGAAAAAGAAGCAAAAGGAGAAAAGTGCATTTTAGAATTGAGCAATGAAGGTAAGAATTAAGAAATGAGATAGCAGTAAGTTCTGGGTAAGTAGAGATAAAAATCGCCAACCTTTGACTGTCAGATGGCCACTGCACTGGTTGTGTCCTGCCTTATTAGTGGCAGAGCAAGTGTATGTTCCACTATCTGTACCTTCCAGATGGCTAATTTCCAAGAAAGCAGTATTGTCATGAAAAGAGAACTTGTATTTTTCACTAGCTGATATTTCTTGGTCGTCTTTGAACCACTGGATGCTTATGGGATGTGACCCGGCCACTATACATTCTAAGTCAATAAAAGACCCTTTAATGCTGTCCATTTTCTTCAGCTTTTTGGTGAATGAGGGAGGTATGATAAGATCTATGCAATGGAAAAGCAAAAAAAAAAAAAAAAAAGTTAGGTCAATCTACCAATTTGCATTTTCTCTAAAATTGTAAGTGGTGAAGGAACATAGATGTGCCTGGTTCCTCTCCATAGAAAAGCAATACCAACCTAACACATTAATGCTAGCCTTGCAGCTGCTTCTCCCCACATCATTTTGGACCTCAAAGGTATATTCACCACTATCTTTCTTTTCTGTAGAAATAATCTTCAGTATAGAGACTGTGTCTGTGACACTGATCTTGTACTTTGGGCCCAGGGTCAGTTCTTGGCCATCTTTAAACCATTTGGCTGTAATCTCCTTAGTCCCTGAAAATTTAACCTGCAAAGTGGCTGGGTCTCCTTGGGTGACATCTATAGACACAGCCTCCTCTGTGATTCTTGCAGGCTCTGTAGGAAACAAAGGGACAGATTTGGGTTGTCAATTGCTCTGCTGACAGACTTACATCTGCATTTCCCCTCCAAAACTTATGGCAGACTTCCTGAACCAACCTTTTACTGAGAGTAATGCAGAACATCTTTGTATCCCTGCATCATTTTTGGCTTGACAGACATATTTCCCATCATGCTTGACTTCTATGCCACAGAGGTACAGGCTTGCCACATTGTTCTCGAAGGTCATTCTTATGTTATCATCTTCTGTGATTTCATCATTGTCTTTTAACCAAGTCACCATGATTGGCAAGGAGCCCTTTAAGGTGGCCTGGAAGGCAGCTGTGCCTCCCCGAAGGGAGCTGGTGCTCTCGATCTTCTTTACAAAGATTGGGGGTTCTAATAGAAGAATGAATTTGTAATCAATACCAGCTCTACAGGAAAAACTGGCATTTTTTTTTGTTTTGTTTTGTTTTTAAGAGTTGACTTTGCAGAAGAGCTAGTCCATCATTTGAACCAACACTAACCTCTTAAAGTCACCCTGGCACTGCAGGTGCTGCTGCCCACCTCATTGGTCACCCGACACTGGTATTCACCAGCATCTGCAGCTGCAAACTTGAGGACCTGCAGGCTCACCAGCTGGTCCTGAAGAAAGGTTTTATACTTTCTACCACTTCGCAAGGTTGTGTTGTCTTTGAACCAAGTGATCTCAAAGGGAGGTGTGCCTGCCACCTCAGCCAGTAGCATGACATCATACTCCTTCAACACTTCAATTGGCTTAAATTCTTTGGTAAAGTAAGGTGGCTCTACAGTAGAAAAGGAATTATTTTGAGTTAATGGTGGAGGAATCTGTGGCATGGATTACAACTTTGCTAATACAATGGCCAATGCAAACACAAACCTTTGACTATTAAAATGCTACCACAGTGGTCACTGCCAGCCTCATTTTGGGCTTTACACATATATTCACCACTGTCTTCGATGGCAACATCTGTAAGTCTTAGCATCGCAGTGGACTCCACAAAAGACATTTTGTGTTTGCTGCTGTCCTTGATTTCTCTGTCATTTGCAAACCATGTTATTTTAATTGGAGGGGTACCAGTTACTTTGCAGGCTAGCTGGGTGGCATCTCCCTTCTTTAAGAGCTGTGATGGCTCTAACTTTTCAACAAATGTAGCAGGTTCTGTGGAAGGAAAGAAGTTATTAAGAACCATGGGAAAGAGGAAAGAAGATATAATAATGGTAGCACAAAGATGTCAAGAAAACACTGCAAACCTTTTACAAATAAGTTTGCACTGCACTCCACGCTTCCAGCAACATTGCTGACTTTACAGGTGTAAGTGCCTGAATCAGAGGTTTTTACTGCATAGAGTTCCAGAGAACTTTCTAAAGCTTCTTTGGTAATATAGCAGCTTCCACCAGAAACCAACTCTTTGTCACCCTTAAACCATCTGATTGTAAGAGGAATAGACCCTTGGAAGGTGCTCTTCAGGCACACTGCCGAGCCAGGCAGGACATCCTTTGATGCAGGCTTAGTTACAAAACTGGGTGGTTCTAAAGAGAGGGTATAAGAAAGAATTTAAAGAGTTAAGAGGTGCGACCTAAGAGAGGGCGGCTTTATGTGAACATCATCTATAGCAAGAATGAAATGCAAAGTCTCCAGCCAACCTTGCACAATCAGGGCTCCGCTGCTGTCCTTGCTTCCCACGGAATTTGTGGCTCGACAAGTGAAATTCCCTGCATCGTTCATGTCTACTCTGCTTATCTCCAAAGAGGCTGTGCCTTCCACAAATGCTATTCTGTATCTGTCAGAAGAAGCTATTTCTTTACCATCCTTAAACCAGGACACCCTCATTGGGAGGGAGCCAGCAATCTTGCAGTCCAGCCTGCAGGTACCGCTGACCACGCTATCCACGTTGCGTAAGGGTTTGGTAAAGAACGGAGCAATGTCTCGATCTGTTCGTGGCACAAGAAGGGAAGAAAGGTCAATATGGAAAAGTGCTCAGTGATTTCATTTTCGCTCCTTTGTTGAGTTCCAAAGGAATATGTAGCATAGGTTTCTAGAGATACTAACCTAATACAGTGAAAGTTGTCTCACAGGAGCTGCTGCCCACTTCATTGGAAATTTCAAAAGTGTACTGGCCACTATCGTGTAGGTCAGCTGAATAAAATTTGAGTTGCGCAACATTGTTTTTAAAACTTATTCGATACTTTTTACTGGCAACCAGAGGTCTCCCATCTCTGTACCACTTGGGCTTGAGTTCTGGGGTGCCTGTGACTGTATACTCCAGTGTGGCTGGGTCTCCTGCTGTCACCTGGATCAGTTCTGCTCTCTCAACAATTCTGGCAGGTTCTACAATGGCATTAAATAGTTAGCATTCCACAGTGGGTATTAGAGTTTCATTTTTAAGTGGAAATATTGATTCAAAGTGAAAACTGTTCCTACACGAACCTTTAACTATTAATTCCCCAACAGATGTTTGGCTTCCAGCTTCATTTTCAGCCAGGCATGTGTATGTGCCACCCAAACTAATCTGAACGTCAGGGATTATCAAGACCGCAACACCACTGGCAAAGCTCATTTTGATTTTTCCATCTTCTTTAATGATCTCTTGTCCTTTCATCCATGTGACAGAAATGGGTTCTGACCCCCTCACAGCAGCTTGTAAAGTAACGGTTTGTCCTGCTAGTGCAGTAAAATCATCTACTTTCTTTACAAAGGTTGGTGGTTCTAGTCAAAGAAAGAGCATACAAAATTTATCAATTTCCACACACTTTTAACACATATCTATGTAAGTGTTTTATCTAGATTACATTGATCTTGTCCAATACTGCTGTCACAGAGTGTTGGTTAATTAGAAGAATTCAAATTTAAGAAGAATTACAATTTCATCCAAGAGAAAGAAGCATAGGAGATACATAGTTATCAGCTGACATATGCCCTTTTATGCCACACACTTTTGTTATCAGGTTAAATATTTACACTGGTCTCAGGAGAAGGCTGCATGAAGGTCACTGACTTTGTGCCCAAGATCCCAAGTCAAACCAAAGGCAAAATATATCTTAAAAGTTTAGGAGAGGAAGGGAAAGTATAAGCTTTCATTCCATGGGTTAAGAAAGCTATTTTGACAATTTATTAGAGAGAGATCAGTTTTCCAAGCACTAACCTTTTAATAAGTGTGTTGCACTGCAGCCACACTTCCCAACTTCATTAGCAACAACACATTCGTATTCACCAACGTCTGCACTATTAAAAGAAAAGATCTCCAGAGACACAAGAGACTTCTGAGAAAACAACCTGTACTTTTTACTACTTCGAATTTGCTTCTTGTCTTTGAACCAGCTAATTTCAAATGGTCCAGTGCCTGAGACTTCACACTGAAGGAGGGCATTTGTTCCTCTCACTATGTCTGCAGGCTCAAGAGTTTTGATGAAAGAAGGAGGTTCTACAAAAGCATGAAAGCATTGTGTAAGTCATGTGTTATGAGCAATTGAAAAGGAACTCTTTTCTCAGAAAAAAACAATAGACTATAGCTGAGTACACAAACCTTTGATAACTACTTCAGCACTGCAGCTGTCACTGCCCACGTCATTCACTGCTTCACATGAGTAACTCCCACTGTCTTCAACTTTAACATCCTTAATATCAAGCACAGCCTCAGAATTGACAAAAGACATTCGGATTGTGTTACTTTCACTAAGTTCTTTGTTATTTTTAAACCAAGTAACCTGGATCACAGGGGAGCCTTTCAGCTTGCAATGGAGGCGTGCTGATTCACCTGGGAGCATTAAATAAGAGGGGTCCACCTTCTTCATAAAGGTTGGTGGCTCTACAGGAAGTTAACAAGAAAAGAAAAAAAGAAAAAGATATCTGAAGCAGAAACTCCACAAAAGACAAGGAGACACAGACAACAAAAAGATACACAACACATATAAAACAATCTGCATGAAATTTCTGAAAAGGTTGGTACTCTCAATGGCTTCCCATGTCTCCACGATTACAAAACACTTCCCCAGTCTCTTGATTTAAAAAAAAAGAACAAACGAACGAAAACAAACTCTATTTACACAAAGAGCAATTTTATAAAAGAAGAATAGTTAAGGATCTCCTAGACACTTGAACTTTTCGAAGAAATTTTAAGCAACCTTTGTTAATGGCAGACAGTCGTAAACAAAAAGTGACTTCTGAAGAAGACTGAAAAAGTAAAATGAAACAATGACAGGATTTCCCCAAACCAGAAGGTTTGCTTGGATGAAATTATTTTACTAACAAACTGCACTGATTGCATTGCTAGTCAACATTTTTTCTACTGAGGTATCCTTTCAGAGAAGGAAGTGAAAAATAACATCCCCCACATTTCTTACCTCTGATAGTTACTGTTGCTGAAGAGGAGCTGCTTCCAGCCTCATTGGAAGCTGTGCAAACATAGGTTCCTGAATCTTTTACTTTGGCCAAAGGAATCTCCAGGGATGCTATTTTATCTTCAAAATAGATCTTATAATCTTTCCCAGGTAGGAGTTTTTGCCCATCTTTACTCCATGTAACAGTGACTTTTCTGTCTTCATCGACATGGCATTCAAGGTGAATCTTCTTATTGATAGCTGATTGCACTGGCTCTAATTCTTTAATGAAATGTGGTTTGTCGATGATGATCAACTCAGCTTGGCAGGTGTCGGCTCCAAACTTGTTAGAAGCCTTACAAGAGTAAATTCCTCTGTCTTGAATGTTAAGATTTGAGAGTTCTAAGATGTGTTTGTTTTCTGCATCTGAAATCTTGCAGTTAGGAGAAGGCGATAGTGTAGCACCATCTTTCTGCCAAACGGTTTCAATCACCGGAGTCCCTGTTACTGTGCAGAGGAACTTGGCTGCCTTACCCACAAATGTTGTAACAGACTTAGGTCTGGAGAAAAAGGTTGGTGGATACGCCTCTGCAAAAGAAAAATTTCCAGCATTATATTTTGTCCCCACCAAAGCTCTTGCTGTAATGATAAATTTCAAGAAAGAGAAAAAAAAATGAGTTCTATCTTTAGATAGACAAGAGACATTATTTAAAATAAAGTATTAGTAAGATGAAAAGATTTGTTAAGGGAAGGGGGTGAGAGTGCTCTTTATAGAGGAGGGAGATAACACTTCTAATTGTCTCTATCAAAGGAAAGAAGCAATGTTCCTCTATTTAGCAACATTAACTTACTGCTGTTAAAGATTGTCTATTTTAGTAGCTGATTAATTATTTGAATTATTTGGTAAGCAATTCAGCTGATACTTTTATTCTGGTTAATTAAAAGATTGCATAAGGAAGATCAAAGAAAATGTACTTGAAGAGTAGGATATTATTAAGGGAGACAAAGTTTGAATAGTTTTGTAAAGTCTCTCTAATCCTCATGCCAAATGCCAGCAAAGCCATAAATGACTCGGCTCTGAATATAGCCCCTAAGCTTCCTCTTATTGCTTGAAGCTCAGGTATTAGTCCCATTAATGAATTGGCCTAAATTGGGTAAAGAAATGTCCAAAGGGTCATTAAGAATACAGCCATATATGTGATTGTATGGAGACTCTTTGATCACAAAGTGAAAACCACTGGTTGGGTGACCATGGGCCTGGTACGTAAAAGATTTGTAGAGGACACGAAGCTCCAAGGAAAGCCTGACTTCCTTTAGGTCAAACAGATGTGCTGTATTTGCTTTTCCCCTTCATGCTCTCATTGAAAAAGATCACATTTTTCTCTTGGGAAGAAAGCAACAGAGAGAGAGAGAGAGAGAGAGAGAGAGAGAGAGAGAGAGAGCGCGAGCGCGCACGCGCGAGCGGGACAGAGCGAGCTTATTTTATTAATTTATTTTTTATGGTGAGGGGATTTGAACACTTGATGGAAGTTAACTACTGGCAAGTCCTCCTGTGTGTCAATTAAGAAATGGGGAACAGAATATTTGTGTAATTGCTCTTATTATTAAACTATTAATAAAGCTCAGGGTGAGAATCCTAATTTACAGTCCTGTGCTAGCTCCCTGTCTCACATTAGGATTTGTTTAACTTTAGCCTTATGCACTGGCTTTTCTCAGTTTGTAATTCTGTTCTTAATTGAAGAAATAGTCTCAAATTATTAAATTCATTGGGATATCATTTATTTTTTAGTAGCACCAAACTGTCCTGAAGCTTTTCATATTAAGGGCCAAGCCATGTGTAGTTAGCCAAGATATTTCCACCAAACTTTCAGCAGCCACTACTCATTTTGATTTCTTAACATTTGTTTCATAATAATGAATTGTTTTTATTTTTTCTTTGGCTGTTGTCAGAAATACGATGGTAAATAATGATTTCCTGTCCCATACACGTTCTGCAGTACCTAGCCAACACGTTACCATCTTGGCTATTGATCTCTCCAGTTGGCAGGACAAGCACTTCCCGAACCTGTATGAGAAACAAATTAGGCAACAACATGACATGAGATGATGACATCAATTCAGTGTATGTCATTTACCTGTCACAGTGAGCGTGGCTGTGCAGCTGACACTGCCATACTCATTGGAGGCTTTGCAGGTGTACTCGCCGCAGTCGACAACCTGGGTTCTCAGGATTTCCAGGCTGGAGACGTAATTTGAAGAGCGAATAGAACACTTGTCACTCTCATGAATTTCTCGGCCAGCTTTAAACCACTGGAATCGAACATTGGGGGCACTCTGGATTTCACAGGTGAATTTGGCGAGGTGGCCCAGAGCGACTTCAAGGGGCTCGATTCTTCGCTTGATCACAGGGGCAGCTGCAGAGGGAAGCAGAGTCCATTAGCATACCTCCCTATCAGGAACCCCACATTTTTCTCTTCCTTCTAACTTTTGTTTCTGTTAATGAAGTGAAAGAGTTGAAATTGGTGAGAAGGACTACGGCAGTTTAAGACAAGTGACTGGAAAATGAGAAAGACCACTGAAGGCAAAAGAAGACAATAAGCAGCTTTCAACATAGTCAATCATTACTTTGCAGTGAATTGTGGGAAAAAGTTATTAAAAGGTGCTGCTATTGGCTCACATGCATAACATGATGTAGTCTTTAAATATCCCATGTTGACATGGAAACACTGGGAATAATGTGAAAAAACACATTACACCATATAAAGTGGTTAAGTGAAACAACAGCAAAAAAGAAACAGAAAAAAGAAACATAAATGGACAATTAATCATGGTTATTTTGAATTTAGGGATGAGACTGGCAATTACAGAGTGGCACAGAGTCCACCGACAGCTTTTTATTACATGTTTATATGAAAATACGAAGCATTTTCATATAAAAATCATCTAAGACAGCATATGTATTGGTATTATGGAACATAGTAAAATGTGTTTTATTTTAAAAGAAACAGTAAAGTAAATATAAGGGGAAAGGAGAAAATAACCATGATTATGTCTGTGACTTCATTCTTACTCAATGTCAAGTGCACGCTGGCAGTGGCACATAAGTGAAAATTCAGTGAGGAAACCTAAACATTGCAATCCAGTGAATGTTAGAGCTTTATCCAATTTAATCCTTAAAATCCAACCTCTTGGGACTACAGTGAGTTTTGCCGAAGTTGCTGTTTTCCCGTGGTCATTCAAGGCCTCACAGGTATACTCTCCTTGATGTTCTTCTGTATTTACTTTGTCAATAACTAGCATGTATGTATTTTGATCTTGTAAACACTTGAACTTTTCATCTGAAGGCACCAGTTTACCCTCAAAATACCAGTTCACCTCGGTGGCATTTGTGATGGATGATGTGAGGTTTACGATGTCACCTTCCTCAGCAAAGGTGTCTACCAAGGGCTTATGAATAACAGGGCCGTGCTCTTTGATAAAGCTACTCTCAGCTTCCTGTATCTCTACTACACCAGCCTCCTCAGAGTCGCTTTCAGATGATTTCTCTTTCTCTTCAGATGGTTTTGGTAACTCATGCTGGTTTTCGTCACAGGTAGCAGCTACAGCAACTCCATCAGGGACAGTTGTGGGATCCTCAACTTTGACCCGACTTTCCACTTTAAGATAACTGACCTCTTGTGTTGAGACAAGATATTTAGATTCGATTTCTGGTTCAGTGATTGCTTCAGCCATCTGGGAATCTGAGAAAGAATCCACTTCTTCCTGCAAGTCTGTTTTGGTTCCTTTCTGAATCCTGGGATCCTCGGCTGTTAAGATGTTGGTCTCCTCACATATAATAGAGCACAATGCATCCTTCAATTCTGTTTTTAAATTAGCCATTTGAGGATCAATGCCTTCAATAGTGATGGTTAATTCTTCTGTTAGAGACTGCACTGAGGTAATAAGGTAGGTGCACATAATGCATTGGGGCTCTTGAGTGAAGTTTATGGCCTTGACCTCCACCTTTTCAATGTTTCTTAACCACTCAGAGAAAAGACTTGTTTGCTCACTGGCCACTGCTACTTGCAAAGCCTTGCGGATCTGGGTCTTCAGGTTTAATCTTTGCTCTTCTGGAAAACCAGAAAGCAAGCGTTCCTTAGAAAGAAGGTCACTTCCCCGCACTTCATGCACGCCCTTTATTGCCTCGGGCTCTTTCTTACACTCAGTGGTTTGGTCAGGGGGCATTGCCAAGTGGTCAGAATGCTTTTCCTTGAGCAGTACCTGCTTTTCCTCACATGCTAGTGGAAAACTTAAGGACTTGCCTTCCTCGTTCCTGGCCGCGACCTCTTGCCCTGTACCTTCCAGTTGATCTGCACTTTCCATCAAAATCACACCTTCTTCTGTGTACATGTGTTCCGAAGGGACCTGGGGCTCACAGCTTACCTGAGAGGCCACAGTGTCAGGACCCTTGAAACTTTCCACATGTCCCTCAGCTAAGCTCTGGCTCAGGATGAGAGCACTTTGTGCCTCTTGCTTTGGAAGAGTCCCTATTGGCTCTGTGTCCACTGAAGATACTGTCTTTTCTTTTGGTAAAAGTACTTCTTCAGCCACAGAGGTTGGATATGAATGGGCTGAAGGTTCTTCTGTTAAAGACTGTGGATAACTCCCTTCAGGTTCAGCTAATAAAGTTTTCACAGGCTCAACTGTTAATGAACTAATTTCTTCTACGAACATGGGGCCTGGGAATGTTTTCTCAGTATCTGACAGAACTACCTGTGATACGGGCGCTTGAAGTCTTAGAATATCTTCTTTGGGGAGAGTTTTCTGAGACTGCGCAACCTGCAGATGTGAACTGGGAGGTGGTTCCTTGATAGGCTGAGCAGGAAGAGCACCGCTGATGGACAGAAGTTCCCTGGTGCTTTCAGGAGTGGGCAT
Source organism: Lyroderma lyra (assembly GCA_004026885.1). Taxonomy (NCBI): domain Eukaryota; kingdom Metazoa; phylum Chordata; class Mammalia; order Chiroptera; family Megadermatidae; genus Lyroderma; species Lyroderma lyra. Next base: position 86,538 of record PVJL010000697.1, on the reverse strand, counting down.
ATCCTGCTCCAACTTGACTGTGGATTGCAATTGCTCAGCTACTAAGGTAACTTGACTGCTCAGTTCATTGGTTTTAGAAAGCTGCTGTTTTTCCTCTGCAATTGAACCAGCTTTCAAAATGGTGTCTTTTACAAAAGCTGCAATTTCCGGCTCTGAGTTAGATGCCTCAACTGCAGGGCCCTTTAATGATTCCTGTGGAAAACATTTAGGAGCCTCCGGTGTGGACTTGGCTTTGCAGGGGGCGTCAGTCATGTCTGTGTCTTCCAGAAGCACAAGCAACTCTGCAGCACAGGTGGACTCACCCCACATATTCTCTGCTTTACAGACATAGAGGCCACTATCTCCCCTCTGAGGGTCATTGACGATGAATGTCCCAGAACCATCAGGATTATGAATGATAGTGTAATAAACATTGGTGCAAAGCTGCTTGTTTTCTTTGAACCACAAAACAGTGGGTGCAGGCTCTCCAATCACCATGTACTCAAAGACGGCAGGGAGCCCCTGAGCACAGTGAATTGGTTTGAACTCCTTAAGGAAGTAAGGAGGACAAGGACCTTCAGGCTTTTCCAGGTATTTCTCCACTGCTGATTCTGGTTCAGTCTCTTTGTGCCCTTGTCCTTTGGAATTTATTTTTATACAAGCACTACATCTTGTCTGTCCATATTCATTACCGGCAATACACGTGTACTCTCCCTCATCCTCAGACTTTGTGAACAGAATGATCAAGCTATGGTCATTACCATCAAAAACAAATTTGTAGTCAGCAGAAGGCATTAACATTACTCCATTAAAGAACCACTGAATTTTAGGCTTGGGAATGCCAGTGACAGTAACAGACAGTTTAGCTACATCCCCTATGCTTATTTCAGCATTCGACATTTCTTTGATGAAAACTGGGGCACTGCCTTCCTTTTTGGAATCGAATTTAGTTGAATGAACTGGAAGTTTAGACAAAAGTTTAAGTGTTTTATTTCTATTGGATAACTGAAGGTCAGAGCTATAGGTTTGGTGTCCTTCTTCCTCAGCAGACAGAAGATAACTAGAAAACTCTGTATGGGGAAAAATGATGATTATTTTACTGTCAACTTTATTTAACAAAGAAATAATACTCAAAGAATTACACGCCAATTGATGGCCGCCTTCTGCTTTATTCCTGAAATCATTAATTACCTTGAGATTAATTTATCAAAAAACACAATGTATTTTCTTAGTTCATTTTATCACATTATATGATTATAAACAATGTACTAATGCAACTTTCAATCCACTTTAATTGTGTTAAGAGCTTACACACTTTAAAGATTCCTATGAGTCTTCTTTTGTGGTATTACCTTAATTTTAAAGTTTGAAAAACTGCTGGCTAAATATTTATAATAAGGAAATCCAGGATTATTTAAAACAATTTCTAAAAAGATCCAGAATGATTACAGCAGACTCTCAGTTAACTGGCACCCATGCGGACTGGTAGATGCCAAATAAATGTAAGTAGACCCTCCCTTAACTGGAACTCAAGCAACCAATACTCTCAAGCAACTGGGAAAACTATTTTGCCAGTTGCTTGAGTTCTAGTTAGTGGAGAATCTACTGTATGTATATTTAGAATTTATTCAGTTTAAAAAAATCCTTATTATCAAAAAGGAGACTGATAATTTCCAAAATAAAACATCTCTGGTCTAGTTACTGCTTATAAACTGAAGCCATTACTAGAAGTAAAGAGCTACAGGAGGTGTTTAATTTGAATTTGTAAGAGAAATACCGTTTTCAGTTACTAGAAATGCAGGCCTTCTTTTGCTGGTGTAAACTGCCACAGAACTTCAACTAAGCTTTTAAAATATGACTTATCATATTTTGCTATAAATAATGCACATTTTTGCCCAAATTTGTAAAAGAAAATAAACAATGCACATTATATATGGGTAGTACTACTGTATCTATATAAATACTAACAATTTTTTAATCTATGCTTATGAGTTAAAAGTGTTACATAAAATTTCTTGTACCATAATGTTAAAAAATAAATGAAAATTTCTTTATAATACAAAAAACAAGTACCTAAATATAAACAAATAAAAATTTGAATTAAAAAATTAAAATGAAAGATTTTTTTCCCTGAAAGTTGGGGCCAAAAATGTGGGTGCACATTATACATGCAAGTGCATTCATTATACACAGCAAAATACAGTAAGTCGAATTAGTCAAGAAAACAGAAGGATGAGAAATGAGAAAAAACCAACTCCAACATTAAAAACCGATTGTGGCTTTCTGACTCCCCCGTATTGCCCACCCTTAGCTTCGCCCATGGTGTGTGGTTCTGCTTCCAGAATCAAAACGCTCCTCAGGGGAGGTGGGAACAAGTCTGGGGCCTGCAACAGGACTCTGTACCATGAGGAAGAGGTGCAGTGTGATGCGAGAAGCACTACCGCTGTTGCTTTCTGCCAAAAGCCTACGCTTGCAGCCAGGGTGCTGGCATGCTCAACATGGACCATGGCGAGAGACTGCATTCAAGCCAGAGAGTGTTCAACCTCACAGACTTCTTGTAACAAATCCAAACCCTTGTAAATTTGCTCAGAAATATAGAGGTGCTGAGAAGTGTTCCAGATGTGGGAATTCTGTTAATGCTGCTGAGAAGATAATTATAGCTGGAAAGCCCTGACACAAAAACTGTTTCTAATGTGCCAAGTGTGGGCAGAATCAGCAGCTCTAAATGAGAAAGAAGGGGAAATCTATTGTTAAAAAATGCTATGCAAAGAACTTTGGGCACAAAGGATTTGGCTACGACCAAGGAGGAGAAGCCCTGTTCATGCTCAGCTAAGGTGTGAACCTAGAACCGAGATCACACATGGAGGATCTCTATATAATCTAGGCACAGATCATCTAAAACTAAACTACTGTGAAACTACCAGCATGTCAGCACTGTATGGGACCCTGTTGTTGGATAGGCTGGCTGACCTAGTGGGAAGAGAGTACTGTAGCCTTTTGCTTTATACACCAACATTTTCAAGAACCATTTCTCTTACACTCTAAATAAAACTTCAGCTTGAGAAAAGAAACTTAATTGTAGTCTATTGTGCAAGAAATATCTATACACCATATCGAACAGAAAGACAAAGTAGTGAATAACAGATGCTTTTTAAACAGTATCATAGATGACAGGATGGAAGACTTGACAACAAAGAGTAGGCTTTTCATTAAATGTTAGGTATGCAGAACAGCACTATCGATGGTAATTTTATTCCTTACTAAGGAACAGTTTTTTGTTTGTTTGTTTTATTAGTCCATGCCACCTGTATTACATGGAATAATCCTGTGCCTAAATTCCTTTCTGTTCTAGTGTATAAGCATTAGAAGACAGGACTCTAGTATCTGTTAGCTATGAATGTGCTAGTAAAATTTATCTATAGCATGTAGAACACATACTCATTTGTTATTTCAGTTAGTAGCCATAAAGTCATCGATTCATTTCATATACTAATGGTGACCTCTTAACTTTATATTTCATCTATAATGTATTACTCACGTCAGCTTTCCCTTTACTCGAATTGCCAAAGCATGTGTAAAGGGAGTGAACATAAATGCAGTTACATTACTCCTACTCACTAATATCTAGAAATATTTTTCCTTACTTCTAAGCATAGTGTATTAACCATGAAAAAGATAGCAAGTTGAATACAAATATGAAACATGAAAAGTTTAGTTAAAAATAGATGTCATAGTAAGTAGCAGCTAATAATTAGGTCTAAACTCTACTATGTGTAATACGATGACTACAGTAATTTATCCAGCATCAGAGAAATTAATATTTCAGGCTTTTAAGTTATGTGCCATTGAGTCAGAAAAGGTAGACAATTTAATTTAATTTATCTACAAAAATTAATAAATAAGCCATGTGTAGGCAACACTTACTTTTCCATATTCATTGTTACTCTGCATATCCTCAAGTATAATCCATTTGAGACTAGCAGAATTCTAATGAGCAAAATTAAATAAAGCTCTCCTTCTTATGTGAGTAAAAGTATACATTTTCAGCCCTTCCTGCAAACCAAGAAGGCATCAAAACTCTTTTTCTTCTTTCTTTTCTTCCTTTCTTTCTTCCTTTTTTGGGTAGAGTGTGCCTGTCATGTTTGCCATGACCTGAATTTCAAATTTACGTAAACCTCCATTATGCAACTAAAAGAATAAATCCTTAAGTCCTTTAATTATAGAATTAATTTTATTTCAGAGACTTAGGATGTGATATAAAATATTATATCTTTAATTATTATCACAGATATGGTGTACTCACTGGTCGAACAGAAATGATAGTTCCACAATAGCGTATCTCTCTTGATGAGTTACGGTGACAGAAGAAAAGTAAAACAAAATTTTGGGGGGTATGTGGAAGTGAGGGGTGGGGTGAGTATAAGCCTGACTGCAATCTATGCTCTGTACATATTCCCACCTGCTTCTTTCATTTGGAAAGCTTTTAGGGAGTTCTCACTGTGGGAACTAAAAGGTAATAGATGAAATAAACATAGCAAATGCAATTGGATATATAAATTATTTTGAAAATGAACTTTAAATTAAATGTTTAACTTTTTAGAATTAAAATTAGTATGTTCAATGCAATCATGGTACTTAAAAATTGTTCATTGCAGGGAACAAATATAGCCATTAGGTAACAGTGAGTAATTTAAGAGTTTGGAGAAGGAAAATTCATAATTTCGTTACTACAATCTATTGTTTGTCTCATCATCTGATGCAAAACAAATTTATTCTAAATTACGTTCAGAAAAGTTTCCACTGAAATAATCTGAATGATCAACTCTGAGGACTTTTGGTCCAACCCCTCATTTTTAGATTTAAAAAAACTGAATTTCTCTATATTTATTACAACTTACATGGTAAGATTTATGTTCACATTAGGAAACGGGTACAATGCTAAGGATTTTGTGACTGTATTATAATTCTAATTGTCAAAGACAAAAACCACCACTTTAGCAACATATATAAATCTTGGATTTGAATATTTGTTAATTTGCAGTTAGTTTTTGAAATGAAATTCAGTGAAAATGACAGGAAAGCTTATTATCTTATCTGTATATAATCTGAAATACAAATTACCATAATACCCCCATTTTAAAAAACATTCCACCTTTTTTATCCTAAAGATTCTTAAGTTGGACTGAAGTTTAAAATCTGTATATAATTGTAATATAGTAGCTTCTTTTCTTTCCCCAAATATTAAACTAATGCTGCATTTTACACTTGATGCTATCTCAACCACTGAGAAAATGAGATATTTCCAAAAGTGAAGAGATCTTTATTTGCACGTTCTGCAAATATCCAGATGAACTCCACCCAAATAGAGAGCACCCTTGGTCCCTTCAAAACCAGTAAAAGTTAAAAAACTAAGAGGGGTCTTATTAATGAAAGTATTTTTCGAAGAGCCAAAAAATACATTATTAATAAGACTGGAATGTAAAACTGATTGTAGAGTTAGTTACCAACTGGGGAAAACTGGTTTCTGTTGTTTGTTTTATCTATTCTAAATCCAAGTGAATAAGCATCAATTTGGCTGCAAAAGGATTATAACTTCCAAACTGACTTATACTTGGAGCAGAGAGGAGATTTTCCCTTACCATTGTGACTGTCTGGTCATCTGACACCGTCTTCCATTTTACGTCTCAGTTTACATACATAGTTTATCTGCTGTTACAAGAGAATGCATTCTGCTGAAACACTTGGAGGAGGAGTAATGGTAGTAAAGTAGAAATACAAACAATTAGGTAGCCAAAGAGATATTTAATCGTGCTTGATTTTTCACAGCATAATTAATACAAGTGATGATTCCACAGTTTAGACAACAGAATATTTACATGTATTATAGACATGAGATGTCGCCATGTAGACACTGTTTTCCCAAGGGTCTTCAATGTAATACGTCCAAATAGAGTTGACATATTTGGAAATGTACTAGGTCTGTATTGTTTAGAAAATATGAAAGCATTCAAATTAATTGTGATAATTACAAAGGCACTGAAACAATGGACAAGAAACTAAGTTAGAGTGAGTGCTGCAGAGGTCTCAGCCATTCCTGATTTGTTTGTAGCTACACACCTGTACTCACCTTCATCATCTTTTACTAAGCTTGTTATGAATAAGTTGTGGAACCCTATCCCACTTTCCTCAGCACTGAACCTCACTCCCTGCATCAGTTTCCCATCTTTGTACCAGTAAACTGTGGGTCTCGGAGAGCCTCGAACTAAACACTGGAAATAAGCTGCTGTGCCCAAAGGTGCATAACAGTCAGAAATACCTTTGATAAACCTGGGAGGCCCTTCCACCACCTGAAATTCAAAAAAGCTGTCTGAGTATTTGCTTTTTAAGACTAATTCTTCCTTCAAACTGCTTAGAGTCACTTTACTTTTCTTTGCTATCATAGCAAATACTTCGGAATCTCCCATGGTGAGAAACCCCCGACAGATAGCCTCTCCCACACAATTCACAGCTCTGCACCTATACGTGGCACAATCAGAAAGACAGACGTTTTGAATTTTAAGAATGTGACTTCCGTTCTCCTCACTAATCACATATTTAACATTATCTGGCTCAATACACATATATTCTTTATACCATTTAACTTCAGGACTAGGGATGCCTATGACTGAACATTTGAACACAGCTTCTGAACTTTCTGGAACTTTAAAATCACAAATAGGCATTACAAAGCGAGGAGGCATTTCAAATACTTCTAAGTCAATTTTTAGATCTTTGTCCTCTTCCCTCCTTGAAGTCATATTTGGGTCTGCCAAATTCAGTGGAAGAACATCTAGACTCACAATCATGCTTTTATGATCAGGAGTAAATTCAGGAACTGTGACTATTTTCACTTGCTTCTCAAATTCTTTAACATCTTTGTCACTTAATTCAACTTCTAAGACAATTTCTTGAGGAGAAGGTGTTCTTGATGATGTGGTATTTTCCAAATCAAACTCCATGACATGCTGATGTGTCACCGGAGGTGGGAGTGCCACTGTTCTTTCTTTTGGGGGCACTATGTCTACATTTGCAAAGCTCTTTGCTTCCCCTATGATGTTTACAGCATGGCACATGTACTCTCCCGCCTCTCCTTTTTGAATGTTAGAAATTTCCAAAGAACACACATTACCTACCCTTTCTATTTTGATTCTTTCATCTGGCTCCAGCAAAGATTTATTTCTATACCATTTCACACCAGGAACTGGAATGCCCTCAACTTCAACAATGAAGCCTAATGTTGTATTTTCATATATCTTCCTTTTGGTCAGAGGTTCAATAAAAGATGGAGGCATCTCATTGTCTTTGGGCTCAATGGCTTCATTGGGTGTGCCAAATGAATCAGAACGCCAGATTTCATAAGCTGAATTTCTCTCTCCTGTGGGTGTATGAAAATGTTCATTTGGTGTACTGTCCTCCCTTTCCATTTTTGATGGGTACCTTTTAAAATTTCCAGTAGGGTTTGGTCCTCTTCTTTCAACTGTTTCTTCTCCTAATGGTGTAGAGTATCTCTCTAAAGTCTCCCCTGGGGGTGTGGAATATCTCTCCAGAGTCTCCCCTGGGGGTGTGGAATATCTCTCCAGAGTCTCCCCTGGGGGTGTGGAATATCTCTCCAGAGTCTCCCCTGGGGGTGTGGAATATCTCTCCAGAGTCTCCCCTGGGGGTGTGGAATATCTCTCTGGAGACTCCCCTGAGGGTGTAGAATATCTCTCTGGAGACTCCCCTGAGGGTGTGGAATACCTTTCTGCTATCTCACCTTCAGAAGGTGTTGAGTACCTTTCAGCAGCTTCCTCTGAATGTGTGATGCTTTGAACCATCTTACCTCCCGAAATTGTTGAGGATTGGTTAGTTGTATCTAAGAGAGTAAAATATAAATCAGGAGACTTTGGAATTTCAAAATGTTCAACAGAGGATGGTGGGGTGTAAAACTGATCTAACTCAGAGATTTCTTCACTGGTTGTACTTCCCACATCAATTGAAATATCAGATTCAGGAGAAAATGGGCGGCCTAGTGATTCCTGTTGTTGGTTGTAATATTCATACACAGTGCTGAAAGTTACTTCCTCAACTTCCATGGACGTGATGGATTCATTCTGGACAAGTTTTGCCTTGTCTTTGGTCTCTTTAGTTTCAGGAACTTCATGCTTTCCAGCATCAAGCAGATACTGTGTTAGGGAGGATTCAGGTTCTGCTACTTCCATTGTATGTGCCTCATCCAATTGAGAAAGATTTTCAGAAAAACAGGTTTCCATTTTTTCTTCTTCAGGAGTGAAGACAGAAGTTTCACTTTGAACTTGAACTTCTTCATAACATCTTCCTTCCTCAGAGACATCAATTTTTTCACTTCTCCGTTCATTTGGATTCTGTTCTTCCTCCATCAAGAATGGAAAGTGTTGGCTGGGGGTGAGTGTTCTGTGGAGTGTGTCTGCCTTCTGAACATCACCTTGGTGGTCTCCCAAAACTCCAGTGGCATATCCCTGTGTCCCTCCATCCTGTTTTAGAAATGATGCCAATTCTGGTTCCAAAGTGTGTTCTTCCTCCATTTCACAAACCTCTAAAAGCTTTTCCTCACTTGCTGCTTTTTTCAAAAGTGAAATGAAACTTTGATCTCCATTTTCCAAAGAATGTTTTTCCTCAGAAGTACCAGTTTCTCCTATATCTACAGATGAGGTTTGAAGTAGGGCACATGATTCACTACGGTTATCTTCAGAAAAGAATTTAAGAGAACTATCAATGTTTAATTTTTCTAAATTTTGTTCCTGTATCTGTTGGACTTCTTTTTCCATATAAAAGGTCTTTTCATCAATACAACTTTTCTCCATCACAGTCCTGTTTGAGAACTCCTGACTTGAAAAAATTTCTTGATTGGTAAATATATTATTTTGCCCACATTTATACGTATTCTGTGTATCAAACTGTAATGTTTCGGGGCTAGGGATTTCTTTATAAGGTGTTTTCTGCAGTTGTCTGGTTTCTTGCCCTTGGAACTCCTTAGCTGGATCTCCTATATGAGAATACATTTGCTTTAGATCAAATACAATGTTGTCAGCATTCTCAGTTGTTTCAGAAGCAGGAGGTTGGATTTTAGAATAAACTTCTTCTGGTTCACCACTATCTAATTCTTGGAATTTTAAATCTGGATTTTCTAGTTGAGAGTGAAATTGCTTTAGGTCAAATGTAATCGGTGCTTCGTGTTCAGCCCTTTCATAAACTGCAGGTTGCTCTATAAAACCTCTTTCTTTCTGTTGTTCCCTCTCTTGTACTTCGAATTCCTTATGGGTTTGAGAGGAGAACAACTTTAAATTCATTATGTCGTTAGATGGATCTGGGTCAGTATTCAAAGACATTTTCTCTGCCTGATACATATTTGCCTTGAGGTTAGCTGATCTTGATTCTCTTTGATTTAATGGAAAGTCAATGTCATCGGACTTGTTTCGTTGAGGATTAAAAAAGGATTTCTTGGTAGGTCTTTTTCCTAGAACTCCTTTTTCTACATGTTGTAACTTTTCAAATGCAATGATTCTATGTTTCACCTTTCTTCCTGGGTAGTATCTCTCTTCACCAAGGGGTTCTTCATGTACAAGAATAGATGAGTCTTTTGTATCGTAAGTATCAGAAGTTTTCTCAAAGTGGATATTTGAGAAATGGTCACTTTGGGCATATTCTTGTAAATTTACCCTTTCTGGTTCACCAAGTTTTCCAAAATAATTTCTTACCTCTTTCCTAATTTTAAGATCACTGAAATCATCACTACATGGATAAACAGTACCCTCTGCTTGGTGTATCTTTGATTTTTCATTTACACACCCCTCTTTCCTTTCATCCTGATATTGTACAAGTTCAGCCCTCATAGGCCTGTTGGTTTTTATGGACCTAGAAGCAACCTGCATAAATCTGGGTAGGTTTTCCCTAGAAGATGTGCAATGAACATGGCCTTTCGGGTGGATCTGCTCAGCTGTCTCAGGGCTTTGAAAATATTCCCTAATAGAATATTCTTTTACATAAGATTCAGAAGTAAAAGGGCCAGCTGGATAATCATAAAAATGTGCCCTTACAGAATCTCCCTGAATTTGTTGATATTTGGAATATTTTTCATAAATTCTACCAATATTTTCTAATTGACTATATTCCCTGTGAGAGACAGTTTCCACCGTTAGGTCTGAAACACTCTCTACTGTTCCTGAATTGTTTTCAGCCACACATTTATATTTTCCAGAATCTTGAGGATTAACATCGTTGATATATAATCTGTGGCTACAATTAACAACTTCAAATTGAAATTTTTGGTTCTGCTTTAAGAGGACTCCATTTTGAAACCATGTTACAGTTGGCTTAGGCTCACCAGACAGTAAAAGTTCAAGCATTATGGAATCCCCTTCTCTACACCTGGCACGCTTTGGCATTTCTTGTAACATTTTTGGCGGCTCATTAGTAATATCAGATGAAAATATAAATTTGTGTTTTGGTGATCGAGTAGCTTCATCTCTAGGTGTAGCTTCAGGTTCCAACTGTTCAAATTCAAACAATTCTCTTAATTCTTTATCCTGTTCTGGGGTAGGAGTTGCTGCTGTTACCTGAATTTCTACAGGAAAGGAAAGCAATTCTGTGTCTGCAGAGAGAGAAACTGATGGGTTAGTTTGTAACATACAGAGACTTGTTTGGCCCTCTTGTCTCAAAGATGGACGGATGTCTTCTGCTTGGTCAAACACTAGAGCCAGCTCTTCTTCTTCATCAGTGTAGTCATGCAACATGGGGACTTTATGTGCTTTGATATTATGACTTTGCTTTGCTTTCACTTTTAGTTTACCAGTTGTTTTTACTGTTCCATATTGATTAAACAGCACACAGGAAATAGAACCTTCATTTTGAAGAAGAACAGAAGAAAAAGTTAATGTTGAATAGTTTTCCAAAGTATCAATGATAAACCCTTGATTATGTGGGACTGGTATGTCATTGTTATACCACGTCACTATGGGTTGAGGATACCCTTGAAAATGACACATAAATTTACAACTGTCACCTTCATAAACTTCCTGAGATTCAATTTCCTGAAGAAATGAAGGTGGGCAACGTTGCAGACGTTTTTGGAAAGTATTTTCAAAAAATGTTGCATTTTTTTCTTCCTGTTCAATTATGATTTCATCAACTCTTGTGGAAGTAGAGTGCTGTAATTCTCTCAAATCATCCTTTCTTATTCTTTCACTGTCTATTTCTTCATCTTCTTTCATATTTGTAAATATACCACAAGATTCACTGGCATGTGGCATAATAACTTGAGACACCTTTTCAGGAGGCTCATATGTTTCCTTGTTCTTCCATACATTAGTGATACACTTGGACAACTCTGCAGTTTCAGTTTCGGTCATAATTTCTTCAAGTCGTCCCCTTCCTTGGGGAGTCTTGTGTATTGGAATCCTACCATACACATGGTCTTTTGGTAGACTTTCTCTTAGAAATGCCTCTTGGCTCATTCTTCCTTCAGTCTGGAGAATTTCTTCATCAACAGTACTTTGAAAGCTTGTGGGAAATTCTCCAGATGCTACATTTTGATCCATTTGTTTAGGAAAGACATGTGAATTTTGGATAATAACCTCAGTTGAATCATCTACCTTATCCCTATTTTCAGCTAGATCAGATACAGACCTGCTTTTCAGTTCCTCTCTAGAGAACAGAGTATCTTTATCACTAGCTTCACTTCTCAAAGTTCTGGAGCTTAGTTCAGACGACATATCTAAAAATGATAATTTCTTTTTCTCCATTAACATTTTTCTAGCCTCCCGTAAACGGTGCAACTTCATTTTGGTCTCCTCATCCAGGAAATGTTCACCTACATTAAGCCATCCACTTAAGTCAGATTTACTCTCTAAATATTCTTCATCATACATAAAATCTGTCTTCTTGCCAGGACTTACTGTCTTAAAGTGTATAGTCCGCATCATTCCCTTTTGTTCCACATCTTGTCTTTTGTTAAAGGGAGATCCAGTAAACCTCAGGTCAACCTTTATCCTATCTTCTTTCCTTTCAGCTAAAGCCTCCATGTTTCCATGTGTCTGTTCTGCCCTTTTCAGAAATTCGAAATATTTCTCATCTTGCCCTTTTTGGATAACAAGCAGTGAAGCGGTTGATTCAGCAGACCCTTCACTATTAATTGCTAATAATCTGTAACTTCCAGAATCTCTGTCTTGGACCCTTTTGATCTCTAAGCTGGAAGAGTGATCATGTAAATCACTCTCAGTTTTTATAACCCGTCGAAGACCTGTTGGGATAGGCCGATTGTTATGAAACCAGGTTATTTCTGGAGTTGGACAGGCAATTAATCTACACATAAAAACAGCAGATTCACCCTCTAAGACATATTTAAACATAAGTTTTTGGGTAAAAGAAGGCTTGAAATAGTCAGGCCAGGAGCATGTAGATGATATTCTATTGGCATATCTTTTAGCAGTCATGGAGCTGTGGTCTATGTCTTCAGAATCTGAAAAGGCGTCACGTGTATCTCTCTCTGAATGTTCAGATTCCCCCTGGGAGAATGATTCTGAAAAAAAATTAAATTATAAAGCATTTTACTATTTTTCATAGGATTCGAAAAAGTTGAAAATTAATGAAATTGCAAAATAATAAATAAAATAAATGCATGCTACAGATTCTCACAAATCCATAAAAAAATTCACTCACCATATTTGTTCGAATAAACGCAACACCATGCTCTGTTTAAAAGATTCTGACACGAAAATCGTTCGTTGTCTGTTCTTTTCTTCAAACTGTTGAAATTTCTTCTTGAACAAGCAAAAATGCATTTCAAAATAACATGTTTCTGTGCATATTTGTTTTGAGAGCAGGAAAACCTTGTTCCTTTGATGGTTAAGAGGAAAATCTTACCTGACTTGCAGAGAGTGGAATAAACGCCCTTTCTGATCCTTTTGATTGTAGATTAAATTATTATATTTTTGAGAATTAACTATTTAAAAATATATACAAGAACTATAACCATAAATAATTAGCTAAGATAAAATGAGAAGGCGTTTATTCGAACTAATACAGCCATAAAGTCACAATGTTATGCAAAGAAAAGCAGGCAATAAGGATCCCATAAGTCAGCTATCTGCAAGCCAGTGTAAGAGACATATCCATGTTAAAATGATATATGTGCATGAAGTGTAAACCAGAATGGAAATGGAACATTTTCACACACCCTAAATAAAGTAGCATTTCAATCATAATTCATTCATGACATTGCATTCTGAGAATGACAGCGAGGTTATTGTCTATTGTTCAATTTAATTCACTGTGATTTTGAAAACAAACTTCTACTTCATGATTTCATGCACTAAGATATCAACATTTTCTAATACACACTTTTGAAAATGACTGCAAACATGAAGGTGAATATGGCAGATAAATTTTAAATACATAATTTTAAATTACCATAAAACAAATTACTGTGAAATGCATGTAACCATCAGCATACTAAACCAGGCATGCGACACAGTAATATATACTCTAAGAGATATATTCATACATCTATGTCATTTTTTTCAATAATACTAAAAGAAAGAAGGCAGCTCAAGGATTCTATTAATCCTTCAGAATTTCTATTTAAATCTCACATTCAATATAACAATATAACAATACCTTTCATCTCCACCTCAATCTGCTGTTCAATCCTCTCGTGCAAAATTGATTCTTGGGCTAAAACAAAAAATACATATATATATAGAAATTTTAGTGAATAATTTCATATACTTTCTACTTCAATTTATGATTCATACAATTTCCTCTTTATTATACTAGAAAACTACATCCTCCAAATGCATAAAAAAGTGCATGCCAAACAAATCAATGAGCTGATAAAGTACATGACAATGATGACAAAAAGATTTAAAAAATTTTTATTTTAGGTTTTCTGTGAAATTGCCACATTTAGTTCCATAAATTCTCATGCCTCTACATGCATTCAGAAAAGCAGTCCACAGCTAAAAGGAATATTCTTTTTTTGTCTAATTCCTATTGACTGAACACTTGCTAAGAGATGAAGGCATATTTATAAGGAACATGCATTTTCTAACTTGCCACCTTTAACTTAGGGCTATTCTTAGTTTTTCCTGAAAAATTAAGCATTTTTCAGCTAGAAAATATTCCTTTGATTTGAACCCCCTTTAAAACTTTTAAGTACATAATGTCCAATTACATCAAAGCAAAACCAAGAGTCATCAGCTCAAAACCGCTTTTATTGTTATACAGAAGGAAAAGGTATAGTTTTCAGACACAATGATCTCTGGGGCAGCTTCTTCAGAAAGGTGGGTGCCCTGGTATGGCTCTCACTCCTCAGTTCATGAGACATTGTGCCAGGAGATTGACTCCCTGGCTTCTCAGTTCCTTGTGGTCTCTGGCATGATGTTAATGACAAGCTTGATGTTTTCTTTGATGATTCTCTCTTTACTTCACGGATTGTTTTAATTTGTGACTCTTTGAGTATTTTAATGCTTTTAGTGTCTGAACCAAGAGAAATTTTTGTAACTGCTCTGGTTTGCGATTCTTTTGCTAGGTAAGAATAAAGTTAGGAAAAGGAAAAAATTAGTGTGTTTGTAAGAGTAAAAATACATGCTGAATTTAGAGAAGATGGAATGTCATTAGGATGAGGAGGAAAGCAACACATTAGTCCCAAAACTAGTATTTGATATCTCTGTGCTTACTGTGCATGTAAGAACTCTACTCAAACTAAGTAGTTTTACATTCTTACCTGACATTTGGGAATTACCTATGTAGCCTATTAAGCCACAATAGAACAGTAAAAACTGGCCTTACATTAGATAATCACATAACTGTGCCTGCTCCTTCACTCCTCAAACACTTAAAAGTGGTCTGTCTTTTAACTTTATAAAGTACAAGTAAAGAAGTCTACACTTTCCAAGAAAAGAATGCTCATGTTCGAAGAACATTTTAATAGTCAATTGGAACTAGTGAACTAAAAATCCTGGGGCAAAAATGTCCAGTTCAAATCCACCCTTGTAACTTGATGTTCAAGCATTGTATTATGGTACAAGATTCATTAGGAAACAATTTGAAAGACCTACATTCCTCTCACCTTCACAGCACAGCTATTTCCCAATTGCACTGCTGCACAGTCACAGTTGTCACCTACAAGACTTGGAGACAACAACTCCAGATAGATAGTAACTCTTTGTGATTAATATGCTAGCCAGCAATTCCAGTTAAATTGAGGGTCAACTCTCTGCATTGTGGAATTTTCCATTTAATTTTCATAACTAGACCTCAGTTCTTGAGATATTCCTTTAGAAGGCTTTGGAAATATAACCAGAAATAAGTATAGAACAAAATGTCAGATTAAGAAAGAAAACAGCCTCTTTTTGGTGAGTACTGTAGCTATAATTAATGAATTCATTTCAAAATTCAGTGCACATAGCCTCCTCATGTCTAACAATTCAAAAACAGTATGGTCAGATCAGGGAAGAACACTAGGCTACAGGTCTCGAGAGATCCCTGACAATGCCTGAACTCGCACCAGTCTCCTTCCATGGGACTCCTTTGTCTGTAGAATAGGCTTCTAGTACCTAAATAATAATTTTCTTATTTCATTAGTATCTAAATGAAAAGTCCATGGGTAAGAGGAAGAGGCTCTGCTCTCCTTTGCCTAGACAAATTTATTCATGAACTTCCCACACAGTGGAAAATCAAGCCTAATACCAAGATAATAATGGTATTGCCATGAGATAATTCTATAGTTCCTAGAGGATCTGAAGCTGTCAAAAAGCAGCATGATTTATCATGAAATATCTAGAGACTAATTAATTTTGGTCCAGACAGAGCCCTATTTTTTTCAGTGTCCCATTTTAATTTTCATAACCTCTGTGTAAACTGCTAGGACCTCCGTATCTGAAAACAAAGGACAAATGAAAAATTTTACCTCCTAGTACTAAAACAATTACATTTAAATTTAGCAGTGTCAGGCACAATAATAAATACTCAATAAACACACATGAACTATCTTAACCTTCGTTGGTACACTTCCTAGGTGTCACATTTGTTAATATTAGAAAAAGCAGCAAATGTGAAATGAACTCCAACTCCCTGGATCTGAAAGTTAAACTTCCTGAATCTAGACTAGAAAGTTAAATGTTCTTAACAAGTCTGGCAAAAGACTTGGCCGATTTTCCTAAGTCATTTATGAATAGAGCACTAATTTAGAGATACCCTAATTAATATATTCACTGATTCAATATGCATTGCAGAAAGCGATGAGGATGAAATGAAGCAAGTCATAACTAAAAAATTAAATAACCACCTTCTACGCTTAGTACTGCTGACGTTGTCGTCTCTCCATACTCATTGTGTGCAATGCAGCTGTACAGTCCTTGGTCTGCCAGCTGAACATTACATATGATAAGAAAGTGAGTACTTCCATTTTGTGACTGCTTCACTCTGTCACATTCCTCTATCTTTACACCTTCATGAGTCCAGGTTACATCAACAAAAGATTCGGCTTCGACAACACAGAGGAACTGAGCAGTGTCGCCGCACTTTACAGAGAGGTCTTGAAGATGCAGGAGAATCTTGGGTGCCTTACCCTCTGTCTCTTCAGCATGTTTCTCAGACAACTCAGTGCTTTCTGCTGCCTGTGAAAGGGATGCAGTGTGGTGCAGCCCTAGGTCTCGAACAGATGCAGACGTGTGGGTGGAACTTTGAGAAGCCTGCACTTCATATTCATAGGACGATTCTTGAAATGACTTAATTTCTTTTTGGGATATTTTGCTCTCCTGCTCTGTGAAAGAGGATTCTGCCACCGCCTGGGATGTGATGGACTTTCTTACATCTTTCCCAGAACTTTGCCTAGCTAGGGCTTGCACTGTATAATCAAGTGACAAGAAAAAGAGAAGAATATTAAGATCTAAGCTTTGTCACTTGGCTAGGTTAGTAACATAAAATGGCATGGAAGATGAAGATGGAAGACATCGTTGTCACTTGGAAGCAGCATGCCAAATGAGATAGGCTCTAGGATGTCAGGGTCATACAAAAGAAAATTCATTCCCAGTGATTCAGTGATGAGTAGATGATGAAGGCTCATGCGGATGCCATACAGTATCTGGTTTCTTCCATTGTCATTGCAGTTATCCAGAGTGACACAGTCTGTCTCCCATGACCCCTCTTTTGCTGACTCTATTTGGGATACCATTTGTCCTCCCTCCACCATATACTTTATAAACAATATATTGCAAATGTACCATTAATGATGCAATGCTGATATGTTGTTCAGAAAAGTAAAAATGTCAAGCACAGTGAAGCCTAACAAAATAATTACTAATGTAATGAAGAGAACACATACTTCAGTGACGTTTAAAGTACATAGATTAACCTGTAATTGAGACCTCAGAGGGACTTGTTGGGTGTTACTTTATTAGTAAATTATGGACTGACCACAATATGCAATGAGACAAACAGTTGAGACTCTCATTAGTAACAGTGGAAGTAGGAGGTAGGCAGCAAATCAAAGTCTTTGAAGCAAGATGGGCTTTACCTTCTGGAGTCACTGTGAGGTTAGCTGCACAAGTGGCTTCCCCAGCGCTATTGGCTGCTTTGCAAGAGTACTGCCCAGCATGCTCTGAGTAAGCATCAACTATAAGCATGAAAGCCAAGCCTGTGGACTCCTCAAAATGGAAAACTACATCTTTTGTTGGTAGAATTGGCTGCTGGTTATGAAACCACTGGATTTCTGGTGTGGGAATGCCAGAAACCCTTGCGTGAAATCTGACTGTCTCCCCGCTGTGCACCCTGAGGCTTGACAGAGACTGGATGAAGATGGGCTTTTGGCCAAGGGACTCCTTCTTAAACGAAACTGATGAAGAGACATGCCATTGGAAGTTTGATGTAACTTCTTCAAGTGTGCTAAATCCTGAAAAGAAGCATGCCAACCTTTAATGTCGTACCCTGCACTGAAACCAGAACTCATTTGGAGTTGTCTACAAATCTGTCACAAATTTCAGTGGCAGACTAAAATCTAGTCCAATTCCAATGTCTTGTCAATGTATGCCTCTATTGTTTCAAAGTCACACAAGTTCACTTCCATTTTCCAGACACACAAGCTGAGACATCAATAGTCTAAGGAAGTTCACTATATTGTTGATGGAGGCAGTAGTGGAGTATGAATTCGGATTAGGTATTCTTATTTTCTATTTTTACCTTTTTCCCGCTGGTTGTAAAACCAGCTTTTCTATTTTGCAAATCACTCTGAATCGATTAAATATGTATCTGTTTATTATAATGTGTTTAAAATTCAAGAAAAAATAAAAAGTTGCCCTAAATCATTAGGTATTTACGTATATTTAATACTATGTAGACTACCGTATTTTGCTGGGTATAATGCACTACTGTGTATAATGCACACCCATGTTTTTGGCCCAAACTTTCAGGGAAAAGAATCTTTTGTGTAAATTTTTTAATTCAAATTTTCATTTGTTTATATTTATGTACTTGTTTTTTGTATACTAAAGGAATTTTAGCATTTATTTTTTAAAATAGTATGGTACAAGAAATGTTATGTAATAAATAGAACAGGTACTAGGAATAAGACATTTTATGTATAAAATTTTTTAATAAAAAATTATCATATTCTAGGGTGTTGTTTTGCATATGAATATTGTTATTGATTTCTAGAATTACACTTTTAATTCAAAACATAAATAGAAGAGTTAAAAACATTTATATAGATACGGAATTAGAACTACCCATGTATAATTAATAACCTTATTTTCCCCTTGCCAATTTGGGCAAAAAAGTGTGCATTATACATGGCAAAAAAACAGTAAATTAGCTCAGGGAAAACCGTCTGTGTAAAAATAGTTAATCTCATTTTGAATAACAGTGTCCCACTGAGGAAGTTGTTTCTGATTGTAATTTAAGAGCCCCAAGTAACGGAAATTTTGAACTGTCCTAAGACTGGGCCCCTCCACCTTGAGGCATTCTCTGAATGATGGTGAATAACTCTAGCTAGTGTACACACCTGACATCATCTGCTGTCACTTCTGTGAAACAGGAATTGTGTCAACACAGTGGGGGGAGGGAGACAGTAACATTTAGATATAAAAAAATTTTTTTTTTTAATTTTTATCTTGGCTAGATGAAAAAAACCCATCTACCAATTTCCTTAAGCACATTTCTCCCCAGTCTGATACATGCTGATCAGGAAGCATGAAAGCTGGTGAGGAGAGCAATACATTACAAAATGTTATGGGGACAAAGCAGGGCAGAATCAAAATGATGGTGTGTGATTCGTAATGAGAAGGGGTAAATGAAAAGTGAGAGCATCGCATAGAACATGAAACAATTAGTTTCATTAAACGAGAGCTGTAGGACCAAGGATGGTTTACATGAAATCTTTAGTGATTGTTACTGACATTGTGAGATCAGACCTGTATTTAAATACAGTTCTTAAATTTGTTTTACTCTACCTTCCAGTCTCAAGTTGGCTGTGCTGGATACTTGACCCATGGTATTATTAGCAACGAAAGTATAAATTCCTTCATCTTCTGGATAAGCTTCAGCAATTTCCAGTTGATAAGTGTCTTCAAACTGAGTCATTCTAAAGAACCGAGATGGCTTGATTTTCTTGTCCTTGCTGTACCAAGACACTTTTAGATCTGTATCACAAAAGAAAAAATATTTAAATCACTGAAACAAGTAACTATTTTAAATTTACCTGAGAACACAATACTGATTATACTTGTGGCTATATTACATATTTATCTTAATAACATTGTACTTTTAGGCATGCCACAACTACTCTTATTGTAATTTAAGGATTTCTTTTCATCTGTATGAAGGAAACATGATTCTAGAAAAATCCATCTTATAGACTGGTTGAAATGTTTAAAATTTTACAATTTTAGTTGTATTGGTTTTTCAACCATTTGCATGTCATGCTGTGGAAGCAGGGGAATAATTTTGACATTCAGTGACCTTGAGAAAAAGGTAGTTCTGAGCAATAGTCATCATGAAGGGTTTGACCTGGGATGGTGGTTGCCTACTGGGACAGGAAGTAAAGAAAATCTGCTCTTCCAGTGTTCAGAATGATCAATTGAAAGAGAGCTGAGATCAACATCCTGCAATGTCTAAAATAGACGCTCTGAAGGTGTCTATTTTTTCTTCTATAGAAGAAAAAAAACACTCTATTTTTTTCATTATCAATGAGCAAGCACGTTTCCAGCACCACAGGAAATAATTTTTAAATTGAAAATATTTTTTGAATTTGAAAGAGACATGAAATTTGGGCATCTTAGATATATTTGGCTTTTTTCAAAGTAGCAGCAATAGTAAATAATAATAAAACTAGCTATTTGCATTCAAGGATTTGAACATCTTAAAATGACAGGAAATAAAAACCCAAAAGCAGTGACAAAATACCATTGTACTGTTGTTATAGTTTAAGGTAATAGGTGCTTGTAAAAATAATACATTTAAATAACAACCCTGTAAGTGAAGAGTGGACTTAAATTTAGTTACTTGTTTCAAAAGCCAAAATCAAAGTCATCTTGTTTTTGGAATACAGTCACATCCATATTTCCATAGCAACCATGGGTATCTTCTAATAGCCCACTCATCTAGCATCTGTTTGCTTTTAGCACAATTATTGGTTTATGAAGATTCCCCTCCTTCCCATTGTGGTACTGGGTTGTCTGTTAGCTACAGGTTCTCCTTTTAAAGAAACAAATCTTTCCACTCCCTTGGATAACAACAACAAAAAAAATGTAGAAAATGGAATCTGACACTATAATTTATCAGCTGTGTGGCCTTAGACATGTCATTTAATCTCTCTGAACCACTCTTCTCATTTATAAAATGAGATGCATAGTAATTCATGGGCTATACTTTGCATAAAATTGGTGTGTGAATGAAATGACATACACCCATGAAAGGACTTTATAAACAACTGACACAAGTCAAGCAATAAAGCAAGAATGTCTTACATCACGGAAGGAATGAGCAGTGCCTTCAACGACATGCCAAAACAAAGTGATATTATAGGTAGCACCATCGCACGGAATTCAGCAATCATCTTACAACTACTATGTAGTTAGTTGGTTAGTTCATTTAACCAGCAATGGAAGCAGAAGAAGGACAAGTTTGGTATGCTCCCCATGAGCTTTTCTGCTTATTCCTTTTGACAACTTCTTCCTTCGGTGCACTGAGTGAAGCACAAGGACAGCCCTGAGTTGCCAACAATAAATGAGCTAAAAGGTGAGACCTCTGTTGGTAATGGACTTGGTGTTCCTGGATGGGCTGCCAGTAACTGTGCTAGTCATTGGCTTTTGGGGGCTTCTGTGAGGTCACCGCCCCGCCCCTGCTCCTTAACCCCACCACTCTGTTTCATTTGGTCCCTAAATCTTGTTCATTCTACCTCCTGAATTCTACAATTTACCCCCCTCCCCTTTCTCCTTACTCCCCTAGTGGAGGGTCTTGTTGGTGCTCTGAAAGCCTATTGTGATAACTTCTCCTCTAGTCTCACCTCCCGTATCTGTCCATTCCCCCTTTCGCTGCCATAGAATAGTTCGTAAAAACAAAACTGATCCTGTTACCCAGGTGCTTGGAAATCCTGCATTAGCTCCTCAATGGAAACAAGATAAAATCTAAAATCCTAACCATAGACTGCCAAGCACTTGAGTATGTGGCCCTAGCCTTCTTGCCCCCTCATGCCATCATTTTCCAACCACACTTAAACCACCTGTCACTTCTAGCACATGAAGTGTTCTTACAAGATTTGTGACTTTGTGAATTTTGTTCTCTGCCTAGTACACCATTTGTGCTCAATGACCCTATTGTTCTTCAACACTCAGTCCACACACCTTTCTCTGTCTCCCAGATACAGAACACTGAGAATGTGAAATGTTATAGCACGTAGAACCTTGTTCATCTCCTCACTTACACATTGAGCTCTGTGAAGGCAACAGCCTGTTCTTGGCATCCCTAGCATGGCGCATGCCATCCCTAGCGTGGCGCATGCGGGAACACAAATGTTGGTTGAATAAAACTGAATAGATGCTTAAATGAACAGTGGGCATCTATCATTGCTAGATGAATTATTTATTACTTCACTTATCTAGCTGTCACTCTGTAAGCCTCCAAATGATACAGACTGATTATCTGTAGAATAAACACTAGCAAAAAGCTACTAGAAGTTTTAAAATTCTATTATATTTTTCCAAATTGCTCTTCTACCAGTAGGTGGAACCAGAGACCTTCAACAGACAACATTTTTACAATTATGAAAGCATCATCAGATTACTTCAGCAACTGCTGCGTTCCACAAAACACGTGCGAGGGCTTCTGAAGACTCCTAATTTGCCCCCCCGCCCCCCCATTTGTAGAAGGCAGGACTGCACTTACTTTCTTAAGACAATACCTTCTCAGAGAAAGTTGTATAAATATTTTCAGTCCTGGGGGCATGAAACTATATGATTTGGTTCGTTTTTAAAAGAACATTGTATTTATTGAATTTAATTTTTGTCATCAAGAACATACATTTACGAGAGGGTGCTAAAACCTGTATGTGTGCATAAAATTACCACACATAGGGAGTGAATGATCTCGTGAATTAATAAAGTCCATTCAAACATTCAAAGACATCAATCACATAAAAAAGCTACAGATTTTTCTCCTTCTCTTTCTGCCCCAAATGGAGTTTTGTTGAGGACTTCAAATGTATTTTTGCAACACCTTAAAGGCAAAACTGTAATATGATTTATAAAATAAAAGGCATTTATAAATATTATTAAGGCTACTTGGGACTATCCACATATATGGATATTTATTTGAAAATTTTCCTCTAAAAATGTAATGAGTAGGTATATTATTTAGTGTGGCATTAGTTGATATTAAAATGAATTTTTCTTTATTGTGTTAGTAGAATATTTTCATATCAATCCTCATTTCTTGATGTTTAGTATTTCAGAAACACTAAGCTTTAAAGTAACAAAGCCTATGTTATTTGTCCATGTGGTTCATGCAATACCACAATTTTATGTTTATGTAACTCCTCTCTATGGCTATAATAAAATTAATGTATTGAGCATCAGTTAGTTGCCAGCCATGCCTGTAAGTGCTTTGCATACATTATATCCTTTAATTATGCTCATAAAATCAAACAGGTCCATTTGCTTTCTAGATCAACATCTCCATCCCAGAGGAGAAAATGATTAGGTCATAGAGGCCCAAGTGAAATACTAACTTGTTTAGGAAAATGGCTCTTGACAATGTAGAAACTGGGTCATAAGCTAATGGGGAAAGCATAATAAACAGAACAAAACAAAACAATAAAACTTATTAGCAGTGCTATGAGATGCCCAAGCTTTGAGAATTTCCCTCTGGTGGTGATTTACAAAAGCCAAGTAAACAGGGAGTGAGTTGTCATTTGGGATGAAGTTAATTTATCTTGCCCCTATCTGAGGTCAGTTTACAATCATAATGGACTTGAAATGGCTCCAAACATTTTATCTCATTCTATCAAGGTCAGAATCCTGGGGTGGGGCAGGGGGTTGGTGGTGTTCGGGTGGCATACCCCAGTTAAAAAAAATCCTAACAGCTGACTGAGGGATTACTATTTGATGGGTACTGTGCTACATACTTACTTGGGTTATCTAACGTAATCCTGATAATAGTCTTAAGTGATTGGTATTAGTCATTGAACAACCATTAATTTGTCCAATTAACATTTACTTATTAAGTATTATATCTACTGTGTACGGAGCTATTCTAGGACAAAGATCCACCCTTGTTCTCATGGAGTTTCCCTTTGAATAGCTACTGCTTTGCAATCATCAGGTTCTAGGTACTAAGACAGAAATGTACATTCTAGGATTGAATGAAATATTATTCTCATTTTATTCATAAGAGAAAGAGATCAGAGAAATCGTGTATTTGCCTGAGGTCACACAGTGGAACCAATATTCAAATCCAACCTCTCTGACCTTAAAAGCTTTCCTTATGACCACTACAGAATACTGCCTTCCAAAGAAATTTGCCTTTTCACACAAACATTTTCCATAGACTGAATAATGTCTTACATATAAGTAGATTCTTATTTTGAAACATATAGAAATGCTTTATATTTAATCTAATAATAACTGTAATTTTTGTAATATTTTTTCAAGAGATAAAAGTGCAACTAGAATCACAAAGGGTCAACATGACATTTTCTAAAGTTTGAAAAATTGGAAAACACTGACTTAATTTCTTTATTGTGGTAAAAAACACATAATTAACCATCTTAATCATTTTTAGGTAGACAGTCCAGTATTGGAAAAATATAAACTAATTTTTAATTCAATAACTAAAATAAGTCTTTATATCAACTTTAACTCTGCAGGAGTCCCATTAAACTTCAAATCCTGTATAAGAGATGTTTGTAATGGAGGCAAGGTGGAAAAAATTCATCCCCCACATCGTCCTTTGCAAATATTTGTAAGGATAACTTTGCTTGTAAACCCACCTGTTCCAGAAACTCTGCACTGAAAACGGGCTGGTCGTCCCTCAGAAGTGACAGTGTCCTGAAGGGGGGTGATGATGGCAGGAGGATAAACTGGCATTTCCTGATCAGGAGACACAACCTCCGGAACTAAAGAAAGGGATCACAAGACTTAGCATGACTGAGTCATCATACAGACCTCCCAGAAGGGAGCATGGATTTGCCTTAATTTATGTCACAGTGGAGCACTTTCAGAGTTTCAAAGTTGAGAAGCGATCTACTTTTACAAGCTCCAAATTGTATTTTTAAATGCTCTGGAACCATGCATAAACAGCATTTTCCAGTTTTATTTAAAGCTGAGAAGTAGCAAGGCATTCCTACCTTCAACAGAGAGCGAAGCTGAGGTTGTGGCGACTCCATAGTCATTCTTGGCTTCACAGGTATAGACAGCTGCATCTTCTGGGAAGGCTTCAATCAGCAACAGTGTGTACTCTTGCCCATCATGAAGAAATTTGCACTTGAACCCAGTGGAAAGCAGCTGCTCTTCCTTGTACCAGGAAATTTTGGGCTGTGGTCGGCCAGATATCACGGCACAGAAGCGGGCAGGCTTGCCCGATTGCACAGTCACAGGCTGGAGCTCCTGCAGAACTTGGGGTGGTTCTGGAGCTGAGTAAGTGAAGAAGCACAAAAACATGGGAGAGCACATGAAATGTTACATTAATTTGTTGCCATGTGATTAGATGACTGCAAACAAAACTTTGGAGTTGTTACATCATTTCTTGCCTCAGAACATTAGGACTTTGTGGTACACTTAAGGAGGAAGAAAATCTTTGGAATTTTGTCAAGTAGAGGGAATAGTTTTAGAAAGATACTTTGCCTATTTTGCATGGGGGAAGGGGGATACTGAAAATACTGAGTGAGTTTCTCAACATAACATGATTACCTCTATTCCTGGTCAGAATCTGGGTTGGGGTATAGCAATAGCCGGCACCCTAAAGAATTCTAGATTAACTTCCACGTGCTGTCTATTTTAAAAAGTCATTTGGGCAAATCACTTAGCAAGGTGACTCCTCCCATTCAGGTTTGTTTGTTTTGCAAGTATTTGTATGTATGTCATAGTCATTTCCTCATATAGAGGTGCCAGTTAACTGTGTGTGTAAGTATAAAAGGATGGATGGATGGTATTTCAGATCTAGTTAAATGTAATTAGGTAGATTTTTAAAAATCAGCTTTCCTGTTATGCTAATGAAGGCATATTCTTAGTGTTGTGATGAGTGAGGGACGCTAGGTAATTCCTGGACTCAGAAACAGGGAGAAAGGACTTCTGTGAGGCTGGATTCTGACACTACCACAGAAAAGACCTACCTGTCTGTGCCTCAGTAACACAGAAATAATAACCACAGGATACAATGACCATGTGGTTTCTCAGGGACCGAGGAAGTGTTGACAATATGTTCATTTTGGGGAACTTTGAGATTATTTCTGGTGTTCCTTCATCTGCCTCAAGAGTATTTTGTTCACATGGACATGGCCCAAGATAGGGGTAGAGATGGAGGTTCTGTTTTCTCTGTTTATCTGGTTAGTCTCAGATCTAAGTCAGCCTCAAATCCAGCCTTAAGTCTCTAATGAAGAAAGTGCATGCTTTAATGGTGCTGCTCTGAGGATCTGATAGCATATGGAAGCCCCACTCCAAAGTAAGAGCCCTGGTTTTAGAGCTTGGGGCAACGAGAACCCGTTTCACATTGCCTGTGGCTCTCTAGGCCCTCTGTGGTCTCAAAGGGGACCTCTGGGTTCTCTCAGGCTGGAAATGCCCCTATCATTTGGTAGTGCTACCAATACTTAAGCAGTTAAGTTCAAGGGCAGAGAACTAGAAGAGCCCAAAGCTGTATCGAGAAACCCATTTGGGGTATATTGTAACTGACATGCAGTGGGTGTTCCATAGTGTTGACCAACTAAAGAAAGAGCTAGCCATTAGGTGGTTTTTGGAAATGGCATCATAACAGCTGTTTTAACAGTGGCCATCCCTTTTCCAGATGTATAATGTGAAAATAAAAATCGATGCAATCACATGAGTTTTGTAGATTCTTTAGAAATTACCCAGGAACTATCAGAACTTTAGTCACCTAAAGAGAGGGAGGGGATTGTTCCAGATGGATTCACCAAATATATTAGCTCGTATCTCCACCTACCATTGACGTAGAGAGTAACAGAACTCCTGTTCCTTCCTGCCACAAATGTGTATTCTCCTGCATCACTATGCCTGGTCTCAGAGATAAACATCCGGTGAATTCTTCTCTCCACAACGTATTTGTGTCGTTCTTGGATTTGGAAGTTGATTTCAATGCCATCTTTATACCAGTGGGCATCAACATCATCTTCATTGACCTCGAACTCAACAACAGCACGTTGTTTCTCAATAACCTTTGGATGAAGTAACATAAAAAGAAAACTGAAGCCCTGGTTTCCTTTCAGTTAACTTGCTCCTAACATTGCTCATTTGAAGAGCAGGTAAAACCTACACATTGTGATATAAGAAGTTGCCTAGTTATAGCATATTCTACTTTTTCCTGCCTGTCCTTAAACAAATGATACCCAAACTTCTTTTGTAGAGAATCATGGGTACACCTTCCCTGAAGAGGGCGGTTGCCCCAGAGAGGCAATGATTTTTATCCTTAAATGGTTGCTTTTTAATTAATATAACAGAAATGATGACACATTACATCTCTGGGCTGTGTATTATTTATAAAGCCCTTTTAAATTACTGTTCAATTTGATTTTATGTGATATGAACAGTAGCCTTGTGGACCAGGTAGGAGCTATTTTAAAAGTGAGGAAATCACTGTTCAGAATTGGATGATAAAGGATGAGGGCACACCCCTGTCCCAAGAGTCCTCACTGACAGCTTTTCACTATGGCCTAAGGCCTGTAATGCCTGGCTCTTCCTGGATGAGCAACATGAAGAAGCTAAACTGAAATGGTATTTCTCTTAACATGCTACCTCCATTATATCGTGTGGAAAGACTGGCCCTCAAGGGGACAAACACTGCACATGCAGTAAAGAGGAAAGGTGTTTTCTCAGCATCCTGGTAGGAATCCGGTATTGCTCAAACTGGTCTTCCCTCTTGGACCTCAGAGTAAGTGTTCCCAGCCAAGTCCCTACATACCTGCCTCTCCATAATAGGCAGCTTCTGAGAAAATGCCCCCTTATTCTAAATTCCCTCAATTCTAGTTGATGTGTAAACACCACAGTTAAAATCTTAGTTCTTTTCTGGTCGGTGCTGTTTGGCGAGTAGCCGTTTTTAGACCCTGGAGTTTCTACCGCTGCTTTAATTAAAGAATTTTGACAGCTGTTAAGGACACACTTATTTCCTAAGTGAGGAGAAACTGTGAGTAAAGTGATGTCAGCACAAGAAACTAAGAAGGAGGAATCACCTGACTTAATTCTTTAGAAGACCGTGGTTAGACAATTTAAAAACCAATAACCAAAATATAAAATGATGGGTTACAGACTATCGATCATTTCGGCACAAAGTGGGCATGCAGATAATACCTGAACCTCCTTTTTAATACTTCGGATGCGAACATCTCTGCCCTCGACAAAGAGGTTAGCCGTGGACATGTTGCCCCCTGCCACCACTGTGTACTGTCCGGCATCGGACATCCGGGTGGATGGGATCAGAAGGCGGTGGACGTACTTCTCCTTCTGTATCTTTATTCTATGGATGAAGTGGAAATTGAAGTTGAATGTACAATGACACAAAGAAAATTGGGAATTATTGGAATGGAGCAAGGTAGAACCACTCACCTGTCCACAATCGGTAGTTCTTGGCCATCTTTCATCCACTGAACCGTGATGTCGGGTTCAGAAACTTCACATTCAAACATGGCTCGCTTCTTCTCTAGAACCTTAATGTCCTTAATGTGTTTCCTAAATTCTATATGACGAGCTGCAAAACAGTATGTAAAAGAATTAACCTTTATTAAGATATAATTCACATACAATTTGCCCATTTAAAGTATACAACTCAGTGGCTTTCAGTACATTCAGAGCTGGGCAACCATCATTACAATCAGTTTTAGAACATTCTCATTATCCCAGAAAGAAACTGTGATTCCCTTAGCCATCCTCCCCAGCCCCAGGCCCCTC
This sequence comes from Lyroderma lyra, assembly GCA_004026885.1. NCBI lineage: Eukaryota > Metazoa > Chordata > Mammalia > Chiroptera > Megadermatidae > Lyroderma > Lyroderma lyra. The sequence goes on along the minus strand of PVJL010000697.1, from coordinate 57,904 downwards.
TCATGGTTTCTCCTCAGACTTAGACCAATCTATGTCTCTGTAGATGTGTGTATTCTGAAGATTGTATGTAAATGGAATCATACAACATTGGATCCTCTGTGATCGGCTTCTTTCACTCAGCATAAAGTTTTCAGGGTTCCTCCATGTTGTAACATGTATCAGTACTTCCTTTTTATTGTAGAATAATATTCCATTGCATGGATATATCACAGTTTATTTGTCCACTCATCAACTGATATACCAGTTAACACTTTATAGTGTATGCTGGACATCATTTTTAAGGACATGACATTTATGAGGCCATACCTTCCACGTAAAGGGTGGCTGTCGATGCAGCTTTCCCAGCCACAAAGGTGTACTCGGCAGCATCTCCAAAGTGAACATTCCTGATGTTCAGTGAGTGTGTGAGCTTTTTGGTTCTCATCTGGCACCTATCAGTTGATTTGATTTCTACACCATTCTTTAACCACTTGTAAGAGATGCCTTCATGGTTCACCGTCACCTCAAAGGTAATGGTGTCTTTTTCTTCAGCATTGATGTCTTTCAGCATGGATGTAATCATGATTGCTGCAGAAAGGGAAGGAAAGATACCCAAGGAGGCTTGACGTCAGTATGATGATGTGGGTCGTAACAGGCTTAGAGTGAAAGTCTAGAATGTGTTTATTAAGTCTGTGGAGGTGATTACAGTTCAGAGATATGAGCTATGATACATCTCTCTACAGGACAATACCAAGTGACAGAGAAAGAGAAAGAGCAAGTGACAGACACTGGAACATCTTTTTAGGTAGCCTTTCAATGCTCTTCTAATTGGAAAATTTTATCTAGGTGGAGATGCCAGTGCCTAACTCAGTGTGAACTCTCAATAATTGACATTTTAATCAAGGATTTTTCAGTGGACTAAAGGTCAGGAAGGAAATGTGTAAAATACAGAATCACAATGAGTCTACTGTCTACTATAATATATTTTGTAATTACTATTTTTTTACTTACGGGTCACTTTCAGGGTGGCGCTGACTTGATCATTGCCACAGACAAACGTGTATTCTGCTGCGTCCTCTGTGCTGGTGTTCATGATGACCAGCTGGTGGAGTTTTCCCTGCACGACAATCTTGAACTTTTCACTCATCTCAATCTCCACACCGTTCTTCAGCCACATGGAAGGGACATTGAAGTGGGACACCTCGCACTCGAAGGAGGCAGTTTTGGTTTCAGGCACCTCGATGCTTTTCATGGTTTTTGTAATATGTAATGCTTGGGAAAACCAGAGAGTACTTCAGTTAATATACTTGACTGTAAAATAATGGATGAATCAAACAAGCAAATGAATACATGGGGATGAGCCTGTGGTAGAGGTTGCCAAGTACTCACTCTCCACAAACAGTTTAGCTTTGCATTCCAGTTGTCCCACCACAGCTGTATATTCCCCAGCGTCGGAGGGAGAAATATGCTGCAGCATCAGTTTGTGGACCTTCCTTTCTGAGACCAGCCTGTGTTTGTCACTTGGCTTAATCTCCACATTCTTGTGGAACCATTTCACTGGAACCGTATCATGGGAAACACTAACTTCGAAGGCAACGGTGGCATTTTCCAAGGCGGTTACATCCTTTGGTTTTTTAATGATCTTGACAGCTAATAAGGAAAGTTGAAGCAATTTAGTGATATGGTGAACCTCATGGTAAACATGAGTTGGCAACTAATAATGTGTTTCTAAGTCAACTTACTCTCCACGTGCAGTCTAGCGCTGGCTCCTAGTCTTCCAAGCTTGAAGCCATAAACAGACTCATCCACGATGGCGCAGTTTTTAATTCTCAGAGAGTACACTGTTCCTGTGACTGAGATGTTGTATTTGTCACTGGCCTGCAGCGCGACCCCATTTCTGATCCACTGGACACCTTTGACATCAGGGTGGGTCAACTCAACAGTGAAAACAGCGTCCTGTGTCTCTGTCACTGTGAGGTTCTTCAGTGTCTTCTTAATTTTGACAGCTGAAGACAAATTTATGATTGGTTTAGAAAATAAATATAATGTCATCAAATAATAGAAGTCCTAAATAAGATTATTACCTTATCATCTAGCAAATGGATAATTGTAAAAAATGTTTGCAGTTACGTAGCACCTCTGTTTTAAAAGACACCTTGAGATTATTTAGGAAAACCTGGGAGCCATTTTGAAATGTACACTGTGCAATGCTTTTTTTTCTATGTTTAAATGGGAGAAAATTTGCAAAACCATATACTAATAGCTTACTCATTATCAATCTATTAAGCCTGAAGGGGTGGATTGCAGAAGAATGAAAGGAATGGAGAATGAGAATATCTAAAGTAACTGTTCCACAGAATTGGAATCTAAGAAATGGCCTCTTCCCATAAACACATCTTATAAACAATTTCACACCTTGTGGCATATGGCTCAGAAAGAAAGCTTAGGGAGTTTATTATGAAATAAAGACTTATGACATCCAACATGGTTATATCATTTGACTTTTAAAATGGTAACTGTCAAGAATGTAATATGATTTTAAATAGGTCAATCTGCTTTTATATCACTGACCTTCAACTTTGAGTTTGGCAGATGTTTTAGAGGTGGCTGCCTTGTAGGTGTATTCTCCGATGTCTTCTAATTTGGTGACAGCAATGATAAGTCTCCTTTTGTGGCCATCAGATTCAATTCTAACATTGTTACTTGGTGATAGGTGTTTGCCATCCTTCAACCATTCGCCTTCAGAATCAGGGTTGGCAACTTCACATTCAAACACAGCTTCCTGGGATTCAGCTACAGTTTGATCTGTGAGTGGCTTGGAGATGGCACCCCCTTTGGAACAAGGTAAGTACAAGTGTGAGTCCTTTAAAAATATTTATACAATAAAGAAATCTAAGAATTTATCAAATTTAAAATATCAAAATTTAAAAAATGAATTTGAACATCATGAAATGTTCAACAAAATTATTTTACTCATGTCAAGAAGGTATCACTTATTCTAAGTATGAAGACTGATAACCAGTTAAAATGCTGACATCAGGAAGGTTTTACAAATGAAAAGCTGTTGTCAAGTTAATACAAAATTCTGAGAACCATAACATGTAGCATTCCATATGGATGGCCTCTAATGCGATTCCCTCTTCAAAAGCATTCTACTTAGTCTTCTAAGGATTATTTATTGGAAATATGTCTGGTATTTGGGGAAAAAAATTACCTAAACAAAATGTTGAAGTCCTAAAGTTTAGGGATTCCTACATACTAAAAATCACTGTTTTGTCAAATGTCATTTCTCCTTTGAAGTTTCCCCCCAGTGCCTCCAGTGTCATCATCCATTGGCAGAAATAAATACTTCCTCAGCCACTTAGTTGTTGATTGATCTGTCCCTCTCTAAACTGTAAATTCCTCAAGAAAAATATCATGCCATATTAATTTTTGTGTCCTGGGTTCCTAGCTGTGTCAGGGTATAGTAGGTAGTTAAAAAACATTGGTTGAAATCACATAGGGGCTCATAGTTTTTTCTTGTTTCCACACATTTAAGAACATGTAGTTTATATTAAATGTATCAAAGTTCAGGATCTGAAATATTGTTTTAGAAGTTTTTTTCATGGTCACATCTCTGGGGAAATCTTGTAGTGTAATGAAGTATATAAACCATGAAACTTTCATAGCAAATAAGAAACCTATTCCCATGTGACTTGCTTATATACCAGATGTCATGGACAGCACAATTAAATCTCAATGTAATATCCCAACCCTTCAATACTTAAATCGCAATGAACCAAACAAATTGATGATGACTTCTAGTTTTTGTTCCAGGACAACTGGCTTATACTTTTATTATTCATTTTAAAGCTAGGGACTTCTGCTGAATGAAAATGGTCTACTTCATGTCATAAGGAAGAGATATACCAATACATTGAGTTATAGTTTTAAAATATTCATTGGGTTCTTAAGAAAGTATGAAGGGAACAAAAGAAAAGTTAAAGGAGCAAGAGTGATTTATTACAAAAGAAATACATCTTCAGAGTCGGAAAGTTTAAATAAAGCTCAATTCACCACACATTTACTGATCGTCTCTCCTATGCAGTATATTGGAGTGCTTATGGTGTGAGAAGAAGAAATGGGGAATAAGACAAGAATATAATAAGGACCATGAAAGAGGCACACATAAAGTGACCCTGAGGTGGGAGGATTAAGACCTTACACAGATAGGGAGATTAAGGGAGGCTTCACCGCAGAGAGGGCATCTGAGGCAGGTGTGCCTGAAAGAACGTTTGGAATGGAGTCTGGTGGGGACAGTGTTGAGTGTACTACTGGCTTCAAGAACAAAGCAAGCAGAGGCACATAAGTGAGAAATGAATGGGAATTTGGGAGAAAATGGGCAATAATTTCTTAAATTGAAACAAATACCCCACATAAAAACTGAGGATAAATGATAAATGTATATACCTGCCACAGTAAGTTTTCCAGATGTCATATTTTCTCCAGCATAAAATGTATATTCTCCTTCATCATCTTTCATCATACATAGAACTGTCAACTTATATATTTTTCCATGAGCTTCAATTTTATATTTAGAACTGGGTTTGATTTCCTGGCCCTTAAAATTCCACAGGACATCAATTCCTGAGTGGGATAACTCAACCTCACAGACTACATTTTGGGTTTCTGTACAGGTAAGGTCACGAAGACCTCTGATAATTTTAATTTCTGGGGAAAAATGAAATAATCACTTGGTTATTATTGTACTAGGAACACAGAATTCTTAAAATAATTACAAGTTAAATAGAAGAATCCTTACTTTCTACAGAGAGATGACAGGTGGTTTCAACTCTGCCAACCATCAGTTTATAAGGTCCTTCATCAGAAGCATGTGTACGGTTAATCACTAGTCGCTGCTTTGTGCCTTTGACAATGGCTTGTACACGATCATCAGGTTTAATTTGTTCATCATTTAAATGCCATTTAACAGAAGTCACATCAGGCACAGAGACCTTACATTCGAGCACAGCCTTGGTACCTTCAATCACGTTAACATCCTTGAGAGGTATTATCACTTCAACACCTGCAAAACCACACACACACACACACACACACGCACAAATAAAATATTTATAAATATAAATTCTGTTTTAAATGTCTGTTCATTAAAGTTTGTTACCTCGCTTGGCAATATGCACATAAAACTATGGAAACTGTACTCACTATAGACAGAAACACGCCCACTGGTTGACAGTCCAAGGACTGGAATGTGGAAAGAGTAATTTCCAGCATCCTCCTTAGTCACGTCTTCAATGAGTAGCATGTGTGACTGTTTGTCTATCACAATGTGAACCCTGTCACTGGGCTGCACTTCTTGGCCATCTTTCATCCAGACACCTTCCACATTTTCTAAGGAGAGTTTAACTTCTAGCTGAACAATGTCACCTTCGCAGACTTTTTGATCACTAAGTCCTTGTAGAATAGCAATGGGGCGGGCTATGAAATATATGGAGGAAAAACATTGTTATTATCATTTCCTTTTTTTCAATAAACCACAATGATGCTCACTGCAGGCCAACAGGAATGGGAAAACTCACGTTTCATCTTTAGTTTACAGGTAGTCCTTTTCCCATCGACAACAAAGCTGTATTCACCCTGGTCCTCTTTGGTCACATCCTTGACTGTGAGGTTCTGACGTCCACGGCGAGATGTAATTGTGTATTTGCCATTGGATTTAAGCTCTACATCATTGTGATACCATTTGCCTTCTAAATTTTCTGGAGATACAATGCACTCTAACTCTCCTGATAATGATTCTGGAACTTCTATGTCCTCAAGTTCTTTCACAAACTCAACAACTGCACCTGAGGCATAAGATAAGGGGAGGTTAATTTCTCTGGAGAAAATATCTAGACTTAGAGTAGAGAAAATTCCTTGTATATCTCTTATCTCTTCCATACTATCAGGAATATTCTTAATATCTGCCAGCTGATAGACTGAGAAATAAATTTTCAAAAAAAAGAAATTATTTTAAGTTATTTTTAAAACTAGATAACTATTTCAATAAAAAATTTATAAGAAGACATAAAAATGACCTTTCTTTTTAAAAATCCTGATTGTCAATATTCTTAATTAGTAGTATAAGTCCATGATTCTTGCTATGGAGTTTATATCCAATTTCCAAATAACTATTTTTGTGAAGGGAAAATTGCATAGCTAATTTTATCAGATATTAAGGGTGACTTTAAAACTTAAGTAAACACTGAAAGAATTATTTATTACCTTCGACAATAAGTTTAGCTGTTGTTTTTACATTTTCATCTTCCACAAGTACACAGCTGTAGTCTTCAGCATCAGCTGTTTCGACTGTCAGTACAGACAGGAAGTGAACCTTTCTGTCAGAGTGCGTCCTGTATTTATCTCCGGTATGAATCTCCATACCGTCTTTATACCATTTCACTTTGACAAATGGCTCTGAAGTTTCACATTCAAAGGTTGCCATAGTGTCTTTTTCCTTGGCAACAACATCTTGTAATTCCTGTGTGAAAGTGATCAATTGCTTGGCTACAAAAGAGAGGGGCAGGGGAATGAAAGCCCATTAAATTAAATTAAATGCACAGTTTAAATAATGGGAAAAGAAAAAAACATGCACTACTGGGTATTCATGGGTAAACAGAGACAGAGCCATGAAGTGAAAGAAATTCAAATTACCTTGGACAAGTAAGAATGCGTGGCTTGAGGTTTCCCCAGCTATATTGATGGCTTTTACCATGATGCTGGCAGAGTCCTCAGCCGTCACATCTCTTATGACCAGTTCACAGACGTTGTCTTCGGGCCAGAACCAGTAGATTCGGTCAGAGCGTTCAATCTTGACACCATTTTTGTACCATTCACATTCAGGATCTGGTTTTCCCACGACTCTGACCCGGAAGTGTGCGTCAGTTCCTTGGCCCACTGTTTGGCTCTGGATTCTTTCAAAGATTTTGGGGGCCTCCATACTAGGACTTAGTTCAATTTTATCAGGTTTAAAAGTTGGAATAGTGATTTTGCCTTCTTCAGCAAGGGCTTTCTTCTCTTCTTCCGTTAGTTCTTTGGTCCAGTGGAGAAGTTCATCTTTTGTCTTCTTTAGGAGTTCTTCATAGGATTCATCCTTTTTTCGGGACTTGAGCTCCACAGCAGTAATGGCTTCATAATATCCCTCCTCTGTTCTGCGTTTGAATTTACTGCGCAGCTCTTCTGACTCCTCAGACACTTTTTCATGGGTAATTCTCTCAGCCCGTTTCAGCTTCACAATTTCCTTGGCTTCAGTGGTGTCAACAGGTCTATCTACTTTTTGTACTTCAAACTGAAGTTTTCCAGGTTCATGTACGTGAAACTCAGGCTTTGGTTCAGGGGCTCGTCTAAGAACAGACCTAAAATCTTCCCTCTGTTGGATTTCAAGTTTCACTTTATGTTCTGTCACACCTTCAGGATTTTCTGCGGTGACCTTGACTTCACCGGTATCATATGATTTGCAGTCCACGATGTCCAGGTAATGAATGCCATCATAGCGAACTCTGAACCTTTTGCTTTTACGAATGAGCTGTCCATTGAGGTACCAGTTGACTTTGGGCTGAGGGTAACCTGTCACTCGGCAACGGAACCGAGCAGTTTCCCCTTCGAGTACTCTTACTGGCTCTGGGAACAAGACAATGTCGGGTTTCTGTTTCTCTTTTTGATCTGTTGTTACACCTGTAAGTGCACCTTCGTGAGCCATCCTCTCTAATTCCTCAATTCTCTGTAAGCCTTTCCTCCCCTCAGGCAATTGGGATTCTTCCACCAGACTTTTCTCATCTTTAACAATAAGGGTAGCAGATGTGTGATCCGTTCCATATTTGTTAGTGGCTCTGCAAGTAATGATGCCACTGTCTCTAGAGTATGCAACTCCATAATCAAGGCTGCAGTACCCAAATTCATTGATCATCCGAAGCCTGTTGGCTGCTTCGAGTGGCTTTCCATCATGGAGCCATTCTACCACCATCGTTGGGTCACCAATTGGTGTTAGCCTGCATTCAAAGTGGGCAGGCCCAAAGCGCTTGAGTCTTAAGGAAGTGAGTTTTTTCTTGAAAAATGGTTTCTGCTGTTTCTCTTTGTCATAGAGGTCACCCTCTTCCCACTGCTCCTGACCGTAGCGCAAATGGAGGGGCTCCAGTTCTGGGGCTGCAATCTCCTTCGCTCTGTATGTCCCTCGTGGGATGATTAATCTCCTCTCTGGCTCAGGTTCTGGAAACTCAACTTCAATGTTTACTTTGCATCTTGTAGTGTCGCGGCCAGCCTTATTGATTGCCGTTGCAGTATACCAGGCAGCATCTTGGCTGACAGTGGAATCAATTTTAAGGGCAGCTTCTCCCTTTGTTCCTTCAATTCTAAAAAAAAAAAAAGTGAAAAGAAATAATCAATACAGAGAGTTGTTGCTTTCTTGTTTATTGGATGGATAGAATGAGCTTAGTTTTATTATTCCCAAGCAAATTTACCTTATTTTTGGATATTTATGAGGTACAATGATTTCACTGTTTTTCAACCACACAATGTCAGGGTTAGGGCTACCCGTAGCTCTAACTTTCATTTCAAGGCGGGAACCTTCCTTTACATTGACATTTTTCAGTTTTTCCACAAACACTGGTTTAACCTGATGTTCCACAGCTGAAAGAGAGAAGTCATGATTTAGAGTAAACAGGATTGAAATATATATATAACCCAAGTGATAAGGTAATTTTAAAAATTTTATTATGAAAGCAAATACCTTCCACAGTTAAAATCATTGAAACTGAAGATTTGCCTGCCCTGTTTTGGGCAACCACAGTCCATTCCCCAGAATCACTGGGTGTTGCAGGGACAATAATCAGTGATTGGGTACCATCTTCTTTAATGACTACTTTATGGGTATAGTCATTGACAATTTGCTGGCCTGTTAAAATAAGTGTAAAAAATGAGATTATTAAAATAGTTTTTTAATTGTTGAACACACATATAAGCTTATTTTGTAATATTTTGTGAGCAAGAATTTATCATACTTACCATCATGAAACCAAAAGGTCTCTGGCATAGGTCTACCTACAACCTTTAAGTCAAATCTGGCAGTTTGGCCTTCTAAACATTTGAAAGAAGCAGGTTTTAACACAAAGACTGGCTTATAAAGTCTCTCAAGTTGTGATTCATCTGTTTCTTCCAGTCTACGTCCAGGGGACATTCTTGCAGGGGACATTCGTGCAGGTGACATCCGTGCAGGAGACATCCGTGCAGGAGACATGCGTATAGGAGACCTGCTCACTGAACGTGGAGAGATAGATCTGAAAAACAAAGGAAAACAGAATATTTTCATGAGGCATAGGGAAAACTCAGCAAAATAAACAAACTTCCTTCTGTCTTGTTCATTAATATCATTTTAGAATTTACTCCTAGTATGTTGTAGGAGGCACTTCAAACTCACTAGGATCCAAAATGGAATATATTATTATTGTCCTCAAATCTGTATTTTTCATATATCCTCAATCTAGTCACTAGTCTCTTAACACAGCCAGGTATCAGGTATTCAGAATCTTGGAAGGGTCCTTAATACTGCCCTTCTCTCGTCACTTGGATTTATTTAGTCACCAAATCTTTTTGACTGCACTACCAAAACATCTCAAAATATGTTGGTTGGTTAAATAAATGAATGAATAAATTTATGGAAAAGAAAAACGCATTTCTTTACCCAACAGGAGGAAAAACATAGAAATTATGTCTAAAAACAAAATAAAATCAAACCCTATCTGCACATTGCAGCTGGAATGGCTTAGGTTGGATTTCAGCTGCCCACACTACCACTTACAGGCTGGTTAAACTAAGGCAGTTTTCATAGATTGCAGAGACTCAGTGCTCCCGCTTCCAAAGTATAAACAATAATACCCACTTTGCAGGGTTGTTGTATAAATTAGGGCCAATACATGTAAAATCATGTGTTAGATAAACCTTACAGCTTCATTATATTAGCTATTACACTGGAAAAAAATGAAGTATGCTACAGTCATGAAAACACTTTGCTCATCTTACATAGAAGCAAGAAACAAAAACTCTTGATGATCATTGGTGTTGCTAATGGCAGGTTTCTGTGCTATCTCAACTTTCAATTTTTCCCCCCACACAATAGCAATTTGCCACTGGGATATTTGGTGTTTTAACAATTTAAATACTAACCAACCCACATTTTACTATGAGTACTACCTGATTCTGTTCATTTGTTCTGGTGTGGGCATGTAAGTTGGAGCACCAAGTGGGGCAGCAGGTTCCACATATAGTTTTCCAGAGCAAATTGCATTTCCTTTAATATTGCTGGCAAATGCAGTATAGATTCCCTCATCTTCTGGAAGAACAACAGGTATGCGCAAACTAGCTCTGCCATCTTGTAGAAATTCCATTTGGTATCTCTCTCCATGTTTGATGCGCTTGCCATCTTTGTACCATGCAATCTGCAAATAATATGCATATGTGAATAAAATTTACATAAAATAGTCATAGTGTAACCTGCTTCTATCTTTACTGTGGCATGGAGGTGAAATAAATGTTTATATTTTACCTTGGGTAATGGATATCCAGACATCTTGCAATGAAAAGTAACACCCATCCCCTCAAGAATTCTATAATTCTTGATTCTTAAATCAAATCCTGCTTCAACAGCTTCAGATTCAGAAATGTCAACTGCCATCTTTTCTTCACCATCTTCTTCAAGAAGTTCTTCTAATGTAGTCTTTATAATTCTGTATTCAATTTCTTTAATAAGCCTCTCTTCAAAGGAAGAAATATGAAATTCCTATGTAGTAAAAAAGATGACCGTTTGTTAAAAATGATATATCCTGACAGAAATTCTTTAAGGATATTAGTTTGAGAGATAAGGACTGATTAAAATATTTAACTGGGAGAAAAATTTAGAAAGTTTTGTTTGTTTTTTGATTTTTCAAATCTATATTACAGTTATCTTTCCCAATTTATGCTGTGGCATCTTGGGTAAATGGTATTCTGAAAGTATGAGTTAAACATATGAGGTGTTCATTATTCATATGAAGGGACCTTGGCAGTAATGGACTTGATCAGTTAATATTTGCTTTTCTGTATATACATAATCCTTATTTCTAAAGTCATATTTTGTTACATATATATAATCCCTATTTCTAAATTTATGTGTGCAGCATGTCATGAAGTTTAAGGGAACTTGTCAGCTGGACCTGAACCTACTAACAGTGATCTAATCTTGATTCCATCACTTGAAAATCAAAGTATCAAACAAAAAGTGGGGCATTATGGCAGGAAAGTATAATTTATGAAATTGCTTACTTGGTCATTATTGTTTTACTCACCTGGTCTTCTACAAAAGTTCTGACCATTACAGTATCTTTGGCCATTTTCTTCCTAATTAAGGCCTGTTCTTTTTCATATTCTTTTTCATAATCAGAGTATACAAATCCAGGTGCAATTTCTCCAACTTTAGGTTCTTGCACAAATGCAGTCGTTTGTGTCTGATAAAGCATTTCTTGCTGGGACTTCATCAGTGACTCATAATCAGCTAGGAGTTAAGAACATAATTTAATTTTTAAGCCTTTAATGTAAAAGTTTTTATGTCACTGTTCATTCAGTTAAGCCTCAAACGAGGTAAAGTTGATAACCAAAAGCCTGATTTTCCAAATTTTACTATCAAAGTGCTCAATATTTATTAGATTGAATTTCAAAACTAAACTTATAGTAACAACTCAAACCAGCCAATAGTATTGTACAAAGATTTTATACTAGTAGTCGATTTTGGAGGATCTATCATAGAGGTCATCCTAATTTGCTGTGTAGCTTTTGGCAATTCATTTATCTTCCTGGGTCTTGAGTGTTTTATTTGCTAAACGGGGATAATATTCTACCTTCTGCATAGGGTTTTGAGCAGATCAAAAGAGACAGAGTGTGGGATGATCCACCGTAAATATGAACAAGTAAGCAAAGATAATAGGAGACCAACACATACATTTTGTTTGGCCTGAATTCCATTTTATATTTATATATGTTTTTTTTTTTATTTATTGATTTTAACTACTAATGAATTTTGAAAATTGTGATTTCCAGCTCTTCTTAAAAATATCAAGGAGTTCTCTGGTGGTGTAGTGGCTTAAGGCTCCGGTGCTATCAGCACTGTGGCCTGGGTTCGATTCCCATCTAGAGAGCTACCCACATACAAAAAAAAAAAAAGAAAAAAAAAGGCAAAAAATATCAAAGGCTCCATCAATATTGAATCTGGCAACAACATACTGGAGATAGGGCACTACTATCCCCTTGAGATGGAGCACAGACCCTCTAGTTTGCCACTATCTTCCTTGCACTCACTGATAATTATCTGCCTGGATCTGGAAGGCAATTAGATTAAGAAACCCTGCATCTTCAAAAGTATAATATGTATTAAATGAATGCACCAAATAGAAACTATTGTTAAGAAACACAGAAGTTAACACCAGCATGGTGTTTGAGGCTATGTGGTCTAAAACACTGAGGCCAAGAGGGAGAGCGTTGGGGAGAGGACCAGTATGAGACCAAGTACTGCAACAGGCCTTTCAACAAACACACTGCAGTGCTACCTCCATGCACTTTCATCTTTACAATGCACCTAAGAACTAGCTTGAGTTGCACTTACCTTCTTCAAGCAAGGAGGCAGATGCAGATGTTTCTCCATGCTTATTACGAATAACAATAGTGTATTCTCCAGCATCATCCGCAAAAGTCATCGAAATCACCAGTTTGCACTCACCCGTTTGTTTGTTGTAAATCACTTTGTATCTTAATGAAAACGAACAAAAAAAAATCAATCATAAATAACCTTTATGTGAGTAAAATAACCTTTATGTGGATCTGTGGTACAAAATTCAATGATCCTAAAAATGTGACAAAGCTCATAGAATATAATTGCAAGATTGCTAAAAATTGAGGAAAACACATGGACACAAGTAATGAGGGCCAAACAAGTTAAAAGTTTCATTTTAAAAACTACTCATATATTTTTAAAATAAATAATAGAATATACTACTACTAGAATCAGATATATGGAAATAAGTTGCTGCAATGTTTATGTTAGCAAATAGCCATTAAAAACGTAAGCATTTTCTCTCTGTTCATTATTTTGTCATTTTTTTCAATTTAAAGATTAAATTAATAAGACAATGAATTCCTTTCAATATTTCAGTATTAAGCTTCTCATATACTATATTTCTTATTAAGATATGATAGTTAAGTGTTTCAATTATCAGGCTACCTTTTTTGTCTTAAGTGGCAAGAAATGCAAACCTAAATTTTATATTCAATTGCAGCAAATTTATTAGCATAGATTTTCATGTATAACTAACTTTCTTCTTCATGTCATGACACTTATTCTTTTATATTTTAGCAACTGAATTATAATGTATTTGTTGAAAGTTGTCTCAGATTATTTTTGGAAAAATGTGTGTGTGTGTGCAGATAAAATATACATTTCCTCTATTTTACTAGCACTACAAATGAATCAAATTAGAATATAAAGAAATATATTTCCACCCACTTTTGTCACACAGTTTTGTTTCTCAGTAACACTTTGTATAAGAACATGAAAATACCTCAAAACAGGAAGAGCCTATCTTTGGAGGGTGATGAGGTAAGTATATTCTATTATAATACTGCTAAGCTTCATATACATATCACACAGAGAACTCTATCATTCAGCCATCAAAATACCTGTATCCAGTAGTTAGAGGAACGCCGGATTTTTTCCAGTAGACGTGGGGCTTTGGGTTGCCCCCGATCTGGCATTCAAACACAACGCTCCCACCTTCCACCAGTCTCTGGACCACTGGTTTTGTAACAAAGAAAGGAGCGGCAGGTTCTCCGGGCTCCGCTCGCTCCTCTGTGAGGCTAACATCGGTCATTATCACATCTCTTGACTCTAGAAAGCTGGAAAGAGAATTTCCTTCATATTAGCTTCTGGATTGCAATTTGCCAATACTAAAGGGATTGAAAATTCAAAAACTGTAGTTAACTCTTGAACAAACCGGGAATTAGCGGTACTGACCCCGCACAACAGGAAATCCACGTGACTAACTTTTCACTCTAAAGTCGGCTTTCTGTATCCACAGGTTTTGCAGAAGCAGATTCAACCAATTGCGGATTGAAAACAGTTATTTTCAATCCGCAGTTGGAAATCTGCAACTGGGAATGTGAAAATACTGTTTTCTAGCCGCGGTTGGTTGGGCTAGAAAAATGTGTATTTTACAGCCATTTTTACCTGCAGATGGGAAACTTGTGGATGTGAAGTGCTGACTGTATTTATTATAATTAAAAAAAACACATGTAAGTGGACCCACACAGTTCAAACTCATGTTGTTCAAGGATTAACTAGAACAAATACTAAATAGCAAAAGAATGTTTTACCGTTTCTCTTCTGTGGTAAATTTCTCCGTTTCCTTTTCAAACTCTTCCGACACTGAAAGCAGACAGAGATTCTCTTTTAAAGTCAGGCATTTAGTCCATCTGCTAGTAACCTCTGCTTAGCGTGACAATTAAGTTGTCCCCATAATCAACACCCCTGACCCACAAAGGGAACACTATTGTGAGGTGTGCAGAAACTATATCATGGAAACAAGTGTCAGCTGAGAATGATGAACGAGAATGATGGCATGTGTGGAAGGACGGTGTGGGTGTGGCCACTAACCCTGCACAGCTAGGTAGCAGGAGGTGCTGACAGTCCCAGCCTCGTTCACAGCACTGCAAGTAAATCGCCCGCTGTCTTCTGCAAAGGCCTCACGAATCATAAGGCGAGCAATTCCACTCTGGAAGGTTATCTGGAAATCAATGGAACTTTCTATTTGGTAGTCTTCCCTGTACCATGTCACTTTGGGGGACGGGTATCCAGAGATGTGGCACTCCAAGGTGACGGATTCACCTTCTATGACAGTCACATTTTTTAAGCCCTGTAGAGAGAAGAAAAAGGATATAGAATTGGCATGTGTGCATATTCATTAATCATCTCCACATGTTACAGTAGATGTGGGGGTTTTAACTTGCACATTCTAATTGCCATAAAATGCTTCTTTATGATCAGGACTCTAGAAATATTAGTAAAGAGACTCTTTCAGAAATGGGAATATCTCCAAGTTGAAATAAATGCATGTTATTTCCAAGTTGGTAAGGTAGAACTGTGTTAATACTGAATAACGGGACAGCTCTATATCCTCTGTGAGTCTCACATATTCTTAACAAAGCTTGAAGGCTCTGCCTCTTCAACAAAGCTTTCCATGCTACCCCCAGGTGGAGGTAATCTATTCTTCCCCTGGATGCTGTCTCTACTGAGGTGCGTATCACCTTCTGTAGTTTATCTTGCTTGTTTAGGTACGGGAATTAGCGGTACGGACCGTACCTAAATCATAAGGCAAAGCTTTCAGAGGGCAGAATTTGATTTATATTATCTCCATGTTTTTTCAATAACACTTTACACATAATAGAAACTCACTAAATCTGCTGACTACATGACTGATGGTTGCCATACAAAATTCCCCTTTTTCTTGCTAAATAGTGTAGTCTTAAGATTAGCATTTGTAAACTCACTAATGCCATTTTCCAGTTTGAGAAATTGATCTTTGCTCATATTAAAATTATTTGACCAGGTATGCATATCATCCAATAGAATCAACTTCACTCACCGAGACCAAAGTTGGTGGAGTCACAGGGATTTCCACAGGTGCAGGGACTCTTGCTGTTTCTGTGACCTATGATTTTTCACAAAGAATGTTACAAAACATCCATGGAATTAGGAGAAATCTTATAAACTCTTAGTACGTGCAAAATTATAAAATAATTTGAGGAAAAGAGCTCTGACACACTAAATTAAGTTTGAACACAGTAAAGGATAAAGGCAAGACAACTGGCTGACTACTTCCAGAGTATAACCTGTGGAACGCCAGGCCCTGATACGTAGGATGGATTGAGAAACAGCATGCAATCCAGTCACCAACCTTGGTTTCACGTCCATGAAGTACTTCGAAACGTTCTTCACGGACTGTGCTATCAGAGATGCTCACCCCTATTTCCTTTTTCACTTCAATGCCAGCTTGACTCTTATAAGTCTCTGGTGTGTCAGTGAAGGGGAATTGGGGCGAGGGTGTGGGCTCTGCTCTCACTCTAGCCTCAGCAGGCTTCACAGTGGGTGCCTTCACTGATTTGGTGATCTTCTGAGCAGAAGATGTGGCTGACAACTCTTTTTGTAATGTGGCAATAGCACTACCAGCTATTGATGCCTAAATGGAAATAAAATGAGAAAATAAGTCACTTAACTGTCATCCAAGTTATCTACAAGTGCTTCACCACTAGCATTCCTGAGTCCAAATCTATTTTCTATATGGTCCATTTTTTTAATGTTCTCATTATTACTCTTAAGAGATAGTGAAAAGTCAGAGATAAGCCTGTTATAAAGCTCATTGTCATTCCTATTACTTTGTAAAATACATCAAATATCTCTCTTAAACAGTTGTATTAAGAACTCCTTGTTTTACACTCTTATCATAAAGGGACCGAGAGTCTTCTAAAGCTCAGTTATGAATTTTCACTTAACCATTGCAATGAATGTTGCTTTTGAAAATACTACAGTGAGACATTCAAAATAAGAAATTGTTACAATACTTAATAAATTCCTAAGAATTACTTGAAAATAGCACATTTAGGTTTCAGCCACAAATCTGTTTGAAAGGTGAAAATAAACACATTCAGAAAAATAATTTAAAGCCTTCTTTACTATTTTTATTGTGTTGCTGTCTATGATTATTTGGTTTCAATAGTAATTTGGGACTATCCCAAATACAGTTGTTAAATGTACCTTATAATTCTTTGAAAAATATCATATAAGATTTGGACTTACATCTTAGATGTCCATAATAGGGACAAATATTGAGGGTTATTATGTGCTGTCAACTTGCTAAGGCTTTTACATGTATTAATTTGCCCCTGAGGACAGAGCTAATAAGGGGCACTAATTCAGACTGTTTGACCCCACAATCCAACCCAAACACCACACAATACCACTTCTCCATCTTGCTATATTGAGTATAGAAATATATGATTTCTCAATATCTTGATACACATTCTTGATTGAGTTACTCTGAAATGTCTCAGAATAAGGAAAATAAATTGTGTAATATACCACCTTTTACAACATATGAAACAGAAAGAGGCATGCATGAATTTGTGTCTGCTCAGAGGTGTAAGATAACTAATTGTCTGCTACTCTAGGCTCACCTGCAGGGCAAGTTTCAGGAATCAAACTGTGGGACAGTGAGTCCCCTATGAATGCAAACAGACGTGACCAAAAAGAGGCCACTATTGGCTTAAACCGAAGATACTGTACATCAGACATTAGATACATTTTTGAGCTAAACATTTCTGTGTCAGGCTCTTTAACTTCTTACCTCGTATCCATGTTCTGTCTTAGGAACAGAAATTTTTGAAACAGTAAAGTGAGGGCTTGCTGTGCGGGGGCGTTTATCCACATGGACTAATCTTTCAGTTGTTACATCTGTAGTTTTCTTGATCTGCATTGAAATGAAACTCAGTGACACCACTGTTCACTAGATGACCGCAGCACTTAGGCTTGCTTTGCCATGGACAGGGTGAAAGGTCAGTGGGTGGAGACTCACCTGTGATGATATATGCATTCCCATTTGATCGGTAGTTGTGATATGAGTCTCAGAAGGAGCTTGGATCACTCTGGGTTTGACTGCTTTAGGGACAACCTGAGGTTCCGAGGCTGGACGCTGGGGTTGCTCAGCTACCGTGGTGGCGGAAACCTGCTCTTTGTAGCCATACTCTAAAGTGGTCTGCTGAGCATATGATTCTTCAAGATGCCTGGGTTCTCTGGGTTCTCTGACCCGGGCCTGATCTACTGCAGCAACAACTGTTGCTACAGCCTCCGCCTTTTTCCCAACGCCCACCTGGAGACAAGGTATCCAGAATTAATACACAGTAATCTCAAAGTCGGGATGGGACACCTCCTCCTAAGATAGTCATCAAGAACAGACAAATGCCTAAAGAATGATAGTCAGATGGCACCCATGTTATATAGTGATATTAATGTCTCCAAAAATGTAACTCATGACTGCATTTAGGAACTTAATATTTCATTGATTATTATAATGTATAGACTTCTAGTTAGACACACTCTTTATGTACCTGTTAATTTAGACTACACATTAAATCACACACATACATATACACAACATAGGACAGCACAATATGTATATAAAAGAGTAAGAAGATTTTGAGTTTTTCTAGGATTATGTCTGAGGCAGTCGATTGGCACTTAAGAAATCAGAATTTTTGGGCTGGTTATCTTCATTGATTATTTTTATTATCTTCAGTCATTTAGTCTCATGTTGACGACACATGATAAAAGTGTACCCAAATACCATCATAGACCCATCCAGAAAAATCAGTTGCTACAAAGTTGTACAGTTGCATGCAAATCTGAGACAATATGAAAGCTCATGAAAACACAGGCATATTAATTTACTGATGATTCCCTAGCGATAAGAATTTTTTAACATATTAAAATCTCTCTCTTAAAACACATGAATGAAGATGTTGTGATTAAAATATAAAGTGTTATCTGATGTGGATTCAAAAGAACAAACTTTCACACTGAAGTTCAATTTACTTTCATTATTTCTGGGAGTTCAACGGAAGAGGGGAACAGAAATGTTGTTTTCTCATTTCCATGAACTTGATTAACATAAACAGGAACACAGTTTGCAAAGGAGTTTCTCTTTTAAAGGAAGCAAACCAGCTGATGTGGCTTAGATGTTATGATTCTATGCAATACTTAGACAAAGCATATTGCAAAAATCACATCGCCATGTCCCTCAGTGCTCCTTAAAAGCAATGCTGAAATATTTTACTCATGTCCAGTTTTCTTTTCTGCTTCTGTGAATAGAATCTAGATTGTATCTGAGATATTTTTCAAGTAGGATACCTGTACATCTGTTAAAATTATTATGTGAACTATTTAAGATAAAAAAAATGAAGGTTTTTTGGAGATGGAATTGGGCCTTTAGTGATCATGGGCTCTATCTAGGGCTTCATTCTAAGATGTCACGACCTAATTAATCTGCCTTGAAAAATTACAAATACCATTTTCAGAATGCATTTTAGAAGACACTGTAAAATATACATGAAGCTTAGGTGAGCTAGGTTTGTTCAGCTGTTTGTTTCTTTTCTTTTTAACCATATAGGCTATCAGGTGACTTTAATTTTACAGAGGTTTTAAAATGTTAACATATTCAACAGGTAACATATATTATATATAGTACATACTATTTACTACATATAATATGTTATATATTATCTTACATATCATGTATATTTATATATAAAACTTTGTAGAGTGATTACATTGACATTACACCTCATTTGAAACTTTCATCCAATCTATAGGGTAGTCAGGTTAAGTTCCAGTTTTATTTTCAATGAAAAACAGGCTCAAAGAAGTTGCAATTTGCCAACTGAAATAAATGGATCTTGCTCTTAATTTAAAACTTGCACAAGAGTCTTAATTACAGTAAGAAATACTGTAAATTAATATAGCAAGTTAATACATATTGGGATAACATCTCTATATTTCTCCTTGAATTAATGTATATCAAATCCATATACATAGGCCATTCGGTCATTTTGTGGACAACTAAAAATGCATACTGTATACTGGTAGCTACTCTTGTCCTACTTGACTCTAACATCCCTCATACTTTTGGAACCTCGATAAGCAAGCTGAATAATTGGGCAAGGAGACCCCAACTCATACCAGTTAAATGCTGAAAATTAATTTAGAAAACACAAAGAAAAGTGTTATTTAATCTCACTTTTCAGAACTAGAAATGTTAGCTGTTCCACTGGTGGAACTGGACTGAATCTAATTGTCTCTAATGTTTTGTTGATCAGTTAAGCAGTTAAATGGAACACTACGAGCACAATGACTCATGATGGATGAAAAGTTATGAGTGCTGATGATGATGAAATGGCACAAAACAATGCTTTTCACCTCCACAGCATGGGTTTTCATCTCCTCACGAATAAGATGTGTTTGTTCTTGCTTAATAGCAAATCCTTCTCTAGTCCTCGGCAGTGTGGCTGGTTCAGTAGGTTTTGCAGTGGTAACTATGACTTTGGGTATAGACATTTTCTGAGCTTCCATTCTTAGCTAATTTTTAACAACAAAAATAAGATAGTCAAATTTATGTGATTCAGAACAAAAGTTTAAGTATAATCACTCATAAAGTATGTTACATATTGGAATTTCTATCATTGATGAGACTTAGGAAAGACTGATACACCATTCAATATTAGATGTGGTTAAACATTTTAAAAGTTGATCTCAAATTTTGTCTTAGAAAAACTATTCCAAGATATAAAAGTAGAAAACAACACTGAGGGAAAGACAGACAGGAATCAATCATGATGCTAAAGAAATTGAAAAAATTTAGTTGCTAATTTCTAAACACTGTATTGGTGGTAAAGAATAGTTATGTAAATAGCTCATTTGGGGTAAATGACAGAGTTATGGGAAATAAGTTAATTCATGGACATTTCATAGCTACAAATAACCTTCTCATGGCTTATGTGTATTTATTCTGATTGGATAATTCCTTTCCTAGATTTTTTTTTTTTTGCGGCGGGGGGTGGGGGGGGAGATTCCCTGGCTGGGAATCAAACCCAGGCTGTGGTGTTGAGAGCGCTGAAGCCTAGGCACTGCACCACCAGGGAAACCCTTCCTTTTCTAGATTTTAATATTGTATCTTGTTTATTTTTAGTGGGAACTATTGCAGTAGGCACTATAATTTTCTCAGTTATTTTTCTCATCTGATATTTATGGGGAGGACAGAGATAAAGGTTTCACATGACGAAAGTTACATAATTTTCTGAAATAAGTCCATACTCTACAATGTAATGTACTGAATTTATGACCCCCTCAAAACACACATTTCTTGACAGTCAGATTGTTTACATATATATGTATACCTCTTATATATATATGTGTATGTGTGTGTATATGTTCACAGTATATTAAAATTAGCCTGCATGCAATTCCAATCATCAACTTTGAAAGATTTTCTAGATGTTAATAATAAAAAATGGAAAATAATAGTAAGGAAATCAGTAGGGAAAAGATTATATAGTGATATTAACAATAATAAATAATTTGGCATTTTAGTTTTTGATTGTTTAACCATCTAAAAATAAATTAGGTTAATAGTGTCTCATATGTAAGAAATTCTAAGATGTGGTATTAATGTATTATACTAGGGAATTTCACGTGAGATTTGGTATTAATGTATTATCATAGGGGACTTCACACTTGAAATAGTCACCTTTCCATGGGTAACTTGAATTTGTTCTTGTCTAGCAGCCATTCCTTCTCTAGTTCTCAGTATTGTTTCTTGTTCTTTGGCTTTAGCAGTCGCGACTGCTGTTGTAGACAAGGCCGTTTTCTCAACTTCCTTTCTCATCTGATTGTCACAGTAAAATCAAGGTTTAAATTGCACAGGGCTTCACACACACACACACACGGCACGACCCGCCTCCCACAGGCCCAGCCCGAGCAAGTGGGGATGCAAGATGAAGTTATTGCGGGTTTACCACACAAGAAAAGTTAACTTTCACTCAGCATTGTTTGCACACACTGACTGGGAATCACAAAACTTAGAAATGCTAACTCCAGATGATTCCATTTATTGCTTTTCAAAAATCAGGCCAAAAATGCTAATCTTCATGCAAAGAGAATAATGGTGGATGAGATGAATTACAAATGTTAAAGATGGATGAAAATCAAATGTTCAGATAAAATTAATGGTAAGCAGTCACACATTTACCATTTTGGTTTAGTTCGGGATTCAAAAAGGAAAATACAGATTAATAATTCATACCACGTCATAGTTAATGATTTACTAGAAATCAAGTGTAAAGATGAACTTTTTCCATCTCAAATATCTGTATTCACCTTTTTCTGAGTTATTTGAACTTGTTCTCTTTTGGTAGTGATGCCTTCTCTACTTCTTGATACTAAATCTTGTTCTTTGACTTTGGGTGGGGCAACTATGACCTTAGGTACCACTGTTTTTCTAGTTTCTTTCATTATCTGGTCATATGACAAAAAAAAAATAGTTGTTAAATTTTATACAGCCTCAAATAAAACAAATAAGTCAAAACTGAGAAAGGAAGCAGAATTTCTTCCTAGTCAAGGACATTTTCATCACACTTTAATATATCATTTGAGTTTCTTTGGTCATCCACACTGCTTCATTAGTAAAAATAGTTTTAAAAATTCAGTCTAAAAGAAAAAAATATGATTAGCAATATGAGAATTAAAGGATGCCTTTCTCTTTTTCTCATTCTTCTTATTATAATCTACTGGGAAATTCCAGTAGAGCCATAAATAACACATACTTCTGCATTTTATCAATTGACTTACACTTCAATAGGAAGACATTATAGGGAATTATAACATCATATTAGTAACAATCCAAAGGAAGTCTGAAGGTTAGGAATGAAATGTGGCAGTGAAAGCTTAGATAGGTGGCAGAAAGCTCATGAGAGATTTTAAAGTTTTTCTATTTGAGTTACAAGAAGAGGTGAAAAAGTGATGATTAAGATCCATGAGGAAAATGTAGGTGGCTTGCCAATAGAATGATACAAGAGTGAATTTCACACCAGCAGTGAATCGTCACCTTTTCATGAGTTACGTGTATTTGTTCTCGTGTAGCAATTTCTTCTTGATCCCCCAGAATTGTTTCTAGTTTTGTGGGCTTTGCAGTGGCAACTACCACCATGGATGCAGCCATTGTCTCAGCCTCCTGTCTTATCTGATTTTCAGAGTGAAATAAAGATTTGAGTTTGATAAGGTACAGAAGAAATAGCAAGATATCCTTACAACCTTCAGAAGAACACAGAATGCTGTGGTGAGAGAGGAACTTTCTATTTTAAGGGTCTACACTTGTATTTAAAAGAGAGATTTTTGTTTTCCAGAGGAATGGGCTTCTTGACTGCCTCCTGCCCCATGCCCCTTAGCAAACTGTCCTAGAACTACAAAGGTCTCATCTTTGAGACATGTTGACACGTTATGAAACCCAGTGAGTGGAAAACTACAGTCAGGCTGACCTTGCAACGGCAACATTGATCACACCAATAGAGTTCCTGTGCATTCCAAGTCTCTCACTATGAGAAAGAACTTCACCTAACTGCTGCTGGCCAGCCTTTGAAGTATATACTATTTTCAGCTGGATCCTTTATTAAAAAGTAGTTCTAGGATCAGCAAAGAGCTTGAGATTAACAGAGGTGAGCATAGGTGCCACTCCTCCAACATGAAAGAATTCAAAACATGTGTCTCTTTTCTGGCACTTTAAGGTTGATTTCACACATGGGACTGAACCAGATTTTAGTGACATTGCAGTTATTCTCCCATATCTCCATGGCACAAGAGCAGAAAACACTTCTAGGTCACTGTTAATCAACTGACTATTAGGGCACTTGCTTGAAGAAGTACCGGTCTTTCTGGATGTCCAGAATTTCCTCACTTTTCCCTGATTTTTGGTGGGCATGTTCGTGACTGGTGTGCGTGTATACACGCATGTGTCTTACAACTATGTGGTGTGTGTGTTACAACCTAATTCACTGAGGGCTCAGGTGGGGTGAAAAATCATTTGCAGTGGGTAACTAGGCTGGAGTAAGAGCTAGCTTCCATCTAAGCATGCTCTAGAAGTGTCACGGAGGGGCTCCAAACTGTTCTAAAAGAGACAGTCTCCCCAAAATGGATCCATTGAATGGAAGGTTACGCAACGAGAATGAAATTTCCATCACGAAAGAGTTTCGATACCACACACAGAGCAACAACAGAAAGAACATACATAAAAGACTCCTCCATTTAGAGTTTTCAATTATAGGGTCCTTTCAGCTGGCTGGAATGTATCTGTCAACAAACCATAAAGGTATTTAGAAAAATGCACTTACTGCTTCTTGAGTTACTTGTTTTTGTTCTTGTTTTGTAGTAATTTCTCCAGAAATTCTAGTTTCTTGTTCCTTGGCTGTAGTTGTGGAAATTACTACTTTTGGTACAAATGCTTTTTCAGTTTCTTTTCTTATCTGAAATCAATGATAAAAACAAAATCTTATTGTCTCCTGGTCTCCAATGAAAGTGTCATTACGTTTATTAAATATAACAAAATAGGAATTTGAAGAAAGAAGTAAAACCCTTTCTCTGGAGGTATTACTAAATAAAATAAATTATTGCATTTTTATTAATATGACCATGTTATTTTTCTGTCTAAACCAAAAATTAAACTGCTTAAATCAAAAAAGAAGTTGGATTTAACACTGCTTTGAATTGGAGAGTTGCTGTCTTCTTTAGAAAAGGTATCTAATTTTTATAAATAGGTAGATAGTGATATTATTCCATGCCACTTCTGTCAGTCAGAGGTGAGTACAGGCTATCAGAATGGAAGGTCTTAGAAGTAATGTTGTCTGACACTTTTATTTTATATATGAGAAATCAAGTGTGAACAATTTATAATCTGTATTTACACAATAATTTTGCTTTGGAAATTTTCCTAAATATTATGATCGTTTGGAATATCAAGACTTACTTCTCTAAAATGAAGACATTAAGGGAGAAAAGTTTTGTACAAAAGGTTTTCCAAATCCTTAACCCCCTGAAGGATACTGTGTTGGATCTGAATGCCAAAGATGTGTGTTGGGGTGTGGGTAGGGGGCAAGTTTCCCCCATTTGCCTCTTTGCTGATCTCAAATATCAAGATTGAAAATCAGGATCTCAGAGTTGAAGAAAACTTGGAAGTTCATCTTCTCAAACCACCCAAATGACAATTGTCTCCACTGGCCAACAGCCCTACCAATTGGCCTTAGCAAATCTGTCTCCAAATTCTTCCAATCACAAGCTGCCCTTTTCACTTTCTCTGATCATTTGACCTAAAAAGGTCATGCCATCAATTCCACTTCAAATCCATATTTAAATGTTTTCCCAAAGGTCAGGAAGAAGTTATCAAGCTATTTTCAAAGCAATGTGTACTCAGTGTTCTTTTCCATTCTTCCCTGTTCCTTCCTTAGCATCTATTTCTCCTTCCTGGTTTTACCTCCCCCACAGTCACATAATAGCTAGTGCATCCTTGGTTCAATGAGGATGAGACCCCTCTTTCCACTCCCAGTACGTGCTCACAGAGATTCTTTTATCTACATGAGGGAAGCATGCAGGGACTCTGAGGGACTTTGGTATCCAGTCCCCAGGAATACACAGATACAAGGGGATTTTATTAGTGTGATAACAATCCTGTTGCCCAAGAAACAACACGCTTCACAGTAACATTATTATATGTATTGACACAGGTAATCACAACAATAATTTCACATCAAAAACCATTTTCACCTGTTCATGAGTTATGTGCACCTGCTCTTGTTTCATCGTCATTACTTCTCTGGTTCTTGATTTCAGTTCTTGTTCCTTGGCTTTATCGGCAGCCGCTACTATTTTAGTTACAGCGGTCTTCTCTGCCTCTTTTTTCATCTGATTTTCAAAGGCAAAAGGGAGGAAATACTTTAATGCACCTCATATAAAAAGTGACAATAATAAATCAGGATACAGACATAAATGTCACACAAGAGAGGATAAGGAGGAAAGCTAGAGTGCTTTTAAACTATAACAGAAAATCTATTCAAATACGAGGTGGGAAATTATCCTGGATTTATCACACTTTTCCACCATGAATCAAGTGTCACATTTATTTTGGGGAAGGAAAAGCAAAGGTCTTTGGGGGAAGCTTAGAAAAAAATAATACCTGCCCTGAAATAATGGTTTCCATGCCTGGTTCTTGGAGCACCTGAACTCTGAATCGACTGGTCTTGAACTTCAACACACACCACCATACCTTCTGTAGTTGACTTTCCCAACCGCCTTTTGTCTGTTTTGACCCAGGAGCACTTTGATACATGGAATACTTTGTCTGACCTCCTTGTACTAACTTTCCGATAGTTAACTCTTGCCTGCCTACCTGCCTGCCTAGGCCAGGTACTTATGGCACTTCTAAGCTGAACACCTTTGGTATCTCAGACTACTTTTTTCTCAGAAAGTCTGGGTCACAACGGGCTCAGTGCTGTCCTCAAAATGTTTTGAGCCATTGGCTCCTCATGGGATCTCTGCACACAAAGCTCCGTCTGGCTGGCCTGACACATACCTGGTCTTGAGCAGGTTGGATGTGCATTGCGGTCGTGGTTGTCCTCTGAGCAGTCTGCTCTACAGCGCTGATAACTGGTTCTCTCACTCTGGCCATGTCAACAGCAGCAACAACAGTCGCAACAGCTGCACTCTTGTCAGTTTCTTGTTTCACCTGAATTAGACATGACCAAGTACATCACTTTTTAAAGTGGCATGCCCAGGAGAAAATACAAAAGCATGTGGAAACTGAACTACAGAGAGTTAAATATACATGGGTGTAAGTATTTACCATTGCCAGGAGAGGTATGGTATAGATTTTTAAAAACCTATATTTTATGAAAACCTCACAGATTCGAGACTTTGTTCCAATTTAAAATGTGAAAGGAAGAAAATTGAAACAGAACAGCTGTGACAGTACCTCCGTAGCACCAGTAGCGACAGCCCCTGCTGCGAAGGTAGCTCCACTGATGGTCATTTGCTCCTGGGCCCCATATCTCCCTTCCCATCTCTCTTCTGTCCTGATCTGAGTAGCACTTGTCACCATCGTTTCTCTCATCTCAGCTTCAGATGAGGCCACGTAGCCCTCTTGCTTCCAAGGGGGAGGCACTTCGGGGCCTAGGGCCATGGTGGGCATCTGAGTCTTACGCATGAGTACTGGAGACTTAACAGATCTGATGGGCGATGTGGAGATCCTCCCGGCTGGAGACACGGGCCTGAAAATCAAATTGCAGGTGTCAAGAACCCAAGACAAGGCTCTCCTTTCTGTGTCATCAGATTTGAACAAAAAGAGGAATGTCTGGAAATGTTTAATTTAAGGCCATTTTAAAATGTGCGCCTCAATAACCTATTTAGAGGCAAATAATGTACTTGAAAGTAACTTGTTTTAAATCCCAGTAAGTCTTACTCTTCCCTGCTGTAACTCGAAGATCAGACTTAAGTCTAAAGAATTCTATGTCCACCTCATCCTCTCACATTTTAAGAAGTCAAGATAGCAACAGGTGCTTCCCTGCAATACAGCCAAAGAAAGGCTATGGCAACTAGGGTAATCATAACTCCACATTTCTCTGTCTTCCCAATTCTGGGGGGTGAGGGGATATGGAATAGGTATTGAACAGAGAAAGGTTTCTGTAATCGGAATGCTTGTGCAACTCTAGGCTAAACACGTTTAACCTGTTTTATTTTCCTGTGGGATTTCCTACAGCCTTCACCATGCCCAGATGCCTTGCAAGTCTCCATGTTAGGAGGTCACTTTTCAGAGCTTTTTGGGGTATAGGCTGTGCAACTGTTAGGAAGTGCTGTTCTAATCAATGTGCTGTAAATTGTTTTTAAATTTCCTCTATATTTGTTTACCCTCACCATTATTGGACTTCTTTTAAATATCCTTATAATTACTGTGGTAACTGCCTAGTTTGAAACCTAAACATTCCATGATTTTTTTAAATTAAATTGATTAAGTGGTTTTTCCAAAATAGTTTTTATTACTTTTTATGTGTATCCAAAGTTCAGTAGCATCAGTTAAAGAATCTGGGGGCTAAACTCTGGCATTTATAGACGAAAAAAATTCCTGATTGATAGCAATAATTTTAGGGGTTGGTCAACTATTTTAAGACAGTTTTTCATAATTTAATTCTTAATCAATAAGGTGTATTATGTTTTCTCCTCTAGGTGGCAGTATTGCCTTATCATTGCATCTATGCACTATAAATATTTTTGTTGTTGTTTTGTTCGTTTTTCATTGTTAAATGTATTGGGGTGACATTGGTTAGTAAAAATTACATAGGTTCCAGATGTACAATTCTATAATACATCGTATATGTGTCGCATTATGTGTTCATTACCCAGAGTCAGTTCTTTTTTCATCACCATATATTTGAGGCACTGCATAGAATATTTAATTACAGGGTAACAACAATAGTACATTACAATATTAACCAGTTTCATGAAGAAATGTTTAATCATTTTCTTGAAGAAGGGTTTTTTGGTGAAAATCAATTTACATTGTATAAATGAAGTTGCACTCAACTAAACAGAGACCTGGGGGGAACATGTCTCTATTTTGAAAGTGACTGCCTTGGAAATACAACAAAGACCAGTTTAGAATAATTAAGCTCTACACCGATTGAAGAAAAAAAAGCAAAGTGACAAGCACTTCCAAGTTTCAACCTGTGATTCTTGCTGTACCTAGTAAAGTGGGTTTAATTCAAAAAGACTTAAAAGACATGACTTGAGTCATTAGCAGCAGGTTGCAGGTAAGCCCATAACTGTGAAAATCAATGTAATTTGTGTCATTATAGGAAAGTGCCTATTTCTGCTCTTATAAGAAAAAATAACCACCTGGTCACAGCTAGATACAATGCACCTTATTCAATGAAATACGTTTTCCTCACTCTACAGCAAAAATCAAGATTAAACCATGAGGCATGTTAGGAAGTTTTCTACCTTGTGTAACAATTACTTCTCTATAAATTGGTATTTTTACTTTTTAATTTCTTTAAAGAAAATTTTGGTGGCTAAGTTATTATTATTAATGAACTCTCAGAACTGCTAAAACAGTCAAACTGCTCCAATGAATCAGGGAAGCTCTGTAATTTTAAGTAACCCTCAGGCTTAAATTCAAAATATGGTGAGGTTGTTATCGCCCTCGGAAATCACATTTGGCCTGTCTTGTGATTTCCTGGTGTGCAAACTTGGGATTAGCCTGAGTCAGAACACTTTTTATATTTGTTAGACTTGGTGTTAGTTAGCCTGAATCAGACCACTTTTTATATTTGTTGGCTAGAGATGTTATAAAACTGAGCTTTTTGTTCAAGATTTCATATTAGTGTTTGCCAACATCTTTTAATTCTTAAAGTGGAAAATGTTTCCACAAATGCCTGTTTGATTTAGTCATGACCTTGCTTTTGCATGCATAAATTTTTAGTTTAATGTAGTTGAATCTGCAGATCTATTTTTAAAGGCTTTCCTCCACAAATGCTTTCCCAAGTTTTTTGTCATTGTGTTGGTTTCTAGGTTTTTTTTTTTGGTTGGTTCCCTGACCAGGAATCAAAACCCAGGCTGCGGTGGTGAGAACACCAAAGCCTAGCCACTAGACCACCAAGGAATACCCCTGGTTTTTAGCTTTTAATTTAACTTTGCAGTCAAGCTGAGATTTATTTTGTAAATGGTGTGTGATAAAGGTCAATATTTGTTTTCTTCCAAATAGATAGCTAATCAGGCCAGCCTTCTTAATCAAGTAAAATACTCTTTTACTTTAAAGGTCACTGATTAAAAATTAAATTACCTGGATATTTGAATTTATCTCTGGATTCTCTGTTCTGCTCCCCTGAAGTATTTTCTATTCATTTCCCAATATCATACTGTTTTGATTACATTAACTACATAGCACAACTGAATATTTTTTATTGTCAATTATCTTTTAAACTTTTTCTTGGCAGGGGAACTGTCTCCACATTTTAAAAACTCATTTCAATTAACCAAGAAACACTTTTTTGGTTGCTCCAAACTTTGCACATTTTTCAGTTCATCATTATTAAAAACCTCAGCATGTTGAGCCAAATCCCAAAGTTTCAAATCTGCTATAGAAAATTTACATTGATTTTCTAATTTCTGAGCCCTGATAATGCATGTTTACTTTCTAAAATACCTTCATATTAACGAAGCATAGAAACCCATTTTATTTTTTAGATAAAATAAGCAAATGCAAAATATTTAGGTTTTACTTTTTATCAGATCATAAGAACATTTGTATAATTATTTTTGATCAACAAAGTATTTTCAACTAATTATCTCATTGGCTTCTGTGAACGTACCTTGAGATCATTCTTATTGTGTTTGTCTCTAATTTACAAATGACACAACTAAGAATTTAAGCAAATTAACTGTTTTTGCTTCGGTCACCTGTATATAAAACTAGGGATGATGATTCTTAGAGGTGGTTGTGAATATTTATAATGTACATAGAGTGCCAATCAAATATCTAACATAGAAAAAATGGTAAGTGTATGTTAGCAATGATCTAATTATTATAACTATTTTCTTAAATCCCATTGGCAGCAAGTGATCACGCTAACTGAATGTAGCACTCTCAAACAATTCTGTGCTGTTCAAATTTCACTATGCTTTTTCCTGGCCCCTAAAGCAGGTATTTATTAAATGGTATGTAAATAAAAATTCAGAATTAGAGTTTATAAAGTTCTCCAATTTACCTGTGGAGAGTGAGGATTTGTGAAAATTATATTCAATACCTTTTTGGCTTACCTCCTTTATCACATGCTACATTTTTTATTGCTTCCTTCTATTTCTATTCTTGTTGGATGAAACTTAATTCAAAACTATATAATGACCTGATCTTTTCAAAAGATTTTACCTGACGGGAGATGGGGTGGGTGCCCGTACATGTCTGACGGGGGAAGGGGAGTGTCTTATTGGCGATGGGGACTGCTGTCGAGCCAGCTGTGCTTTGGCAGCAATGGATGGTGGGGTGGGAGACCTCGATTTCGGCTTCGGAGGTATCCTGGGAGGTGTTTTATGTGGCAGCTGTTGCCCAGTGGCACCATCTATGACCATCTCTACTGTTGCGATTGATCTGGCATCAAAGTGGGCTTCAATCTTCTGTAAAAGATAAAAACAAGGCCCATGGTGAGGAGGAGGTCGGTGCAGCAGCAACCTGAAAGCCTTGGAAACCGACAGTATAGAAAAATACCTTTTCAATTCGGGTTTGTCTTGTTTCTGAAATCTGAGCAGTCGAAACAATTGTCTTTGTCTTTTTAGCGGGTACTACTTCTTCACCTGTGGGAAGGGAAAGGTAAGTATTTAGGAGGGGGCATGGTGCCTCATTTTTAAAGGGATTATGTTCATTATCACTATAGAGTTACTATCATCTTCTAGGTGTCCCAAAAGAGGAAAACGCTGAAAGTTTGTGATGTTTGTATTAATATAAATTAGCTTTAAAAGTAGTAAACGTTCACTATTAGAACAGAATTTACTTAGAACCGTAAAAAAAATTCTACTATTTGGCAATAACTTGAAAACGTAGATGGCAATTGAAATTCTTTCCAGTTTCTAATGGGGTTACTAAGCACAGATTGCATCCACGATTCAGAACCCCTGCCTAGAATCTCAGGTTCTCATCTTCAAGGGCGTGTGTTGAAAAGCCAGCTTTGATTTCAGCTCACAGTATCGCCAGGAATCAGAGGGGAGACAGGTGTACCCCGGCCTCACTTCGTCCTCAACCAGCCCTCTCCCTTCCTCCCTCTTCCTGCACCTCCAGCACGTACCTTGAACCAGCAATTCAGCAGTCGAAGTAGCTCTTCCAACGCTATTGGTAGCATTTACTGAATAGGTCCCGGAGTCTTCGGGGTATGCTTCCGCAATCAGTAAGCTGTAGAGGTCGCCTTCTTGTGAAATTTGAAAATCAAGGGAGCTCTGGATTTCAGCTCCATCCCGGTAGAACTTCACCACAGGTGTAGGGATTCCAGTCACTTTCACTTGGAGTCGCACTTGGCTTCCTTGTCTCACGGTCATGCTCTGCAGTCGTTGAACAAAGTTTGGTGGTGCTGTCTCCGCTGCAGGGGGAAGAGAAGAAAATCAGGATTCCAGCCAGCGCTCCCCACGGGCTATTTTTAAACAATCACAGCTCAGATTCCAAAACCAGGCGCTGACTTGCTGAACCGAACATCCTTGACTGACCTTGAGCCCAGTTCATACAGCAGGTGACAGCAAGGATAGAGCTGAGAGACGGCAGAAGGCAATCCTGCCACCATATTCTGTTTTACTGCTTTGTTTTATTTAGTACTTTTAGATTACTACATGTAAAAGCAAATTTTTAAAAAAGAAAAAGCCTAGATCTTGTTATAACATTTCTAGAGAAAATGTCTGGCGCTTCCTCCCAATCTCACCTCTAGCACTGTATTAACGTGTTAAGGAAACTTCTTGTACTTCAGTAAGTTGCATTAAAATGAATTCCAATAGTTGGTATGATGGGTGCACCTGTGACTTACAGAATCATGAAATTTTCATTTAATTTTAAAATCCCTAAATCATCTCCAATTGGATCACTATTCAAATAACCCAAATATTTACTTGCATTTAAAATGTCAATCCAAATAATGACATGATCTAATGTTAGTTATGCTACAGAGAGAAGATTTTTTTTTTGGTTAATTATGGTGAAACAATTTTTTTATGAAATAAATGTGAAGGGTGAGTGGGGTATGTTTTTAAGTAATAAGGGACAGCAGATGCTGTGAATCCTATGCATTTTCCATTTCCTAATTTCCTGGATTTATGTTAAAGTTCATACCTGAGGTTTAGGTCAGTTATAGCCCTATTCTTGAACAGTGCTAAAGGCATAGTTCATTGGATAAACAGACATAATATTATGTAGCTCACACAAGATAGTATCATATAATGCATAAAATAGTGCAATGTTCTGTGTATCAATGTCTTACCAGGAAGTAAAAAAATAGAGAAAATAACAGGGGCCATGAAGCTTGCTGATGAGGAAACTGTGTCATGCACTTGAAACATAAACAAGCGTATGCTTGTTTACTGTGTAATATTTTTAGAAATTGAAAGTAAATGCAGATTATTTAACTTTCTAGCCTAGAGTAGTGTTTCTTAACTGGGTAGTTTGTGGACCATTGCATCAGAATCTTCTAGATGTTTGTTAAAAGTGTAAATTTCCACAAATATACGTGTTTCTTTTGCAGGCTTATAAACAAGGTTCCAAACATTTCTACTTTCTCAGAGACAATACTTTTTAATATACTTCTGAGTGTTTAGTACGTGTATAGAGGAACTGATTCTCAACCACTTCTGTGCTATATTTTGAGAGGAAAATTATGTGCCACAAAGTAAACAACTTTGCTACCAATTCAGTCTCCAGTGGGCCCTTCTCTAGACTCAAGGTACATCTACTTGTGCTCCCAGTTCTTTGAGGCCCCCTTTCTCATATCGTGGGGATGCCCTCTGGGGTGGGGGTCACGGGACAGGCAGGGCCACTCCAGCTTACCTGTCACGAGAAGCTCAGCAGTACTAGTCGCTTGTCCAGATCCATTGGTGGCTTTCAGGGAGTATCGTCCACTGTTGGCTTTAGTCACGGCGGGGATCCTCAGTCTAGCGCGGCCATCGCTAAAGGAGATCTGCACGCCGGGCAGAGTGGAACTGGAAATCACCTGGCCATCCCTAAACCAGCTCACCTCAGGAACTGGGAAACCTGGAGCACAAAGACAATTCATCCTTATGTTTGAGGCAGGCACTGCAAAGTCTTGGCCTAACTGGTAAAAGCTATCGAGAGTGTAACGCTATTTATAGTGAAAACTTGATAGCCGCAGGACAAAAGTATAAACTTGCAGACCATGAGGAAGATCTGTGGATTAATGAAGAGGCCAGTGCCTTCAAGTTACAGGGAAAGAAACTGAGGCTCAATGATTTTTTCAAGGACTCTTGGCTATCAGTGGCATACAGAGGACTAGAATTTCCATTTCCTGCCCTCTGTCCAGACCAATTTAGTAGACAACATTAAAATCACAAAAGGAAATATAAAAGTGGAAAGCCAAAGAAACTGAAATAAAAAGTGACTGCTGTCCTCTTCGACCTCTCCTGCCTTTCAAATGTGCAATCAGTAAAAATACTACACTGTGAAGAGGCAGGTTCTCATACCGTAAGAGACGAAGCCAAACCTAGTCTTTCAGAATAACATGTATAGCTGGGGTTACGGGTAGAAAAGCCAAACTCTTCATTTTTTATAAATTTGGGGACAAAGATCTACATGTAAGTGGTTTGATGTTTTTAAGTATATTAAAACTCTAGCAGTCCAAAAGCGTGAGGTGAATTTAGAGTGTAGTTTGTTTTGTATTGGCATAAAGGATGGTGTTCTGTCCTTCAAATGAGGAGGTGAAGATAACCAAGAGAAAGTTTATTTTGTTGTCTTTACATTAGCCAGTTTCCCACTGTGGCCAAGAGAGTAGTTTATTTGAGTAATTCACGGGTATCAATTATGTTCAGTGATGCTTTTCTAAGAGTTTATTAGCACTTCGCCTGAAGGAACAAGAAGTTATGTAGAAGTCAGATTCCACTACTCCACAAGCAGGCAAAATTCCCAATGAAGCCATATGTGTTCTGCTCAGTTCAGAAGTTACTGAGCCTTAAAAGATAAGTAAGTGAATTATTTGGATGTCTGTCAGAGTTTATCATGCATAAGAAGAACTGAATTGGTGTCTATCTATATATATACATACAGAAAATGATTATACTTTGTGCAATATAAAATAAAATGTTATCAGTTATGAATAAGATTGGTATATGAAATAAGAAAAAAAAAGAGAAAGAGAAAAGAAAAGGAAATCTGATTTTATACCTTCATTATAAGCCATAAAATAAAAGAGGGGGAGCAATGTACTTATGGAGGTGAATCGAGCATGATTCTCAATTAATCCATATAATTTTATATGATCAGTTACAATACTGCCGAAAAAGACAATACTGATTAAATAATTTTGAGATTATTTACAATATAGTTCATAGATTAACCCCATTTTTTCACAAGGTGATAGGTCCCAGGAGTCATGCCTTTTAGGACCATTCTTAAACCAAGCTGTGAAGGAAAAAAGAAGGAAAAGAAGAAACAGTACTTGCTTTTAAATAAAATTATAAGGTCTTGTTTGTTTCTCTTTAGTGTATAGACCAGTGTAGCATATATTACTGTTTATTGTTATTTTAAACTGATTGGAATATCTTTAAAGTCACTAGAATCACTTCATAAACATTGAATAAAAAATAAAATAATTAGGAATTAGTTCATCACTGTACATTCTGATTCTGAGAAAAGTCAGTTGGATTGTTATTTTCCATATGAAACAACCAAGGCTCAAGCACCCAGGCTGGTCAGCCCTGGCTACCTGCCCAGCAGCTGCATGGCTGGCCGCTACTAGGTTTAAGATTTTGGCTTCGAGTCTGGCCCTCCACATGAGCTCCAAAATGGAATGACCAAATCTGGTCCTACTTAATAGCTGGATTCTGACAGCAGTTTTAATGTAATGCTAACAATTTTGCTTTGTGGAATTAAAAATATGAATCAAACGTTTTTAAGCCATTCTCTTGTCAGATTTCGTCAGTACTCTGTGAATGATACACCCTTAGAATGACCCTTCAATAATGTTGACCCAATTTTTCAAAGTGAAAGCAGACCTTGAACTTGACATCAAGTCCTACAGCAAAGTCAGCTTACTGGGGAGGAGACAAAGAAAACAAAGGAAAGCAGTAATGTGTGAGCTTACCACTAATGTGAGCCTCAAAGGTTGCGGTACTACCCTCCAGTACCACAACACTTTGTAACGGCTGCTTAAACGTCGGTGCTTGAGTTGTCATCTTTTTAGGCACTCTGAAAATGAAGAGAAAATAAATTGAAATGTCACAGTTAAGGACCACTCTGCAGGTACTTTGCAAATGACAGAGACGCACATTTTTTAAACCGATTGCTCTATGTATCATCTCCGGGCCTAGTGTGATGGGCAGGCCTTCTTTGTGGCTTGAATTTGAGCAGTTGGCCTCTGGATTTACTGGGAGTCTAAAGAGTAGCAAGTGTAAGGGGACGTGGGGGAAACAATTCAGGCAAGCACAGCAAAGAATGCACCCTCCTGGTCAAAGGGGAAATTCAAATTTGTCAAAGGTGGGAAATCTGGGTTAGAGCTGGAGCAAAGGAACACTGGGGAAGTAGGGGCGGGGGAAGGGAAGAATAATAAAAGAGACGTGTGGAAGTGTAAAATGAATCTTTGCATCAGTTCAATGTTTGAGAAACAATTATTAAAAAAAGATTTTTTTCCTTCCAGTATTTTTCACTCACTGTATCTGTATTTATAAATTCCACACAGATTCAGGCACTTTAAGTAATCTAGGTAATTACCTAAAATAGTCACCAAAACTAAAAGTGTGAACTTTGCAATTCCTGTTCTTACTTGAAAAGTTGTGGAGCCTTGTCAAATATGCAAATCTTTTGTAGATAGCATACCAAGCTTTCTATTTCTTAGTACTTCTTTATATTGTAACTGCCCAATAAATGTTTCTATTCCTGAAGCAAATATGCAGGAAAATTTAAATTTAAGTGAGTAGGCCAAAATTTATTATAGATCTGAAAGAAAAATACTGACTTGAGTTCTTAATAGGGAACACTGCACAAAGTCTGAAAAATGGAAGGCTAGTGTTAAATGCAGATGATGAAAAGATCTATGCTTTCATAACATAAGTATTCTAAAATCCAAGAAATGAATATGAAATTTGCTTTAGTTCTTTTGTTAAGTGGAAGAAAATACTTTATCAGTTTCAAAGAGATTATCTTAAGAATTTTCTGATGGATACATACTTTATTTAACGTGATGATTCCACTATTCTGATATAAAGCAGATTTTCAATTGTCAATTGCTTTGTTATTATTTTTCATAAAATTCTCTGTTCATTGAAGGTTTTGGAGCAATAACCTTTCTAGTAAACTCTGTACTTAATTGTAACTAAATTAAAAAGAAAACAAAACCAGAATCCTCTGAGGCAATAAAATTTATATTTAGAAAATTCGGGTAATATCTAAAAGTTTTTTGTCAAACTTTGTCAAGAACTCCTTATGGTAACATATCTTCATGACAAATAACTTTTTTGTGTCTAATTTCTCCTATTTACAAACTAGTGTGCCTTCTAAAAATAGTTGTATTCTTTTACACCATTTATGTATTATATATCTATGCATTTACAGTCATTTGCAATTAGTAATCTAATTCCAGAAAGAGGGAAAATTAAAGTATATTTAGAAATAAAAAGTCTGTAAAACATTATTTGTTACCCTTCCTAGCATCAACATTTATCTCATATCATATAATGTGATCAACTTGAATTAAAATACATAAAGAGATTATGAGAATTAAAAAAAAGAATTATATAGACCTTTTCCCCCCACACTTCTTAATATATTGCAATTACCTGACCTAAATTAGACTTTTATTCCTATTGTCTGCGTAAAATTTGTTGTTTTAGCCCTTGCTCTGCAGAGGCCTTTGTCTAATTAGGACAGAAGGAATGCATCTAAAATGTCATGCTCCCAAAATAAACTTTCCAGTGTTGACTGACAGCAGGCAAGTGTTCTGTCGCTGTCCTGCAACTGATAGCTCAGCAGTTGATTCCCTTAAAAAGTCATCAGGGTGTAGCTGATACCAAATGCATTTTATCAGAGCTATTCTTGGTGCGTCTCACTTTATCACTGAATAATATAACCTTGAACATTTTAGACAGACAAAAAGAGTCCATTAAAGAAACAAACACTTCTATTACCATTTCGGACCTCAACTTGAACACTTCTAGAATATTAGGTGCATTTAAGCAATGTGAATCATTAACTGTGCTGACATGCTAGAGCATTAACCTATGTGAAGAAAACTATCCACATATTTTAAGACAGAATTTAGCAAGCAAATTCAAATAATGGATTGGCACCAGCAAGAAGTAGATAGACAAACATCTCTGCAGAGGCACTACCATAGAAAGATAAATGGGAACTAGAGTTAGAAAGGAACTCTATCATTAAAAAAGAAGAAAAGATGCTGCTCACCTGATTTCTCAAGAGTACCCAAAAAGGGTGGGACTAAGCCCAAGGTTTCTTCTGAAACGACGTCCTATCTAGAGTTGGTTTGTTCGACCATCTCTGACATGAATCGGTGAGCCTCTAAACTTAAAAACAAAACTACACAGTCTTGACTGTGTAGTTTTGCTTTTCTATGCAATCCCTACACCCGAGGCGAGGCTGGGAATGCACGACTGCTCAAGAGCCAGGGTCTGGCCCTGCCCTTATATTTGCCAGATCTGCTGACAGCCCACATCCTTAGGGCAGGGCCCCGGGTGATTGGCTCTCCTAGGAAAAAGCATGATGGGAGAGAGACCTATTTGGTTGTGTCACATACCACCTGTTCTTCTGATAGGCAGTGCTAAATTTAGCACCTCAAAAGAGGCTTCACCAAGGAACTAGAACTGGATTTAAATAATAACTGTTGAGGCTTAGAGAAGAGCATTTGTTGCCTATGTTAAAATCTGAAAACACGGGTCTAAGAAGAATTAGTGACAACAGAAGCCCTATGGGCAGTCATAAAATAGCCCTAAAGTTAGCCTCTGCCCTGTGAGTCAGGCCCCATTTCTTTCCCCTTCCCCCATGAAACCAACCAAATGGACCTGTCAATCATGACAGCAGATGAGGTAGTTTATCTCATGCATAAGACTTCACCTTTTTTGAAGAATCAGTGGCTGCAAACTACAGCATTGAAGAGAGCTCATTTGTACTATCTACATTCTCCAGAATCCACCTCTACTTTGGGGAGAGTTATGCTAATGTTAATGAGCTAAGTGTTCATACAGCTCTGCAAGAAAAAATGTTGAAAGGATAAATCTTAACTCTGCTTAGATTTAGTCTACACAGTGTAATAATTTCACTTTTGGTAGATTTCAGTTTTTTTCTGGCATTAATATTTACAAACATGCATGCACTGTTTCTTAATGAGTAGCCAGTCTTACGTGAAATCATCCATAGGGTTCTTTGTCCAGGCACATGAAGGCTGCTTTGCTAATCTCTGGAGTTTGCTGTTACTAATGGGAAGTGGCTAGGAGATGATATAGTTGCTATTTTAAGACTGAATGTAATTTCAAGCAAGAGTTATTTCAAGTAAAAAAGAACATATTAAAAGATCTTCTAATAGTTTAGCTGAGAGATTTGTAAAACTTCACAAAGAGGAAAGAAACTTGTTTTGTTGATAACGAAGAGACTTCTTTAAAAATAAAATAGACCAAATTTTTAAAATTTAAGTTATTTTATGCCTGTATAAAAATGTTTCTTGTTGTGAAAGAACTTGGTCATGCATTAGATTTTTCTACTTCCTGCATATTTCATACTTTGCAATTATTTATATAATGACTTATTAATATTTAACAGCCAAAATATACTAGACAGCTGATATAGTAAAGTTATATAGACGAGATGACACAGTTTAAACATTTGTCTCCTTTACTTCAGCAGTGATATATCAATGGCATCATTTTACTCCTGTAGACTCTCATTAGCCACAATCTCATTTGACTGCTTTATTCAACAACGAGTTTCATGTTATATATCTTAAAATTTATTCCCAATTAGAGACTCATGTTACAAGCAATCTGCTATTTATATGGCAAAGCAAGACTAGAAATTTATGTGATCATTCTGATTTGGGGGTGTTACCAATTGGCTATCTAAGATGTGTTTGTACACGTGTGTGTGTGTGTGGGGGGGGGTATACAAGGGCTGTTTAGAAAACGTCCAGCCATAAATGCCTCTATTTTTCCTATTACATGACTGGATCCTTTCTGGACAGCCCTCATACAGTGTGAGTGTGTTTACATATTTTTAGATTCATTTGCTCTAATGTGAAGCATATTAATGTCTTGTTGTGTTTGTTGGAACCAAGGTCAAACCACTTTAACTTTTATGGAAACTAGAGGGAATAAGTGAACAGAATCTTGAAACTCATGTCATTGTGATTGTGACCTGATGCAATACAAAAGCTAGGATGATTGACGATTATTATCGACATAAGGTCAAATGTCTGTCCTCCAAAGTTGATTGTCTATTCACTGTTTTTGGAGATTTATAGACTTTGTCATATTGTTAAGATTCTTGCCTTTTGGCACTTACATCCTTACCTGACATTCAGAGTTAATACAGAAAGGAAGAAAGGAAGGAAGGAAGGAAGGAAGGAAGGAAGGAAGGAAGGAAGGAAGGAAGGAAGGAAGGAAAGAAGGAAGGAAGGAAGGAAGGGAGTTTATAAACAACTAATACTGCTCTGGAAAAAAGGCCATATTGTTGGATTAATAATCAGTTATGGAAAGTACGTGATATCATGGTGAGCATTAGTTTTAAAATGAAATATGCCATAGTTGGAATATAATAATCTATCCCAGTGGAAACCAACTACTACTCAAATTTGGAGAATTAGCTGAT
The DNA here is from genome assembly GCA_004026885.1 of Lyroderma lyra. Taxonomy (NCBI): domain Eukaryota; kingdom Metazoa; phylum Chordata; class Mammalia; order Chiroptera; family Megadermatidae; genus Lyroderma; species Lyroderma lyra. The sequence goes on along the minus strand of PVJL010000697.1, from coordinate 17,669 downwards.
GAAGTAAGATCTTAATTTACCACCCTAACAGTGGGAAGGAGTCCCATAAGTAATCCAAAACAGCTGATGATTCAAATATAATGGCGACTTAGTTTTGGAATGCAGGGCGTGTTTCTCTCTTTGAGCATTATAATCAAGGCAATACAATAAATAGCTATTAAGCATATGCTCAATGTTGAACACTGTGCTAAATTATGGTTCTGGATTCTGTCATCAATTATTGACTGAAGAGTACCAGAGTGGTGACTTTGTACAAGGCACTGTGTGTGCTAGATGACGGCTAGACAGTAGTGACCAAGAAGATAAACACGGTTCCTTCACTTTCAGGAATCATGGTCCACACAAACTTCTAATAAATTCTCAGTTATCTGTGACTGAGACCTAGACTAGGATATGTGTAAAACTCAGGCAGTAACTTCATCTGCACAGTTGGTGATGGTGTCAGGCCTTATTTATATTACACAGAACCATTTACCAAAGGAAAATTTTACTGAGGGCTATTAACCCTCCCAGCCCGCTGTACCTGTTTGTGGGTCATTTCCGAACCTGCCGCTGTACCGCTGGACCTAATTTTCGGTACTTTGACTGGTACGTGAAAATCATGACTCCAAGTTCCATCTTACTCTAACCACTTGTCGGCATGTAACTAACATTTTTCTATATCATGTTGGTTTTTTCTCTTTAATGGTCAGGAGCCCAGGTATAGGGGACAGTTAGGTTCAGGGCCTCAGGTCTGGTAGGGTTAAGAAATGGGTACAGTGTTTAAGGATAATGTAAGAATACTTTGAGAGAAAAGAGAAAAATTTATGAGTCTAATAATTCATTAAAATTTTTTTGTGCATTTTTACTGTATTAAACATAATCCAAGCACCAGGATTATAGCAACGTACACAAAAGACAGAAACCTTAGCCTTCAAAGAGTTTGCATTTCAGTAAGCACAGTAATGTCTAGTATCTACAATGTCTACAAAGTCCCATTCACTCATAAACTATTTTAAAGTTGAAATATAGACCCAATTTTACACAAGTAAGTAGAAGAAACATACAGGGAAGAACATACTGCCTCAAACAATCCTGTCTCATGGATTATCATCCGTGTTCCTTGAATTATAAAGGCAAGCAAAGCTACCCTGGGGACAAGGGAGGCAAGAAAGTTGCTGCTTGAAGTTCAAGACGAGAAGGCCCCTTGTCCGTTTATCATCAAACTGATTTCTACAATAATTTTAAGTGTACTAATAGTCACTAGCACATTTAATGCCACATTAAACAGGAAAGAACTATTTTAGACATGTTTGATACTTCTGCCAAAATAGGGAAGACCAAAATATTAAAGTCTAATTTCTCAGTAGTACTGACTCCAAGGGCCCACAGAATTTTGCTCCTATCCCACATGAGTTTAGACAACTCACTGAATCTAAGTCTCAGATTCGGAGTTGTAGATTAGGGATTATTATTAATACATCCACGTCAAAGCATTGCGGGGGTGATTAAATGACAGAATGAATGTGACAGTGCTCAGGACAGTGAGAATCTGACACACGGTGGGCACTTACTTTGTTTGCTGCTGCCAAGCCTGACACAAAAGAAAATCATTTCTGGGCATAGTAATATTGATTTGTTAATTATCTAACTATAATGCTGAATATCCAGGATAGTATTTTCTAAGAAATCTTTGAAAAGGCTAAGAGTGAGCTCATAGAAACACACATTATGTCCTTCCTTGAAGGACATGATGTTTATACATGGAATTAAAGCAAAGCCCAAGAATTACTGCAATCTTAAAGAAGAAATAAGCTGGGTTTATGGAAGCTTGGGACAGGAAACCATAAACAGATCAGATCCAACCTCTAGCAGGTGCTTCCTGGAGGTGATAGTGTTGTCAAACAGCAAGCTTTATACACACCAGTTGGGCTCATTTTACACAGTAACCACTGCAGGCTCAAGGCCCAGGGATTAAAGGCTCTTTCAGAGCCAAAAATGTATTGCGGAGCTGAAAAATAACTTTTGCTCTGAAATACAAAAAGAAATCTTCGAAAAATGAAAAATAATAGGTGTTTATCAAATGCCTACAAAAGAAGACATGTCAACTACTGAACTTTTGATGGGTATATTTTAATATGGTTGATATGTTAAGGAGTGCATCCTTCAAAAGTAGGAGAGCCTGAGTGGGACAAAAATCTAAAAATGACCCTGAAGGCAGCACTACTGTCTCAAAACAAAACAAAACATGAAAAAGAAAACAAAGGTAAACTTTGAAATATTTGAAAGACCATTTGAACCTTAAATGATGGTTTATGTTTATAAAGAATTCTGACTATTTTTGTGTGTCTGTTGAAGAGATTTAGGCCTTTTTACCCCTGTGTTTTACCTCGTGTTTCAAATTCCTAGGCAAATACTGCTCCCATCCCCTGCATCGCCTCACCTAATTATAAACATAGAATCCTTTTGAAGCAAGCCCTTACCGTGAAAGCAGCGTGGGGTATTGCTGGATCTTCTCTGGTTGCCTTCCATTTACTGTTCACTCGTTCCTATCCTATGCTGTGTCCCTCCGAGGCTGATCCCTAGATCAGCCTTGTCCTGTGGCATCTGATAATTCAGAGGTGCTGGCAGGAAAGAGTTTGAAATACTTGTTCTTTGGCTCCCCCATTGCCTGCCTCCAGTTTGGCATTGTCCTTCCTCTACTGTGGTTAGGCCAGTGTCAGAGATTCCTGTCCTACAGGTACTCTCTTTGGGTTTTGGTAACTGCTCCTTCCCTATATTTTTAGCTAGAACTTTGTGCTGTTGCTGTTCTCAAGGCCCTTAGGCCATCCCCTGCTAGTTTCCGTGAAGGAGCCCGTCTCTCATAGTAGTGCCTCCACTAAGCTCTCTTTAGTTGTGCTTTTGAGTTGCATGTGCTTCCTGCTCTGACAATGACCTGATTTATTTGTATGGAGATCATAATCATACTCTCTCTCTCAAGTTAAATCTAATTCAAGCACTTACCTTCATTGCTAGGTAATTGTTTCAATTTCCAAAGGGCTTCTTCTTTACCTCCTTTTCCCTAAAGGTGGCATCATTTTTAACATTAAGTTCAGACTTCTATTTCTTTCCTCCTCCCCTCACCCCCTTTATTCTCCCCCTCCTCTATTTCCTTCTCAAGTGATTTTATACTGTCTTCCATGTACCAAGAATGACGGGAGATACAGAAAATGTAACACACTTCACTTAGATATTAATGGGAAGGATAAGAGAGTTATGTCACAACGCAAAGAGAGAGACTGAGAGGTAAAAACCAAAATGACGGATGGTGACTTTAAGTGCTAAGAAATCCGGTGTGGGAGGAGAGCAGCAGAGGGTGAAGCAAAAGCAGGCGTCATCATGGAGAGGAGAGCTTGGGCCCGGTGTTCTCATTTCACTTCACAGAATAACTGAGACCATGGGATCTGTATCTTTTAAGCAGTGCCCAGTCCAGAGATGAGTGTTTTTAATACTGTGGAAGTGCTTCAGTGGAAACCACTGTGGCAGATAATTTCTTGGCCTGGCACATTTTAAGTTTTTAAATATTATTACACATTAAAATAAAACTTAATGTTAATAAAATTCCTCCCAGTGTGAAAAAAAAAGAATTGAGACATTTCAGCAAAAGTACGTAAAATACGATAAAAGAGAAAGGAACATAAAAAATGATTCAGAGAAAATAGAGACAAAGAAGAAAACTAAAACCATGTCAAGGAACAGTGTAAGTTCACAAACCAAGAAGGCCACTATACGTGCTATAGTTGATTTTTAGTTTGATGGTGAGCTTCCTGGAAGTTAAAGAAAAAGAAGAGAGGTAGACTTCTCAATAGGGACAGGGGAGTACACCAATTCCTTGGGGATGTGTAATTTTCCTAACACTAAATTTTAGTAATTTATCACGTATAACTTTATAGAAAGGGCACTGAGTTACACACAGAACATCAAGTGTTTAAAAATGTATCTACAGCAGATATAATAGCTTAATTTACATGTTTATATTTTTGGTGGAAGTTTTTAACAAAAGTCTAGGGCATAACATTAAAAGGCACCTCACTAAAGCACCTGAATGAGGAGCTAAGGAAAGTACTGTCCAAGTTTAAAAAGTCAAAAAATGCCAGTGGGTTTCCAGACCCCAGTCCATGAGTCAGAATTTATAACAGCCAAAAGGTCTTTGGTAACTATGAGTTCTACTAGGTGTTCTTTTGATAGGAATTGAAACTGAAAACCAGGATTATTGTGGCTAAACTCCAGAGGTTCCATGTGGTTGATTGAGACATGATTAACATTGAATCTTAAAACAAAGGTTACGTTCTCTGCTATAATGCAAGAAAAGATTTCCACATTTTCTCACGAGCATTAACAACAGCAATCACTACTGTACACTTACCAAGAAATTTTTGTTTTTGTAAGTAAATCCACTTTCCATTTGCTAGTTGTGCTCTTGGACTGTAGAATATTAAAGCAGAATGGTCTGTAGAGACATTGAACAGATCTTCTCTTTTTAAATGTAAGACCCTCATGGGAGGGTCAGCATGAAATGCAAATACCTCTCTCAGTGTCAGAAACTGCTGCTCGATGACAAGGCTGAAGGCACTAGCTACACATTGTTTTTCATGAGTTTGTGACATAAATGGGCTTTAAAGATGAGGCTGTGTCTTATGTCATTGTTAAAACCACCCTAACTGAGTTGACTGCCTTGTGCCTCTTTTCTTAAGAATTTTGTTTCAAGACTTTAAGGGATAATTTTTGGCAGTGAGTATGAGCAGGAATTACCACTAGAAAGGAGAAATTTAAGGGATTTGTCAGTTTAAGTATTTGATCTTTAAAGCTCTAAGGGTCAGAAGGCTGTGCACACCAATAAAATAATATAATAGGGTGCAAAATTGTTACACAGTAGGTCCTTGAAACTCAAGAGTGTTTGACCATTGTGAATAACACCATAGAGTCATGCAAGTTAATTTTGGGGAAATATGAATTTGAACCATACAGCCGTGCACTAGAGCATCACCTAATAATAAGTGAGCCAACAGCAGATCTCAGATACAATAATGTGTGGCTTTTGTTCTCCACTCAACACTGAATTACTTTAAATGACGAAAAACACTTGTTCTAGGAATTTGTAATAGGAAATATAAACTGGAAACAACTTACATGTCTACCAGTAGTGAGTATTTATACCAATATAATAGACTATTAGGCAGCTCTTAAAAAATAAGAATCATGGGGGAAAAAATAAGAATCATGCTTTACCAGAAATTACAACTTACTATAAAACTATACAATCGAACTGCAAGCTATTGGCATGGTACTATAAAAATAAATTATTTAATAGAAAAGAGTGTCCATAAATAGATCAAAGCAAATCTTAGGAATTAACCTATGATAATTTAATTTATAACAGTGCTGGTATAATTGGATTCTTACTCAGAAGAAAGCACCTCATTCCAAATGGATTAAATATCTAATAGTAAAATTAACCTAATAAAATACTATAACCATATATAGGAAAATATTTGTGAAACCTCTCATGTGGGAGAAATTATCTTAAGCAACACTGGAAACTCAGATGCTGTAAGGAAAAGATTGAACAATTCACCAATAATTTTAGATAGCACAATCTACCTTAGTCAAATTAAAAAGACAGAGGGAAATATTTGCATGTGTATGTGAAGGGTCAAATGCCTTAAAACATAGAGGTATGAGTATAAGGTTGCTTATTTTAGCATTGTTTGAAGTGGGAAAAATTTGGAAATATCCCGAATGTCAATCAAGAGGGACTGTTGAGTGTTTTATGCTATAACCATGATATGAATAGTATTGGCAATTAAAGATAATGCTTTAGACCCATGTATAGCCCTAGAAAGATGGCCATGACAGCAGGTAAAAAGCAAGTAGCAAAATGAATACAATGCATATTATTCTCCATCACAGCTATCTGTTTATTTCAGTCATTGTTCCTACTTGTTGCTGTTTGTACATTTTGCTGTTTTCTTGATTATTGTCTGATTAACCTACTAGGCTATAAATTCTGTACATTTTTTAAGCAACAAAATCTGTTTAGTTAGCCATTAAGTCCCTAATTCTTGGTAGAGATTGCTGTACTAGATAGAAGATGACTATTAAATATTTACTTAATGAAAATTCATAGTAAACTTTTAGAATAACAGAAAAAAACTGTTAAGAGTGATTTCCTTTAGATAGTTGAAACTAGCTGTTTCAAGACAAGGATGAAAAACTTAATTTTTCTCCAATACTTGCCTGAACTCTGCATTTTTACCATGAGCATATCTTATTTTCATTTTTAAAAAGATGAATTAATTATTATGGTAGTGTATCCAAAACCAGTTGTGAAATAAAAACATTAAACATAAAATTTAGTTAATAAAAAACAAAACAATTAACAAATATAAAGCTTGCTCTATGAAAGACATCCTCTTACAGTACTATTCTGTAGATGAAAGTGACCAAAGGCTGAAACGGTCAAATAAGGAAAATCGTATAAATTCAGGGAAAACATGACTGGAAAGAGGCCTAGTAGACTGTCTTGTTTAGTTAAGTTATTCGGGTGGAACGAGCATGTATTATTTTTATAAACAGCAAAAAAAATAAAAATCCAACACTGACAAAAAACAGCTACAACCATCACCTACATAAATGAGATAGTTGGGGTGGGAAATGAAGCTTCTAGAAAAATCTTTCTTTACTATTAGTGGTGTGTCTGCCTTCCTTGAACTTGACTTTACCTTCCCCCAAACCTCTGAACCTTCATTCTGCTCTAAACAAACATTCCACCTAATAGGTCTTTTCACAGTGTTTCTGTTGCCTTCGTTGACATTTGGTCTCTCTGGAGGATGCTCCTTGCCTTGCAGCCTCACTGAGGTGTGGGGGTAGCAATCTGCTTAAGGGGTAACACTGAGGTAGCTGCAGCACTTGAAAATAAGGGAAATAGGGTTGCTCTCTGAGGCTTAGATTGTTCCTAATGGTAGAGGGTAGACAGATTTTCAAAGTTACTTTAAAAATGAGACAGAATGGCTTTCAGGCCAGAGTAAAATGCAAGGAAAAGAAAGACTGTTCAAATAAGTCGTGAACATGCTGTTCAGATAGTAGTGCAAAAAAAGGAGTTAACAGGCAAGCATTGGCTCCACTGATTCCTTCCAGCACCATCTGAAAGGCAGCAGGCAGAGCACACTCTGAAAGGCCCATGTGTTCACTGAACCCCCACCATATTGTGAAGATTAAGCATATTAGGCCATCTGAGACTAATGATAATGAATTCAGACTTATCCCTCTAAGTCTATGCTCACTGAGCAACCTTTTGAATGGTAATTTGGCTTCTCTTGTAGCTTGCTATGAAACCACATTTACATTTTAAGCAGTGATTAGTTTCAGCAATGTATCTGTCATATTCGTGAATGCTAATAAATACTATAATTTCATTGGTTTTGTTTTTATCTTTGGTTTGCAGTTGTTTCCTATTTTTATAAATATAAGAAATTTAATCTAGTTTAATAGTTGTACAAATTTAAGTAATAAAGTATTAAAAATAATATAATCAAATTCTTGGGACCTGCAATAATATTTTTTTCTTAAAATAGATTTGGTTATTATTAAAGTAAGAAATAGTGTCACAACTGAAAAATCTAAGTGCTGCTTAAAACTTAATCACTCCAGAGGTCCAGTAAAGCTGGCGAAACAGGTAAATGTGCTTACCTCCTCTCATGACCACATCAAAATTACAACTGAATTACAGAACAGCCATCATTGAGAATCAACTGAAGTCTAGCTACACTGAGCCCTACAATACAGAAGACATACAGAAAAAGCCACGTTGAGACAGACAGGTAGAAGGGTGAAAGACAGAATGGACTAGTCCCACACCCACATGTGACCATCAAAAATCTAGAGCAGTAATTCCCAACCTTTTTTCACTTGTGGTACCCTTTTTAGACCCATTCATATAAAATTGTACCCCTTGTTTTTAAAACAGCTGTTTTTAAATACTGACATTTTTGTTTAGTGTCTATTTTAATGTAAAATAGTAGAAATGAGGTAATAAGTTAGGAAACAAAAATTGCTACACTAAAAGTACAAACCACAGATTTAATTTTACAGTATTTGTAACAGTTAAATATTGATAATGATGATAAATATTTATTATTATTATTTTTTGGTTGGTTCCCTGAGAGGGGATCGCGATCAGGCTGCGGCAGTGGGAGCGCCAGGGCCTACCACTGCACCATGAGGGAAACCCTCTGATGATCAATATTTAAAAATTAAATACAAAAACTACTTGAAAAGAACCATGATTAAAGGCAACAGTTATTTTTACTCAGTCAATAACGAAACTGATCAAACAGTCTGGCTACAGATGTATTTATATGTTTGGGGAAGTTCTAGAAATGTCACAAATGGATTGTTCTGGAACTGTGTGTAATGATTGGTAGAAGAGTGGTTTGGGGGAAGGGGTCATAGCCATGCCCTAACCAACCAACATTTGCTCATGTGATCTAACTTTGAAGTGTCTACATTAACGGTGATTCAAACTTAACATTTATTGGTCCATAACTAATGTTTTGCTTTTTTTTTTTTTTTTTTTTTTTTTTTTTTTTTTTTTTTTTTTTTTTTTTTTTTTTTTTTTTTTTTTTTTTACTTTACTTGTTTTTTCACCATTTCTGATTATATTTTGTGTATCCCTGAATGACCCAGCACATACCCCCAGGGGTACGCGTACCACTGCTTGGGAACCAATGATCTAGAGGGATATCTCAAGGAGGGATTCCAGCTCCACACCAGACTTTCTAGCCCAGGGTTTCAGTGCTGGGAAGAGAAGTCCCCACAGCTCCTGGCTGTGAAAACCAGCAGAGATTGTAGCTGAGTGAGAAAGAGAGAGGCTACAGTCCCAGGCTTAAAGGACTCTTCTTAAAGGACCCTTGCATGGACTTACACAATGACAGACTCACTGGCTCTGAGCTCTAGCACTGGGGCAGCAACTTGAAAGGTGCCAGGCCTTGTCTGGCTTCAGGGCAAGGGCTGGAGGGGCAGCTTTCTCTCAACAGAGAAGCTGGTGGTTTCATTATTGAGGCCTCCCCACTCCTGCATGCAGCTGCAGGTAGTCACTGTATCTGAATCTCCATCAACCTGGCTAACATTGTTCACTCACCCTGCCTTGGTGATTTCCTAAGACCCTACCCCACGCAATTTTCAGGCCCACCCAATTCACTTCCAGTGGCTTTTTCATACCAATGGCCAATCTTGGCTCATGATGCAGATTTTTCTAAAAAATCTCTCAAAGGTTTACAAAACATATCTGGCTTCAGCCTGTCCCATACCTCTGGCTGAAAAGCCATAAACCTGGTACTAGCAACAGCTGATCACAGCTTACAGATTGGCCTTTGAGGCACCTCCAAGCCTAGTGCAGGTGGCAGCCACTGACAATTGCTTTGTGGCTCATGCCAGGTGGCACCAGGGAGGGCATAGGCTGCACTAAACTTGGCCTGAATTGGGTGTCCTCCTAGAAAGCCTTGGAGCTAACATGCCCAATATCCAGCTTCAGACCAAGCCAGGCCATTAAAGGGCAACACACCCAAAAGGCAGGCAGGTCAGTCACAAGAGCCCTGCTAAAGTAAATTCTGCTCTGTAGGGTTAGCCCTTACACCACAGCTCCTCCACTGTAGTCATGGCCAGTCCTCACAACCAATCAGCCTAATGATAAATCCCTTCGATTGATTTGCAAACAGCAACCAAGGCTCAACTACAACAGGAGAGCACCCACAAACCACACAAGGGACACACCTGGAGCATCCAGTTCTCATGACCAGGGAGACTGTGCGACTAGGCCCCAAAGCACACCTACTACATAAGGCCACTTTACTAAGACCAGGAGGCATAGCATTCCTACCTAATATATAGAAACAAATACAGCGAAGCAGCCAAAATAAGAAGACAAAGAAACATATCCCAAATTAAAAAAATAAAACAAAGCTAAAAAACAAACAACCCAAAAAAACAAAACAAACAACAAACAAACTACACAAATGGAGACAGCAATCTGCCAGACAGAGTTCCAAACACTGGTTCTAAGGACACTCAATAATCTCAGGGAGAACTTCAACAAAGATATAGGAAACATAAAAATGGAGATAGATAACATAAAAAAGAACCAGCCAGAAATAAAGAATATAATAACTGAAAAGAAGAATATATTAGAGGGAATCAAGAGTAGATTAGATGAAGCACAGGATCGAATCAGCCATTTAGAAGATAAGGTAGCAGAAAAAAGTCGTAACACCAAAAAGATAAAAGAATACAAAAAATGAGGATAGTTTAAGGGGTCTCTGGGATAACATTAAGCAAACCAATATTTGCATGATAGGGGTACCAGAAGGAGAAGAGAAAGGGCAAGAAATTGAAAACCTATTTGAAAAAATAATGACAGAAAACTTCCTTAGCCTGGTGAAAGAAATACAAATACAAGCCCAGGAGGCACAGAGTCTCAAACAAGATGAACCGAGTAGTCCCACACCAAGGCACATCAAAATTAAAATACCAAAGATTAAAGACTAAGAAAGAATCTTAAAAGCAGCAAGAGAAAAGCAGTTAATTACCTACAAGGGAGCTCTCATTTAACTATCAGCTGATTTCTCAATAGAAACTTTGCAGGCTAGAAGGGATTGCCATGAAATATTCGAAGTGATGAAAAGCAAGGATCTACTCATGTAACCGAGATTACTCTACCCAGCAAAGCTATCATTTAGAATCAAAGGAATGATAATGAGCTTCTCAGACAAGAAAAAGTTAAAGGAGTTCATCACCACCAAACCAGTATTACAAGGAATCTTTGAGGGACTTAAGATTAAAAAAAAAAAAAAGATAAAAGATATAAATAATAAAATGGAAATAACTACATATCTATCAACAATTCCTTCAATATAAATGAATTAAGTGCTCCAATCAAAAGATACAGTGGCTGAATGGATGAGCAAACAAGACTCTTAACATATGCTGCCTACGAGAGACTCAATTCAGATCATTTTGATTGTTGCCAGATGGGAGAGTGATTGGGGTGGGTAGAAAAGGGGAAGGGGTTAAGAAGTACAAATTGGTTGTTACAAAGTGGTCATGGGGATGTAGGGTATAGCATAAGAAATATAATCAATAATATTGTAATAACTATGTATGATGTCAGGTGGGTACTAGATTTATTGGGGTAATAGATGGGAGGGGATTTGGGAGGCAGGGTGAAAAAGGTGAAGGAATTAAAAAGTAAAAATTGGTAGTTACAAAATAGTTGTGGGGATGTAAAGTATAGCATAAGAAATATAGTCAGTAATATGGTAATTACTATGTACTGTGCCAGGAAGGTATGTACTAGACTAGTCAGGAGGATCACCTCTTAAATTATATTCATGTCTAACCAGTATGCTGTACACCTGAAATTAGTACAAAATAATATTAAATGTGAACTGTAATAGAAAAATTGAAAAAGGGAGGGACATGAATGGGAAAAAGAGGTTCAAATTTCCAGGTATAAAACAAATAAGCCATGGGGATGTAATGTATAGCATAAGGAATACAGTTGATAATATTGTGATACACGGGACAATGTCAAATGGTTGCTGAACTTATCATTGTTACCACTTCTTTAGGTATATAAAGGCTGAATAAGTAAGATGTATATCTGAAACTAATATTGTGTATTAGCTATATTTTAATGAAAAATCTTAAAAAAACATAACCACTCCATTTTTATGCCGAAGAACCATAATTTGATTAGATTTCACTTTTTTATCACTTCAGAAATTAGAGGTTTACTTTTCAGATATAGTTAATATAATAGACTTTATTGTTCAGAGTAGTTTTAGGTTTGCAGAAATATTGAGCACAAAGTCCTGAATTCCCACACATTGCCTTCATCCATACACAGCGTTGATCCTATTATTAACATCTTGCATTAGTGTAGTACATTTGTCATGACTGATAAGCCAATATTGATAGATTATTAACTAAAATCCGTACTTCACACTAGGGTTCACTCTTGGTGTTGTACAGCCTATGGATTTTGATGAATGTATAATGACATACCTACAATAGTTTCATTGTCCTAAAAATCCCCTGCACTCCACTTATTCAACCCTTCCTCCCTTCTCCAAACTCCTGGCAACCACTAATGTTTTTCTTGTTTCCTTACTTTCACCTTTTCCAAAAAATCATATAGGTGGAGTCATATGAAAATTGACTTTGTTTACTTAGCAATATATATTTATTTTCTCTGTACCTTTTTGTGGCTTGGCAGCTCTTCAGTTGTTGTTGTTACAGAAAACTATTCCACTGTCTGACTGGTACTTCAGTTTGTTTACCCATTCACCTATTGAGGGACATCTCGGTCAATTCTAAGTTGTTGTTGTTGTTGTTGTTTTGCTTTTTGGTATGTGGGTAGCTCCCTGATTGGGAATCGAACCCAGGTCGCAGCGCTGACAATGCCAGCGCCGAAGCCTTAAGCCACTACACCATCAGGGAACTCCCAACTCTAAGTTTTAATAGCTGTAAATATCTGGGTGCAGATTTTTGTGTGGATATGTTTTCAACTCCTTTGGGTTAATACCCAAAGGTATTTTAGATAAGGTGTGTTGATTACTGGGTGGTATATTTAGTTTTGTAAGAAACCACCAAACGGTCTTCCAAAGGAGCTATTCCATTTTTCCTTCCCACCAGCACTGATTAAGGGTTTCTGTTGCTCCACCTCTTTGCCAGTGTTTGGTGTTGTCGGTGCTTTGGATCTTTCCCAGCCGTTTTTGACCAGGATAAGGTAAGTACCTCGAGATAGAGTACATGTCACAATGAGAAAAGCAACTTTGGACATGGCTCCTAGATGATGAATCAGGCTCAATCCTGAGATAAATGGATGATTTTTTGTATACCATCCTCTTTGGAGGAGATTAAAACTTGGTTTAAGAGAAATACAAAATGAGAAGTTTGGATTCCTTATGAATGTTTTATATATGTGTATTAGAAATGTCTAATATAGTTATTATTTTGGTGTGGTGGCTCTAAAAGTTAAAAAGACAATAAAGTATACAGTATTCATGTGGGCTATGAGTAGTTCTGCATTTGAAGGTTTATGCTTAGAAGTATGTTTACCTCCACAAGACATTTAGGAAATAGAAGATAATACATTCTTCTGAAAATAAAGGCAAAACCACATGACGTACTTTAACATCTCCAGGTGCCACTTGGAAGTCATCTTTGAACCAGGTAACACTGTTCAGTGTGGAATCAAATCTTCTTGTAGGTGGGCTGGTCCAACACTGTCTAGTAATGTTGGAATTTTGTCTGGTACTCTAAAATAAAAAGATAATTGAAATTGCTGATATAAGCCATACATATGGAATATTTAAATGTGTCCATTTTCAGATGTATTTATAAATAATGTCTATTTCCTTTTTACTGCAATTTCACTATCTCCTAACATTTAGCAACCACCAATAGCTTCCCTAAAGAAAAAACAAAAATGAATAAAAACAAAACATAAAAAAGGTGACTTTCTCTCAAGACTCCTGAATATAGTTATCGTGTTAAATTCCATTTTTTTCACATATAGGGGACAGAAGGACCTGACAGGAAGAGGAACTTGTTCTTTAACTGCCAAATGACTCCATATTCTATGGGGCACCTGTAAGAGTGAGGATTTCCGGAGTTAAAAGTCACATTCTTGGAGACTATACTACAAGTACAGATTTAAACAAAATTGATATTAATGACATTTAGAACAATGCATGTAGCCTTTGATTGCAAATGTATCTAGCCTTTTTTACCAGAAAATATGTTCACATTTTTTCCTATCAAAATCCAGGAGAATGTATACTCCAATCTGATGAATTTTGGGGGGCTTCTATTTGACATATTTGATTGAACACCATGATATATAATATGGGGATGGTATGTTGGGAATTTTGCTCTCATAACAAATTTGTTCCACTAAAAAACTACTTAGCAATCTACCTGGGACAGTAGCAATCCATTTAAGAAAAAATAAGCTGGTAATGAAAATGCTAAATAATGAAGCAACAGTAGAATTGCTTTGTGAAAGCCACAATTGCTAGAATTTATTTTCTAAATTTAGAAAAACAAAACAGCAGTGTTTGATCCTGAACAAGCCTATGTGAATTTGTATCTTTAGAATAGTGATTCCCGACAAGGGACAATTTTTCTGCCAGTGGCTATTTGGTGATAATCTGGAGACATTTTGGGTTGTCACAACTGAGGGTGGAGGTGCTAATGATACCCAGTGGGGAAGCCAGGAATACTGCCAACCATCCTACAATGCACACCACAACAAAGAATTATCTGGTCCATAATGTTAGTAGTACCAGGGTTGAGAAACCCTGCCCTAGAGCAATACACCATAGAACTACATTTTCCTCATCTTTAAATAACTTCACTAAGTACTGTATGTATAATAGGTATCCTATGAAATGCTCTTCTCAAGATCCAAGCAAAATTCAGTTTCCATAGAGAACAGTTCAATGTACACACACGTTGAAAATTTTTTAAAAAGCATTCTATTACATTACAGGACAAAAGTGAAATGTATTTATTGCGTATGTATATGTTTTATACATACGCATATTCACCAAGTAAAGCACACCAGTGATACTTCTCCTTTTTTAATCTGATAAATAATAGAATATTAAGTCATGATTTACAAAAATTTATGTTCTATACAGAGTAGCTGATTAGAATGATGTAGTTATTTCTGTTTGAAAATATAGCTGCTGCTCTGCCCTCAGGCTCACTTTGAAAACTGGTGGTTCTAAAAGCTTAAGAAACTATTTTTACTCTTCTTATTTGGTCCTGGCTTGTATAACTTGTATTCCTTTCTCTCACTTTCCTTGGTTCAGTCACACTGGGGGAGAATGGGTGTGTGTGTGTGTGTGTGTGTGTGTGTGTGTGTGTGTGTTTAGGATGGGATAGCCAATCAGACAAGGCTCAAATAATTTCTCTTTCATGAATATCTTCACTTAGAAAACTAGAATTTACAATTTCACAAAAACAGATTTTCCTTTTAGATTTGTATTCCTAATTAAACATACAGTCACTTCCCACGAATTTAAAAACCAAGGAGAATGGTATCTGAAGATGTTAGGCACAAAAAAATATTTTTACACAGGCTTAAATTCCATTTAGAAGGAAACTATGAACTGTGTTCTATTTGTAATTACTCTGGAAGCAATAAAATATTATTTTAAAAAGTGACTTAATCACAGTTGTTTCTCTGTGAGAATGAGAGCTCAAGTAGATCAAAGCAAAATAAAAAAAATTAAAGAAAACACTAATTTATACCTATTATGCAAATCATCCAAAAGAAAGCATTAGAAATACATAAAAGCTTATTTGAAAAGAGGTAACAGAAAAATAATTTGACTTTATTTCAATGTAATAAAGGCTGAAATCCATCAGCTGCCTGACACTGGCACTGAGCTTTTCTTTCAGGCAGTATTGTGTGGGTGGACATGTTGATAGCCCTTCTTGGAGCGCTACAGTTTGATGAGGTTGCCTGCCTGTGAAGTTCTTCAGGATTCTAGACACTGAACTTGTCAAAATGACATTTTATGTTCTATTATCCCACTATGCCTTTTTACACTTATTCCATACAAAGAGAATGTTTAACTAGGGTTGCATTTCTCTAGAGAATGACAAGATCTATGCCTATTTTCTCTTTTCTACCATAGGGATAATTTTTTATCAGCTACTATGTGCTATATTCTCAGTTATTTTATTGTTCATCTGAGTCACAGACTCCTAACAGCATTTCTGCATTGAAGGGCTATGAGGCTGGGACTTTTGGGGGCTGAAGAAGAGCCGGATTGTTTGGCTATTTCAGGTTTTTAGCTGGTTCTATTTGGAGTCCCACAGTTACATTTTTGTTTTCTTTGCTGAATAAAGAGAACAGTTTTATGATGGCCACGGAGTGCACTATTACCAGCAAACAAAGTTCTTACCTTATCTGACTTTGGCTTCCCAGGAAATTTTATTTAAACTTTATTCTAAAACTTGGCAGCCTTTGTTATCATTTGGCCCATAAATACTAAGCCCCTGGTAGTACTACCTGCCTTTTCTGATGAGAAAACCAAGAAGGCACTTGTGTATTTAATATCCCGCAGAGATCAGTGAGTGCTGGAAGCACTTTGAGAGGTGGTTTAATTCATACCTCTGCTCACAGGCAAGGATCATGAGGGTCAGAGATTTTAATTGCCTAAATCCTCAGAGCTCTTTCGTAGCAGAGTGAGAATTAGAATTTAGGTTTTCACCTCTTTAAAACAGTAACACTCAAGAGGAGTAATACAGAACAGCCCGTATCTTTAAAATAAATGTTCATTTCTATATGAGTGTAAGAGTAAAACACAGTCAAATGTATGATATGTTTTATGAAACCAGCATCCCACTACTTTAATAAGTATTATTTAAGGATTTCAACTAACTTATAAAAAGGTACATGACAATCTCAACAAAAAATCCTATGCTTATTCAATTAAAAAAAAAGATTCAGAGAACAAAATGGCGACTGGAGAGGGGGTCCCTAAAGCCTCTCCCAGAAAACACAATTGAATGGCCACCCAGGAGCCAAGAAAGAGGACCCTAGGTGATAAAAAAAAAAAAAAAAAAAAAACGGCAGCTAAGACATCCATGCATTGCAAGTAAACACCTAAGGTTTGGAGAGAAGGGGGCGAACGGGAGAGAGGGGAGTGAGCAAAGACGGATCACAACAAGACCGATCATGGCTGACTGCAGTGCATGGGAGGGGAGAAGCCAAGAGGCAAGAAGAGGAGAAGCCCTAGCAAAGCAGCAGAACAGTTGGGGAGCTGGGCTGGGGAGCTGGAATTTGGACCCGCGAGTTGGGGACAGACCTTGAGAGCCAGCCTCTGGAACTCTTGAGTGGTAGCAGGGCTGAGCGAGGACTCTGAACTACAGGGATGACATCTTGGCTCTAGGCTCCCTTGGGACCCACAGCGCAGGCGCACACGGCGCCTGCACAGGGCTGCAGTTCCTGCTCCCTGCTCGCTGTGGGGGAAAGCCAGCTGCCCCTACACAGACGGGACTGCGGCGCCTGTTCTGGCCCACTGCGGAGGCAAACCGGCTGCCAGTGCGGCGTGCGCAGCTCCTGAGCAGAGTTGTGGCTCCTGTACCTCGCCCGCTGCGGAGGCGGGCCGGTTGTTGGTGCAGTGTGCGCGCGGCTCCTGCGCAGGGCTGCGGCTCCCATTCCAGGCCCGCTGAGGAGGCGGGCCGACTGCCTTCCTACCGCGGGGTCAGACCCACAGCTTCGGACTTGTGTGCATGCCTGCTCGCGCGCCCCTGGGTCCTAAAAGCAGTGCGAGCCTGCAGACTCTGCCCCAACATTTGGCCATGGAAACAGGCCTGGGAAGAAAGGCAGATTTGATAGCATTCGCCCTAGCCAGCAAGAGCAGCCTTGGCCCACATCACCCAGCTTCCCCAGCATAGGGCAGAAGGTGGAGCTGCCCCGGTGTGCCTTTTGTTGGCCTCTCCCCTTTCCTACAACCTTCCCAACCAACTAACTAACTATAGGAAGCCAAGGGACCATGATAAATGTGCACCACCTCCAAACGTAGCAGGAGACCAGAAATAAGAAATAAACAACCCCTCTCTCTCCCAAAACT